>OZ026617.1:27575094-28175094 GCA_964020975.1 Hermodice carunculata
CTGGATCCTCATCAACCTTGATGGGAATGTACATGAACTCGTTCACTGCTAGGTTTGGAGTACATAGTGTTGTTGGCATCTCCTGATTTTCAATGAATTGTCGAACTTAAGAATTATCGTAAAGGGTATGTCTACATGCTAGCATGTTGGAAGGGTTAGCATTAAAACTGACACATGGGCTCGGTAATGGCGGATTTTTGTCCCATGGCTACTGATACACATATCGTAAAGTGCATATGAAGTTTGTGTTTGTGTTGTTAAGTTTGATCTTTAGGGACCCAGAAAGGTCACACTTGCATATATTTGGGTACAAGTGGATCCTAGGCACATGAATACAATCGAACACCAATAGGAAATGACCTATGGGCCTGTTGCCTTTTGGTGTTCTTAATTTTGACCTTCAGCGACTTGAAAGGTCAAACTGACACATTGACCTACATCTTGGTAATAATGGATCCTGTCACTTATCATTGAATAACTACTAGTAATATGCACAACAAGGGCTAAATGACATGTATTTGGCATTTTCACTTTTCACTTAATTATTATGCTTAAAATCTGAAATCAGTCATGGATTTGCACACATCTTCCACTTGTCAAAAGTATGGCAATCGTAGCTGACATGTCAGGCCTATACCACCATTCATCATTAAAAGCATCCTGTTTTTATACCTCAACAAGAGCGATGTCGCCATGACTGTGTACATATGAAAAAGATGTTCAATGCAAACGCAAATATCAATGATCCTTTGCACGTTAAACCTTGGGTATCAAGTGAACAAAGCAAATGAACAGAAAAGCACTTGCTGAAAACAGCATGTTGCATAAAGTGACAGTACCACATGAGTAGAAACGATTGCAGTTAAAGTCTTATTTACACATAATGTTTTAGAAAACAGGGTCGGTACGGTTGGTTAAGATACGACTCTCTACGACGTTTCATGTATTTTCTTTCGGATCTGCATTTTTGTGATTCCCTGCGTCTTTACTTTTAAGGTCAATTATGCACATGTAGAAATATGTAATGTTAAATTCAGAGATTTTGGCCTTCATTGTACCTTGTCACTTAATGTGTTTATACAATGGAGGATCACTTACTTGCAACTTACGATTCATTGTAAACTTAAACAAGTTAAGGCTATGTGTTTTTTATCTGCGATAAGTATGCTATCAATGGCTGTTTACGTTTCGGTTAAAGGTGCTTCCGTTATGACATAAAATACAACGACAAGGGCAGACCTCTTCTAACAGTTTAAATTACACAAGGTTGAGGCAACTTCAAATTTATAATGAATATATTGCGACAATTTTCCCTGAAAGCATGTTTGGTGAACAATGTTAATAGATTTATCCCCCCCCCCCAAACACTAGGACCATCGTACTTTTATAAGGGATTTTGTGGGGCATCAAGTCAAACAAGTTTCCCCTAATGATACGAATTCTCAGGGCGATAATTCAAGTAGGTTTTAACTTCTCTTTAATTTGGCAATGGATCATTCAATTCCTGCGTCGCAGAACTTACACGAAGCCCAGTTTAATCGTACTGGACCGCGTGGATCTTATCCGGTTTTGCCACCCCTTTAATACAGTTTGTGCTAATTTCCCAATGGCCACTGAACAATTATCACTTTGGAAAGTTAGTCCCACTTCCTTTTTAGAACATAGGAGAAAGGCTATTTTTTGATGGTCAATAAATCCCTCCAACTAGGATTCACATCCAGCTGGAGAGTCACGTACCGGGCCTTTGAATGTTTTACAGGGTGAAACAGTTTCAAGAAAATTACCACCGGCACAAATATCACTGTAGGGAACCTAGGTTAGTGCTGGCCACAGGATCAGATGTTTATTTTTTCTCCTTTTCCATATTGAGACACTAAAGGTACACTAAGTAATGAGTCTAGATTGATTGTCTATTGTACCATAGCAAGCAAAAGCATCTCGTCGTGCTAACTCGACAATCAAGGCAATGTTGTGGTTTTTGTCTCAGCTCGAGGGTCACTTAAAATGACGATTCGCGCGTGAGAAGCTTCGAATTTTAAATTTCTTCCGCATTAACCTACAATATGTATTGACTGGAATAGTATAGATAGGCCGTAGATATTTTTGTTTTAATTGTTAATAGTTATTGTTTTTATCTTTATCATTCAAAAGAGTGCTATAGGAATTCCAATCTTTTGCAAACCCATATAGTTCCCTTGTCAATTGCCTAACCAAATTGTCTTACTCTTCTGGATCTGCCCGCGGTTTGTATTCAAATTATAAACAACTAGCGCTTAATTTGAAACAGACTATTACTCAGATGTCTGTAACGTTTGGGTGATTTTAGGGGAATGGGCCTAGCCACAGAATATTTTGATTATCAGGGCTATTTTGCTTACTCAATTCTTCAAATTTCCCCGTGGCCTCTCAATCATTGCATGAAGGGGCTGCCAGAATTTCGAAATTAAGGTTCATAACTGTTCCAACATTATACTCCCAAGACAGGTGATTATCTGTTAGGCTAGTGACGCTCATTTGAAAAAATGTGCGGCGAATTTTTGCAGAGTATAATAAAGCTTCTTTAAAGTTTTTGTAAGATATGTCAGTTATAGCCTTTGACAGGAACGGGCATGAGTGGTATTGAGCTTCACTGACAGATAATTTTGGTCCTGTTCTGGGATGTCACACGGACATTTTTTGTACTGCTCTGGGGTGTCACACTACATATTGGCTTTGATAGATAAACAAGACGTACTGGCGCATTAAAATTCTAATGATATTGGATAGTATTAAAAATATTCCTACTACTGGTAGGTTTTCATGTAAGTCAAGAAGCCGTCATATACTCTGGTTTTGCCTTTGCTAGCTTACTTTTAACGAAGAAGGAGTATATCATTTTGTGATTAAAACCAAAATATTTTGTCAGTGGCACTTTTTACGTGTACATGCAACCCATGATCTGATTTCATTCCACATTTGGGTATTACGCCTAAACCATCAGAGCAATATAACATTGAAGGGTTTAGTTTTTCTTCTTTCTTCTTTTTTTTTTCAATTTAGGAATACCGCGTACGTACGTTCACGAGGACAAGTGGTAACATAAGACTAAATGTATACCAACATATAACGCATATTCAGGCATGAAAATATAAGATTAAATTATTTAACTGACAATTATATTTGAGTACTTTTCTTTTGGAACTATCATAGGGTTTATGGGGTCCATAGTATTAGTAACACCAAGATATATGGTTTTCGATGGTGTACTTGAGAACTAATTGCATGGCTTTTGTTCCCTAAACGAAATGCTTGCAGTGCTACAATTTATTCCCGATTGTGCTCCTCAAGCAGGAAAACTACAAAGGTATGATTGAATGAGTTTACGCATTACTTGCATTGTAATGAAAGCAATCCATCACTCAATGAAGGACAAAACAATCGCTTCACAAGGGCCTGTAAGAACAGCACCGACTTTGAGACGCGGGGATCCTGTCGGTGGGACCACGGAGAACCAATGGCCAGCAATTGCTTTTCATATGGTGTATCGGAGCAAGTATTACTGCCCTTTAATTCCTAAGAGAGCCACTGGTACCTTGTGGTTTCTGGAAAAAAAATATTGGAAATTATGCCTAAGCTTCTAAGTATGGGTTTGGGGGTGGGTTGGTTAGGACTGACGACTTCATCATATAATAACGTCAAATATGCCTACAGAAACGGTATTATTTTGCCACCGCATATACAACAGTTGTTCAGTAAGTTAGTGAAACCAAGGGCAATAAGGAAATACGTCAAGAAGCGATAGTTCAGGATTGCTAAATGAACAATTGGAAATCGAGTTCAAAGACCATAGTTTATCAGCATTGACCATGCAAAGATTCCAAAGCAATATATCTATCCACTTGGCGCACAAAGGTAACTGAAATCTGGAACTGTGGAATCTTGGTGATGATTTAAGTGCTTTCATGTAAATTGGCAGATATATTGGTCAAGAACCCATACAATTTCTTCCGTAAACCATCAGGGCGTCAGAAAGAAAATGCCGATTGTAATCTGTTATTTTGGTTTCATTTATCTATTCAACTAGTATAGTAAAATATATTTTCACTGTTCAATCCGTGAGAGCAAAACCGTCGTATTCATCAATGGTTGTGCGGTACATTTATCACAAAGAAGGGATAGAGACCTTTCTGCTTAATTTAGAAATTCCGCGCGAACTCTAATGCATAGCAGTTAGCCTATAATAAATGGACACAATCTGTTTTTACGGTAATGAATAATGAATCCAATTTAAAGTAATCTTCATTCTAAGAGCAATGTTATGCCTGTTTCTGAATTAAACAAGAAACAGACGCATTTGAGAAACAAAGTATTCATGCGGGATACATATGTATCATCAGGGATTTTTCTGCTTATTCCAATCACAAGACCTTAGATATACTCAGCTTATGAAGTCCCGCATGCTAGACTAGCATTCGACGAGATCGTGGACGTGACTGTATTATCTACAACATGATAAAGAAGCATATACGCAAACTAACCGCATTTAATATTCTTGAAAAAGAAGCATCTCAGCATTCAAGTCTGTCAGTAAGCTGAGAGACCTTTGCATTGTGGAAGTGATTGATAGCTAAATATCAAGACTATCTGGGTTACATATCTTCAAAAACAGATCTATCTCCCGTCTAATCAATACGTTACACACCATCTAATTTACGTTATCTCACTGGTACTTCACTCCTTTAAGCTATGGGAAGTACACCACTGAGAAAAAAAAACTTAAGGGAAAACAGTTGATAAAGTCATGCGAGCTAGTTTGAATAAAATATGGCTTGTTCCTGAGTCAAGAAAGACAAGGAGCCTCGTTGTGTTTTTCTCAGAAAGGTCGGATGTATCTCATGGGTGCCAGAGGGGTGAATTATGAAGACGCTGAAAGAATAGCCTACTTCATTTGTCCCTTTACAAATCGTGGGAAGAATAAATACTGTAGCTCTATGTGGTCAGGTAAGATAAAATGCTGACCGTTTTATTTCAAGCAGACTGCAGACCATGAAGAAGAACTCACTTTCAAATGAAGAACGGTAAAAAAAGTGACAGGATTAAGTATATCGTAGCATGGCCAATTGTATAATGTGCAAATTGCGTTTAACTTCGGAATTTAAAACTGCTTTCCTGGTAAGTGCCACAAAAATGATCTAGTCCTTTACAATTGCACTAAATCTATATTCATCATATGCACATTAAGGAAGCGAGGTAAAAGTTTTTTTTTAATGTCTTTTTGTTGTCCACTCATTCAAATGTCAAAGGCATCTCAATCATACGTTAGTTTAAGCTCAAAATAAAAGAAGTTCGGAATGTACTTGAAGGTATGCTCTTGTGAAGCTTGAGTAGAGGTGAAAATAGACTCATAATAACCGAATATAAATCTCAAAATTATACATATATATCCAGGTGATCAAGACATATTCATTGTCCATGAGCTCAATTGTTGTTCTATTGCGATGATTTGTGCACCGAACATTAATCAGACGTACGGTTGGCGTATGGTGTCCTGTTTTGATTCAAAAGCAGCAGCCAAGCCAAAGGAATTAAGAGGCAAGGTAGAGGAGAAATTACACAACCGCACACAAGCCAAGGAGCCTCGTTGTTTTTCTCAGAAAGGTCGGATGTATCTCATGCGTGCCAGAGGGGCGAATTATGCCTACACGGCAGGGAATCCTATAAATACAATGCTGACCGGGCAGGGAAAAACGAAGCTTTCCGTACAGAACACAAACACACAAAGGCAAGATTAATAAATCATTAAATTAATTGGACAGAAGTTATGAAAGCAAAAAAAAAAAAAAAAAATTACAGAAAGAATAATTTATCATCATTGTTTATGTATGTATGTATGTATGTATGTATGTATGTATGTATGTGTCTGTTATCTGTCAGTTTGTCTTCCTGTCTGTCCGTGTGTATGTATATGTGTATGTATGTATGTATGTGTGTGATTTATATATATATATATATATATATATATACATATATATATATATATATATGTATGAATGTATGTAATGTTGAAAATACGTGAATCTTCGACAGAAAAAAAAATTGAGACTAGCAGACAAGACAAAACATTTTAGGCATAAGACAAACTAAAGCGTGATGGCCAATAGAAACGAATAAATACTCATGCATCAGACACGAAAAAAAATCATTGTGACCACTAGAGGAGACAATGCATTACAACTATTAGAGAAGACGAAACGTTGGGGGCCAATAGAACGACCACACACTTATCCATCAGATAACAAAAAATATCATTACCATCAGAAAGGATACAGCAATACAGTTATTGAACAAAACAAAGCATAGTGGTCGTCAAAAATAGGTAAAGCATTGCACCCATTGCACAGGCCAAATATTGTGGCCAGAAGTGAAGAAAAACATTTTGGCCTTTGACAAGACAAAGCGCCCTGACCATTAGACAAGAAAGACAATTGTTGCTATCAGACAATAAAAAAAGCCCCAAACATTGTGGCTTTTGGAGAAGCACCCCCCCCCCAAAAAAAAAAACACGACTGCCTGCCATGAAAAAGCGCTGTAGGATTTGGACAAGATAAAGCGTTGTAGCCACATTAACACAAAAACAAAGCATCCTGACCTTGAAAGAAGACAACGACATGTATACGTAGCTATCAAATATTATCAGACGAGTTGAACATTGGGTTTAGGGTTAGGTGATGTACCATTGGACAATGTAAGATATGCCAGATATAACAAGAAAGTAGAACTTGGGGAGTAGCCATTTGACAGACAACACAAAGTACGGCAAAGAAAATGAGGAGATTTTCGAGGTGAAAGGTCAGTGAAAAAAGCGAAGCCAAAACAGAAGAGAAAGTAAAAGTAAAAATAATTCTAAACGAAATTAAAGGTCATGGTAACAATTATAGTGATAGTCATAATAAATTGAAGAAGGAAGGTGGTGATAGCAAAGAAAGCGACGGATGGAAACCAAGTAAGGCATGCCAATCAGAAGCACGCGGAGTCCTTCCGGAATAAGGGACATTTGCTGTGACCACGGAACGGTCGGGTCTCGAATCAGCAACCTTCAGCACCAATCATCTAGCCGAAAATGGGAAACGCACATACCAACTGCACCAAATTACTATTGCTACATTTTTATGTCTACATGGCACATACGGTGTACTTCTCAGCTGACGATACTCGGATTAGAACTCATTTCGCACGGTGGGTTTCATTCCCATTTTTCCTCCCAAGCCTTGGCTGGGGGCTGGCAGTCTGTACTTACCCAGACTTCAAACAACCCCCCGCAGCTCAACCCAATTCCTATTACAATGTCACCGAGATAGCATCTGGCATCTGAGTCAACAGATTAGTGCCTATGATTAAATAGTTTCATCTGTTTTACAAGTATGTACACAAATGTGGTAATCATGTTAATTTTGAGAACAAGCTATAACAAATTAACACATTGGTCATAAAAATTGGCTGCCTGAAAGTAAACTTGTGTGTCTATTTTGCACCAAGAGGAAAAGGAAAGTGATCAAAGGCAACTGTTCTGGTAATTAAAGTATTAAGTGAAAGTGAGACAAGATGGCTAAACTTGTTTGTGCATTGATTAACTGCTAGCTTCAAAGAGTAGTGGCCTTTGGGTAGGAAATGGAGGAATGGGGCTAAAAATCTATTTAATTGGTAGCTGAGCTTTACAGCCCATGAACGACAGATAAAGGAGCACTCCAAGACGTAACACAAGACAAAAAAAACAAGAAAAAAGGGGGAAGCAAATATGTAATCACAACACGGCTTGTACAACACCATGCTTCTGCTATGTTCTATGCAGTTTGCGTTGAACATGCTCTGAGTACCTGTTTACTCAAGGAGATGTTCATTGCTGCTTCTGACTTTTGACTGCTGTCTAAAGATGCGATTCAAGATTGCATTAATATGTAGACTCTGGATAGTCAACATGTATATCTAATTTGTAAAATTGCCTGATGTCACAATTTGGGCTTCCGTTTCAGAACATCAAATTAACTGGGAAATCATAGCAATCTACACTGAAGAATGAACTGGGTGCCTATCAGCTGAAGTAGTTGTAGACAGTAAACAGGAATGGAAAAATACTCTCTTCAGACACACTGAAGTTCATTCAGTGACGGCAACACTTATTTTTGAACTGCTCGACGGGGAGGGGAAGATAATTTGTTCCAGAATTAATGGAAAATCTGACAAAAGGTTAGTGGCTATAGATTTAAGTTTCCTGTCAGTGGCCATCCTTGAAGTTACATAGAGAGGCAACAAAGTATTTCAATTAATGTAGTGGTTCAGTACCCGCTTACCCACGCGGATGCAGTGGTTGAATATCCATGTACCCACCCAGCTACGGTGTCCGAATACTTAGATTCGGAATTTGAGCCGAGGTGTTAGGAAAAGTGGCCAACATGAACTCATTCTGTAAACACTCTGGCATTTCGCGTTTGAACATTTCTCAATACTTGGCTGCCGGGTTCCTTCTCACGTAGATTCATTGGGGTCTTATAAACTCAGTATCATTCTGCATATAATTGGCTATTAACGTATACATACATAGTCTGTTTGGCGCGATAGCAAAACAGAGTACGATTTGTTACAGCGGCTACCATGGTCTTAATAAATTACCAATCAAGTGCCCGTGTTTGGTATTGCTTCGAATTGAATGACGTTACTAAATTAGAATTCATTATGATAAAAGTGGTGTTTAAGTGGTACAAATTAAGCAATAAGTAGGACTCAAAGGAAAAGTATCCCACCGGAAAGAAAAATACATAAATGCAAGAATTTACGCGGAATGTAATTGACCGCAAAATATTGAGAAAGAAGGTGAAGCCATGGACTAAAGGATAATGCAACGATATTTTTTTCGTCAAATATGTAGATGTGTGTAGGTTCCGATTGTGATAAACTCTAGACAATGTGTATAATGCATTATGAAGGCGATGTTTACATTGCAATTATATATTAAGTGTATATATATTTGATCACTCTGTTTGCTCAAACTTAGATTCCGGTTATGTAGACATTGGCTCAAATATGTCTTGGAAAAGGTATCAAAGGTCACTTTCTATGATAATTCAAAGTTTGGTTTATTGGACAGTTTTGAAAGTCTTTTACTGACCTCACGCGTATCGCCAATACTTGGTTGGCATATTATGCATAAAAATAAGATAAAGACCGTGATAATATGCCATTTAACTTAAAAGACCCTCAGAATGTAAGTCCGTGCGTTCAAGATGGGACCCAATGATGGGTTTGTAAATGTTTTCGTCATTATATATAGGAGAGTAGTATCTTCCTAAACTAACCATACTAAACTTATTTTTAGCAAAACACTCCGACTCGAACTTACTGTTGCAATGTGTTCCCACTTTGGCGTATTCGCTGCTACTACATTGATATCTCAGAACTGTATCACTGATAATTAATTCTATTTCACTCCAGCATTATTGGCAGCATTTAAGTATAAACGAACTAAAATAAGCAAATGTTCTATATTAGCTCAGTTGACTTGTCAGTCAGCTGAGCGTATAGGATGGTCCGTCATGCGTCGGTCGACATTCACATTTTCGACTTCTCCAAAAGTGTCGGACAGATTCACTTTAACTTTGTGGGGATATACCTTGGGTGGGTCTCTACTAGTATTATTCAAATGGTTGCCCTTCAATGATTTTTTTTTTTTTGGGGGGGGGGGGTTGTTTGTTTTTTATTTTTTTTTTTTGTTTTTGTTTTTGTTTTTGTTTTTTTTTTTTTTTTTTTGGGGGGGGGGGGCAATTCTTAAAAAAAAAAAAAAAATCTCCGAAACCGCTCACCCTATTGCTTTGATATCACACAGGAACACTCCTAGGGACTCCTATTTGTTAATTTGTTCACCAGGTGGCGCTGCAATTTTATTCTAATTTTGTATGATATTTTGTGTGTATTTGCTATTTTAGACTTCTTCTCCAGAACAGTCACTCTAATTAAGCTGACACTTGCTGGATATGTTCCTTGTGGAAAGGCCAAAAAAAATTGTTCACTAGATGGCACTGCTGTAGATTCCTGATTTTGAACGATATTTTCAAAAAGGGTACCAAACGGTAAATGCACAATTGATTACTATCTATAAGTTAACGGGCATTGTAATGCTAATTCACATTTTCGACTTCTCAGAAAAGGTTGCCAGATTGAATTCAAACTTAGTGGCAATGTACCTTGGGTCAGTTTCTACCAGTTTCGTTGAAATGCTCTAGTGATTTTTTTGGATTTTTTTACATGATTTTTTAGGAAAAGTTTTGATATTAAAGTTTAGATGGGAATTTGTGGCAATGGTTAACGTAAATAATTTTTGCTAGATTGGAGTCAAATTTGATAAGGGTGTACCTCTGATAAGTGTCCATCTATTTTGTGCAAGTGGTCATGCTCCAGTGATGTTTTGACTTTGACATCATTCCCACGGTCACAGGACAATTGACATGATATTTACTGTTCACGTGATAACTTGATATCTGTCTAAAGTTAAGACCTTGATGTTGCACATGTGAATGTTTTCCCATGAAGGTCACGCTTAGGCAGTACATGAGTGACCGTGACCTCATTCTGGGATCGCAGTGCAACATACACGAATTTTACTCTTCACTATAACTTGTGAACGTCTTGGACAGGGACCTTGATGTTGCACATGTTGTGTTCTTCCAGAAAGATCAGACTTACTCAGTATATGGTGACCTTGATCCTATCCCAAGTTCACAGAGCCACAAGTGTGATGAATCTCTACGTCAGCTGAGCATGGGCTGTTCACACAGGCCTCTTGTTTATTTTTCAATACTAGATCCTACCTTGACTTTTGGAGCAGTGATATAGAAAAATGGGTGGTTGCTCTATAAGCATGCCCCCGTGACAACTACACGCCAGCTTGTCAATGCTCGACTTTCTTCCGCAGAAACAAAAAGCGACTGTCAGTATTAGCGTTCGTGTCACGTGCCCCTTCTGATAGCAAAGCAAACTTATCAGACCAGTTCTCATGTGCAGAAAATTTTGTATGGTAGTAAAATTTCAGCTGGACTTGTTCATTGTAGCGTTTTACCCAACAACGGTGCAAGTCATATGGATTTGTAGAGTTCATTGTGGTTTACGCAAGGCCAATTTAAAACCTAGACAGTATGTTCAACACTTACACAAACCTTGTGCTAGAGTAGATAGTGCAGCATAGACTTAGGCAAA
Organism: Hermodice carunculata; assembly: GCA_964020975.1. Taxonomy (NCBI): domain Eukaryota; kingdom Metazoa; phylum Annelida; class Polychaeta; order Eunicida; family Amphinomidae; genus Hermodice; species Hermodice carunculata. The sequence goes on from OZ026617.1 coordinate 27,586,318, forward strand.
CAATCATTATGGTAAATCTTTCACATAGCGCAAAAATGAACTTAAAACATGCAGAAAGAGCGATGACTCATGTGGTAAATATTTAGTACACATTCGCTTGTTTCTCACATGAACCTTTTTTGTCCTTGAGGTTACAAGTTTTTTTATCATGGTGACTCATTTCCAACACAGCATGGAACGTCTTCTTCTTCTGCTTCATCTTGATCTTCCACTTCCTTCTCCTCCTCTTCTGTTTCTTCTTCCTCTTCCTCCTGCTCTGTCGTCGTCGTCGTCGTCGTCGTCATCATCATCATCATCATCTCCTTCTTCCTCTTCTTGTTCTTCTCTTCCTTTTTCGTCTTCTTCCTTTGCCCCAGAATAGGCGCCCCCCGTTTCATTTTTTTCACATATTTTGGAACGGGAAGTTGGCCTCGAGTATTTTGCTCTTACTAATGACACAAATATCTTTATGATAAGACTAATCTTCTTCGTTGTTCGTTTTGTTGTTTCTTTTTTAAGAGTATTCCAATTATCGGTGCTCGTTCACAGAGGTTTGTAACAGTCATGAGCGAACACCGCGTGCCTGTGGACTTGAAAATGGCAAAGGATATTGCGCGTTGTCAATAAAAGCTCTACAGGCACAGACAAACTTCTTTGCGGAATAATAACAATTCATACAATCTGCAGGAAATGACCATATCATGCTCTCAAAAACACGTCATTATTCATCAAGTTTAAATTCAGGAAGGCCATCAAAGTGCATTATAAATGGTTGCATGCCAGCATTGAATATAGCTAGACGGAAACTGATGGTCGAACAAAAGAATAGTGCAGCCTCCGTCTCACTGTTTCAAATAGACCGACGTCAATAAACAAATGTCTGTACAAAAGGCATATTTCACAATAGAATGTACTGTTTCCACCTGCATGCAACTAGTGGGTTGCATTCCGACCATAATTGAGTGAAGTGCAGCCCTGAGCTACTGTTACTGTATCATGTAGACGTCAGTTATGTAAATATTGTACAACTCTTTATTTAACCAAGCTGTTGCTCTAACTTTTCATCATGAAGTTAACAAAGAGCAAACCTTGTGCGTAAGGCTGATTCAGAACATGTAACATGTGTTTCGGTAACAAGCAGACAAGCGCAAAAAATCACTAACAGTCACCTGGGCAAACCGCACAACTCCTGATGTCTAAACCACGTCTGCTCTTCACTTTTTGTCCACGATCTTCTCTCAACAAAAGTTTTGAATGAAGAACAGGGAAGAGCCCATGATATCAAACTATTTTCTTGAAATACGTGCCCGTGATGTGGACTCTTTCCTTGCTAGAACAAAATTAAGTCGTGAGCTTTTCTTGGTACCCTGCCAAACCAGAGTGTGTTTCTGTTAGTGTAAAATTTGTACGTAAATATTTTGAAGCGACGACATGGCACATCAGAATGCTTTGGGCTAACTCGAGCCGGAAAGATTTTAGCAGGCACATTTTTTTAACAGCCATGGTGCCAAGATGATGAGCTAGTCATTGCAACATCCGAGTCAGGGTTCAGTATGAGTTCATGGAAAAAAAACGTACTGCACGTTGCGTTTCACCCCCACCCACCCCCACCAATATATATACATACATATATATATATATATATATATATATATATATATATATATATATATATATATATATATATATATATATATAGAGAGAGAGAGAGAGAGAGAGAGAGAGAGAGAGAGAGAGAGAGAGAGAGAGAGAGAGTTTTAATGAGACCCCCTCAATTGGGAAAATGAAATATATTAAAATAAATACGTGATTCAAAATCAATTCGAGGCAATCCCCCCAAAAAAAAAATAAATAATAATAAAAAATAAAAAAACACAAAGCCTGCCCAAGACGCTTGGTATAAAATATACATGTCGTCCGAATCAAAATAAATCTTGACCTGCTGCGCACCAATGACGGCTATTGAGAGACATAGGTGGACAACAGGCCCAGGGAATGTTTCCGTGAATATCGGTTATGGGACCAGGTGAACTCAATGAGCCAGGGACACGGGCAGCATGATCTGCACACTTAAAGGGACACACAGCCTCCGACCTCCTTGCATACAATAACGTACAATTCAAATCTTGAGTATCTTCAAAACTAGTATAAATAGTTATAATTTTAACTTCAATTTATGGGTTTGTGATGTGGCTGCCCCAACAAACCATGAAGTCGTAGCATTTTAGTTTTATACCAATTATGCGAATATACAAAATATAAATCTTCACTATATTCAAAACTAATAGACGGATGTATCATTCCAATTCTTAGCTGTATCCAATATGTACCAGACTATAACTGTAGCATTTTAATTTATGCAAAGTATGTGCATACAAAAAATTTAATTGTTGAACATCTTCAATAATAATAATAATAATAATAATAATAATAATAATAATAATAATAATAATAATATGATGATGATGATGATGATGATGATGATGATGATGATGATGATAGATGCAGGTGTCTTTCCAACTTCAAATTATTGGCTCGTGACTAATCCACATCCAATGCAGCACGAATCAAAGTTGTAGCATTTTAATTTTTGCAAACTAGACAGATGCACAACATTTAAATCTTGGATAATACTACCCTATGACTATTACAGATTAGGGTTCCGTTCCAACTTCAAGCTATAGGTATATGATACAACTGCATGCAATGACGAGTGAATTAATGTTCTAGCATTTTTTGGAGCAAATTAGCCAAGTAAACATGATTTATTATTTCATTTCTATTGATAAATGAAAACAAGAAATGCTATGACTAATTCAATAGATACGTTCTTTGTGAAGGCACATGCAGTGAAAACTGGATATGTGTGTAGCGTTTCAAATAAATAGTTCTTATTTTGAAGGCAGACGGATTTGCTGTGTAGCAAATCTTCGGTTTTCGTTTCGAATCTTTCTCTTGACGTATTTGTAGACGTACATGATTCTCAAGCACGATGATGATGATAATACTAGCCTACTACTACTACTACTACTACTACTACTACTACTACTACCACTAATTACATTGCCCCCTTGACACGGGGACAACAGCAAAGCGGGGTGCACCTGTGGCGCGTCAAATGCAACACAGTAAATGGAGTTAAACTTTGGGCGAAATCATTCAGCCGGGCGTTAGGCCTATTGCCTCCCGCACAAACATCCCGGCCTAGACATACTTAGCCCTATACAGGCACTAGTCAACCGTGTATCTTTTTTTGAAAATAAGAAAAAAAAGACGGTGTTAACAAATACATGAAATATAGTCCTGCCTGTTGGCTACATTGGTGGGCCATGACGAGGGGGTGGGCGATGGGGGCAAGGGAAGAGACCTGTGAGTACTCCCTAGGAAAAGTGATAGGCACAGTAGGCTACATGTAGGGCAAGCAATGTAGACCCCACAAGAGCTGAATGGTTGGGGTGGGATGGGGAGGAGGTGTCTGCAGGAGCTAGCATAGGCGGTTGCCAGTAGCCGTGGCTAGGGATTGCACGTTGCTTGCCGTGAAAAAGGAAAAAATCACACTGCAGGTGACAATTAAAAGGTGGATTGCTTTGAGACAGATTTTCAACAGGGGATTTTGGCGATAGAATAATTCGCAAAATACGAGTCTTTGGAAGTGCTTCAGTTGAAAACAAGGGGGTCTTTCCCGTCGAACCTATCTGTATAGCCATGGGGTGAGGGTGGGAGTGGGTGAGGGAATAGGTTTCACACAGTTCCCAAAATTGAAAGCCCATCATTTTATATGGAAATTGAACGGTCTTGTTCCTTTTGAGACCTAAGCGTATATTATTTTTTTTAAAATGTGAATAATATTCTAGTCGCCCCCTGCCCTGATGTCTCTTGTCTTTACCAGGTGTGTATGTGTGAGTGTGTATTTACGCAAAAGAGTGCATGGCCTAAAATCACGACTTAAAAGCACCAGTACAGTTCTGAAATGCTGCGGACCCTATTAGAGCCTCTAATGCCATTGTAAAACAAATGCTTAGGGATGCCCCTCTTTCAGGTGCATTTGCGAATGTTATATGGGAGATTTATTTTACACTTTAAAACAAACAGACAAGATTTTGAACATCGTAACCGTCGAACCGTAACTTTTAGTATTGCCTATTTTGTTCTATATAGTTATTTGATTATATCGATACCATGAAACTTGTACTTTCTACCTGAAAAGTAACGATTGAACGCAAGTTTGAAACAAGAAATGTATGATAATCATATATCAGTCTAAGCTGGCATAATTCATTATATATGAATTGGTGTTACGGTGTTGACAAATCAGGTGTTGACTGCGTATTTTAATATTGTATTTTCACATGGATTTTTCCATTGCTTATATTCTTATTATTGCTCACAGATACCATGCCACTGAACAAGACATTTATTTTAATGAACGTAAATATAGGCCTATAAAGTGATGGAATTTACTGTAAACACCGTAATGCTAAATTTTGTATTTTGATTTTTATTTCTATTATGTATCCGAAAATATTTGCTAACAGTGCACAATATACTTATTTTTTATTTGCAACAGTAATTAAGAAAATGATCAACAAATAAGAAAAGAAATGTCATTTTCTCTAAAAACTTGTGGATGATTACCAGATGTTAGGGTGTAAAAAGCCTTTAAGCTGGAAACATGAGGTAGTTTAGGTGTTTATGTAAATGTACGGGCAAATTTTTTACAAAACTAAGCAATTAAATGAAAATTGCCATGAATCACAAGTTACCGTGATATTGCTAAATTGTGTTACGGTGTTGACCTGACAATCGAGACACCCTTTATTATGTTGCCTGTATACATGTACATGGTACATCCTGCAACACTTGCACTGTACGTTTTTTGGCAATGTTGGAATATGTATCATTGACAAAATATCAGGTAGAAAAGTTAATGTACACTAATCAACCTAAAAAAAAAAAAAAAAAAAAAAAGGCTTGTCTGTTGCGCCCTTAAATGTAAAAACTACGTTAAATGTAAAACTTTTAAATTTTCATCAAAAATATGCGTTAGGCCAATTATCAAAATCTGTAAGATGGAATTTCCATCTCATTAAAATCACTACTTGATATGCATTCCCTTTGTCACCTTAAGAAAGTTCGTCAAGGTCCCTCAAATTAAACAAAATATCAGACTTTCATATATGATACATATTTGTGGTACATTTGGTGTTGTCAGCCTTCATATTTCTCAAGATATAAAATTTGGTGTGCTTTACTGCGTCGTTAATGACCTTCAAAAATAGGTCAAGGTAACCGGAATTTTACAATTTGACCATCGGCCTGATGCATTTTAGGTGTACATTTAAAAGTTCCATCTCAATTTGTCACATTAGTAATTAATTTAAAGGATTTTTAATACCTATAATGCTAGTTCCACTTATTACCACCAGTGGTGCCACAATTATAACGTCTTCTACTTTTGTCTGTCTAATTTTGTAATGGCATAGTGATACATGTGCACAATTTCAGATGTAATGACCAGCACCAAAAAAGCGTTTCCCGAAATTATTTCCTTCCATGACTTTGATAAAGTAAGTCAAGGCCATCCACATGCAATATAAAAACGTTATATATGATACACATTTGTGGTATTTTTGGTATCGTTAGCCTTATTCTTTCTCAACATGTCGAGTTTGATGCATTTTCGATACATTTTGGTCCATATCTTTCGTAACACTGTAGGTAGGGCCACCAAATTTTGGTTCAGTTGCGTCTTTTTTTCCACATTGACCTTCCCACCAAGTTCCATGAAAAACTCTTCAAAAAAAAAAAAAAAAAAAGTATTCTCAAAATTTTCACATTTCAGAATATAGGTGGCGCCACCAATAGCCAACTCGACAAGCAAAAGTTAACAGACCGATGGACGGACGGAGAAACAGGCGTGACACCATACGGTATGCGACGTTTGGTTTGCAAACCTAAAAAGGACTACTTTTACACAAAAAGAACTAATCTGAGTATACAGTTCTTGTCAACTACTGCCGCATGTTTTACATTTAGCTTTTTTTTTTACGTGTGAGGTAACGTTTCTGTTTTAATTTATGTGTCATTTTCTTTTTACATTTACCGTTGGACAGATTTTTACATTTATCACCAAATTTTTCACCATTATTATTAACACTTAGAGTAGATTTTCACATTCGTGACCATAATGGTTTTTGAGTTTTTACAGTTGGCGTAGTTCTCTCTCTCTCTCTCTCTCTTTCTCTCTCTCTCTCTCTCTCTCTCTTTCTCTCTCTCTTTCTCTCTCTCTCTCTCTCTCTCAGACCCATGTGATCATGTAACTATTTGTGAATATAAATTTGGTACATTTTGTGGACAATACGTGCAATTTATAAATGGGTAGTCTTAGTAGTAGGCCTACATCAAGGTAAATAGACAATTGATTCCGCAGTATAATAATTTGACAACAATTGCAACAATGTCTTATATTACAAAGGTTAAATATCTTCTATAGGACCTAGGTATAATCATTCATTAGATGGATAGTTGTTGCAAACACATAGTCCTGTGCATTTTTTAACTGTTTTATCTATTGCACAATATGCAACATTTCAATTTTGAATGGCATGTTTTTTGTATAATTCCAGAAATAACATTTCAAACGAGGTGAATAATTGCACTATTAGGCCTTACGCTATCAGCATGCCAAATTTTTCTTATTTTATATCTTCAGCCAGAAGCTGGATAAGCTTTTCTTAACCCACATTTAGCCTTAACTCTTTTATAGCCAATTGCGACTTAAGTCGGATTAATTAAGTAGAACTGCTATGTCTAAATTCTAGATTCATATTCTTTAAAAAAAGACCTTCCATTTAAGTACCAGGATGCCTGTAGTTAAAGTGAATAGGGCTGACCGGACCAGTAAAAAAAAAGTTAACTCGGAACACTTTGGGTGCATCGTACCCGAAAAAAGGCAACAAGGTGTTAACCCAGCCTAAACTTAAGCTTGGCACTAAAGGGGTAAATTCAAATTGCGCCAAATCTGATGGTATGTCCATTAGACCGCCATCGTGACCATTATACCCATATTGTAGCCATTGGAATTTCGTTCTATCTATAAATTTGTGGAGATAGTGTATATCTAGGGCTAAGATTCGTCTGCTACCAATTCGATTTGGGGAGATGAATCTTGGAATTCACCACAAGCTTGTTGTTAGTCTACAGACCTAAGCTCAAATATGCGTGCAGAGATAATAATAAAACTAACCAATTAAAGTGTACAATCAATAGTCAATACTGCAAGCCATAAAGGAGGCTGTCCTGGCTTGCAGTATTGTACACGCAGTTGGTTTTATTTTTATCCAGTAATTATAGCTGTATTGTAAAAATGATTAAAATAGATAGTGTATAAATATAACAGTTTTTGTTTCTGAAAACAATTGAAAATTTCAAGCGCACTACTTGCATGCAGGGAAGATCAGACTTTATAAAATAGTGATCACGTCATCACATGCGCGCAACACTGATCAACGATCAGGTACGCAAGAAACAACCGTACAGAATGCAACGGGGAAACAGTCCGTCGTACATGTTACTGGAACGTTAACTTAAGTGATAATGATATCTGCAGCCTTCCAGCTTTGTGAGAGACATCCATGCTGACATCGACTGGTTCAGACGTGACTGTCGCCGTTGCTATACTAACATGAGCTGATGTGCATGCTTGATCCAGAAAGGAAGGAAATGAAACTGCGGCATACGCTGCGGGCACCTGGGGAGGGGGATGGCCGGCAAATTTGTCCACGGCAGAACAAGTGACAGTACTTAACTATATTACCGAATGTTTTGGCGACAGCCATGGGGGCGTTACCTGATGCGGATGCTTGACCGTGAAAGGAACGGTACCTTCCATGTTGCTTTTTTTTTTTTAAAGGACATTTTGTCAGGAGGTAGACCCTGTAATCCGTGAATTGTAGGTCCAATTGAAATCTGGCAAATCATTCAGAATTGAGACAAAAGACCATCTGCTACAGTCCTTGACCTCTAACCCACAGTTCTATCCAAACAAGGAAGGAAGGAACCCCCCAAGTAAGAAAAAACAAAAACAAAGACAAAAAGCACAAAAAAGTAAAAGACTTAGTGGGTTTTTTTTGTATTTTATTGTGAAAATCAAATCAGAGCTGTAATTACTGGTAGTTTTTTTGTTTTTGTTTTTTTTTTTTGTATTTTGTATTTTATTGTGAAATCAAATCGGAGCTATAATTACTGGATAAAAGTACAACCAGCGGCGTGGAAGAGACTCCTCAGCAGACTGGCCTCGTTCCCGCGGCAGATCACTCCTTGCGCAAGCTCTCTGAGTGATCCTCTGCAGGCACGAGGCCAGTCAACTGACTCGTCTCCTCTACTTTGCTGGTTTTACTATTAAACTAAACTGATAAACATCAGGTTATCATCCAGTCCAGCTGTGATTACTGGGAAAAAGACTCTCTCCAGCTGCTTGCTAATGATAGAGCCAACAAGATATGGAATTTTGTCAAACGAGTTCATGTGTATCCTAAAATAGATAAAAAATCTCTCTTCCTCCACTGTATCTCTTAGAGCAGTTTGTAATAGCCTATACGCAAGAGTATTTCTTATTCTATTATCCAGTAATTATAGCTGTATACGTCATAAAAGCAGGAACATACGGATTGGATGATGATCTGATCAACCCCCCAAGTAAGAAAAAACAAAGACAAAAAGCACAAAAAAGTAAAATACTTAGTGGGTTTTTTTTTTTTTTGTATTTTATTGTGAAAATCAAATCAGAGCTATAATTACTGGATAAAAGTACAACCAGCGGCGTGGAAGAGACTCGTCAGCAGACTGGCCTCGTTCCCGCGGCAGATCACTCCTTGTGCAAGCTCTCTGAGTGATCCTCTGCAGGCACGAGGCCAGTCAACTGACTCGTCTCCTCTACTTTGCTGGTTTTACTATTAAACTAAACTGAACAGCGGTTCTGGCTTTTAGTATTGAACACATGGTTAGTTTTATTATTTCCCTTTTTTTTAAGCACTGCTGACTTGTCAGTCAACAGAGCTATCGGAGTTCGTTTGCGTCCGTCGTCCGTCTGTCCATTTGTCTGTCCGTCATCAGACGTTTTACATTTTCGACTTCTCAAAAACCGCTGCATGGAATGTTATGATTTTGCCCATGGATGTCCCCCGGGCGGACTTCTACCAAGTTTGCGAAGGAGATGATGATGCAATAATTATTCTATTTTTTCATGAATTCCTGAATTACTTTTTTGAAAAGAATTAAAATTTCTTCATCTCAAGAACAACTTGGCCAATTGCTTTGCTCACAGGGTCACCTGGGGTTACCTTATGTTTATTTTGCCTAGCTGGTGGCGCTGCATTTTTCTTATTTTTTTTATTGAATTTTTGTGTGTTAAGGCTATTTTTGACGTCTTCTCCAGAACGGCTGAACAGAATTGCTTAAAATTTCATCGTAATATAATGTAACTTTAGCCAATGTAAATCTGAAAAAAATAATATGGATATGTTAATTTTTGACGAAGTTATGGGAAATCAAACTTTGGGACTGAAGGTAAATGTTACCACTGTATACATGCAGTATATATAGCTATTGTATGTACATTTTCGACTTCTCCTGAATAAACAGTGCTTGGAATGTTTTGATTTTGCACATAAGTTATCCCCGCGGGGACCAGTACCAAGTTTGCAAAGGAGATTGTGGTGCAATAATATTTTATGTTGAATTATTAATTGATTTTTTGAAAAAAAAATAAATAAAATTTCTTCATCTCAAGAACTACTTGGCCACATAGGATCACCTGAGGTCACCTAGTTTTTATCCTGGCCACCAGGTGGTGCTACAATTTTTCCTTATTTTACATTAATTTTTGCGTGTTAAGACTGTATTTGACTTCTTCTCAAGAATGGCTGAGCAGAATTGCTTAGAATTTCATCAGAATATAAGTTGACTTTGGACAATTAAAGTTTTTAAAAATTATTTGGTTATATATTAATTTTAGAGGAAGTTATAGGAAATAAAACTTTGTGACCGTAGGTTAGTGTTACCACTGTATATTATGGCTATCGTATTTACATTTTCGACTTCTTCTCAAAAGGCAGTGCTTGGAATGTTTTGATTTTACATTGGATGTTTCCCAGGTGGACCTCTACCAAGTTTTCAAAGGAGATGGTAATGCAATAATTTTTCTACTTTTATGAAATTTTCAATTGATTTTTTGAAGAAAACAAAAATCTTTATCTCAAGAATTACTCGGCCAATTGCTTTGATATTGCACATACGGCCACTTGCGGCCTTCTAGTTCTCAATTTAGCCATCAGGTGGCACTGCAATGTTTCTTTTTTAAATTATATATTAAACTTTGCTACCAGTGTACATTTATAAAGCTATACAGACTACAGTGCATGTTTTGCCATTCTGTAAAAGCATATTCCAGTCAGCAGAGCACATGATTATCATGATCCCTTTGTTTGTAATACTAGCCTAGGGCATTCTTGCACCCAGATTTTGGTTGGTGATAGGCATAGGCGCTGCATTATTATAATGATGAACCAAGAGCTCTTCTTCACCCCCGGTCTTCACCATTCATCTTAAAGTGTAATGATACTATTGACTAGGGCTACATTGGCCTCCTTAAATGATCTAACAAACATTTACCTTCAGAGTAGACTGCAAGTGATCTTAGGCCTATCTCACTGTTGCGATACGCTTTTACGCGTTTTATGTGAACAAGATGATGCCGCGTCGTTCATGTAGCTCTGATCTGAAGTTGCGTTCGTTGCATCCAGTGTGTACGGCTACTTTTTAGGCGGCATCATTCGGATGCATGGTCACATACCGTTCTGACTTGGTAACTAAGCATTTTACTTAGGCCTACGACCAATAAGCCTAGGTCTGCCCTATTGGAAAAGTTTGCTTATCGTCTGTTAAAGAATGGGAGATCTCTGATATGTGTGGACATTGTCTCATGATAGAGTTAACAGTCAGTACTTAGGCCCGACCCTTACATGTGCGGTTTTACGTCTCAGGAGTGAGCGTAACCTTACCCGCTTTCTGCCCCATCCATCAGCCAGAAAAATACGTTATGACCCACAGAACCAAAGTCGCCCATGGCTTGCAGTTTGAATATAGGTCGAAAGGTGGTTACAAATAAGGTCACTGAACCAACACCGGTGGCTGCAGACTAACTAGTTACAAATGCGCCCTTGCTATAGCCTATAGGCCTACAGATTTATGATCATCTCAACATGTTTCTAACGTAAAATGATGCTGAACTTCATCAGGTAAGTATTCATGGCCAATTTTTACGGTATTTAGATTTTCCTTTGTCACCCTAGATTATTTTAGCCACAGCCCAACTTTTCGGCTTTGAGCGCAAATACAGAATTTTCACGACTGATTGACAGAAACAAGTTTGTAAAATACCTAATATCTGTTATTCTAAACACAGTGGTTCAATAGTGCACGCACCATTAATGTACATATGAATAAAATTTCACCGCCTTCGTCTAATAAATATTTCGGTAGGTCTACAATAGAAAGTTAGGTACATAACTTAGCATTGTTATGACTCTCAAACCTTTACAGCTGTTGCAGGTCAAATCACCATGCCAAACCGTATTTAATTAGTCAGAACTCACACTCTAAAAGTCAAATTGCTTCTCAAGTTTCAAGCCTAAATTATCACTATGAAAATAAAAATAAAAACATCTTTTGTAAAGCACTTAAATTAATTAAAAGTGTGAACTTTGCTGAAAATTCCAATAGGCCTGTACGACATGCCCATTATAATTTCTGGCTAGTCTCTGACCCTGTCGTCAGGTAAAAGTCTTGTTTTCCCACCAATGGCAACAGTTCCAAGCCCATGAAATGGGCATATTGTCTTAGCATTTATGAACAGCTTAGTGTGATTTGGTTGAGACCCGGCCTGGCTTTCTAAGCAAGCCGACTCTGGTCATGTTTTTGACTGGTGGCCAGAGTCAATGGCCCTGGGTCTGCTGAGTATGCAAGATCCGACCGTCCCTTGGTCAAAAAGTCGTCAGTGGTCCAGTTTTGATTCAAAGATCTAGGCTAGAAAGTAGAAAAAGGCGATGTGGTGATACACTGTCTACCCTGGCCATGGGGAGGGACCGCTTTATTTAAGAAATGAGGGTCGATTTTGTGTGTGTTATGGCATAATGACGCGCGTGATTGAAGCTGACATCGCGGGCGTGGCGCAGGCCAGTGCGCCTCGCCCGATGCCAGCTTCAATCACCCGCGTCATTTTGCCATAACACACACAAAAGCGACTCTCATTGCTGATATTTACATTTCCCTCTTATTTTTTTTCTGCTCAATTACACGAAATTTAGAAATGTAATACATAAAATTAAGAGGAACGTCCAGAAACTGATTTACCCAGCATGTTCAAGTGTTAAGTCCCGGAAACCCCAGGTGGGCGTGGCTTTTTTGGCATGTGGGCGGGACACTTGTATTATGGTCTCATAACACACCAGGCTCTGTCCTATACTTGCAATGATAAAAGTTAGATTGAAAGTAAATATTTAAGAAATGAGGGTCGATTTTGTGTGTGTTATGGCATAATGACGCGCGTGATTGAAGCTGATATCGTGGGCGTGCGCTTCGCCCGATGCCAGCTTCAATCACCCGCGTCATTATGCCATAACACACACAACAGCGACTCTCATTGCTGATATTTACATTTCCCTCTTAATTTTTCTGCTCACTTACACGAAATTTAGAAATGTAATACATAAAATTAAGAGGAACGTCCAGAAACTGATTTACCCAGCATGTTCAAATGTTCAGTTCCGGAAACCCCAGGTGGGCGTGGCTTATTGGAATGTGGGCGGGACACTTGTGTTATGGTCCTATAACACACAAGGCTAATGTGTTATGGTCTCATAACACACAAGGCTCTCTCCTATACTTGCAAGGTTAAAAGTTAGATTGAATGTAAATATATATATTTATGATTTCAGTATCTTAGTGTTATAAAAATTTCACATTTGGTGCTTATATATATAAATATATATATATATATATATATATATATATATATATATATATATATATATATATATATATATATTGCTAATTCAGATCTATCTTTTAATTTATAAATAATTAAAGCGTTTCAGCTAGAAACCTGTGCAAAGCAACTTAATATTTTTTCTGATTTCATACTTACATTTCCGCAATTTTCACGTTGTGGTCTACCATGGAAATAAGCAAAGGCAAGATTCCTTGTAGGCGTTTGGTGCTCCTATTTCATGCATCATAGTTTGGTGTGCTTTCAGCAATACTAGTGCACCATCTTGACATATGTGTGCAAAGAATATTATCAATCCACATTCAGTGATGAAATGTTAAGGCCTAGTGATTATCTTAATGTATTATTTCTTGCTGTAGTAGAGAAAAATAAATACACAACTTACTAATTGCGGGATAATTTAGCTGTTAATTTTGCGCTAATTAATAAGCATAATATGTGTGCAAAAATGCCCCAAAGCGTTACATGTATAAATACAGAATTTGTCTGATATTGATAACATGGCGATGGTCATTTTTAAAATTTAGTTTTTTACTATTTTTTGCTATTTTTTAAAATAATCTGAGGGAAAATAGCCAAATCGGTACAATAATGACTAAAATGTAGCGACTTCGTCAACTATGTCAAGATTTTCCACTCGAAACTCCCCAGAATGCACCATTTTGCATGCCCAAATCCATTTTTTTTCGGCGAGGGTGTGTATGTGTGTGTGTGTGTGTGTGTGTGGCGGGAACGCCCTCAGACCTCCCCCCCCCCGCCCCCCGCATGCCTTCGGCCCTTTGGGCCGCGTAAGCTTCATTTGGATCAGTGAAAAAATTACGAACTTTTTGGGGTCTCTGATTGAGTTTCTAGCACTGGCCTGGGTCGATCAATATTCAGTAGGGAAGGGTGGCTTAAAAGTTTTTTTTTTTTTTTTTGGTTCCCTTAATTTTAGGGTTGGGCCTGTCTAGAAGGGTCTGTCAGGTTACCGGAACCACACATAGTTTTTAGGCCTTGGGTAACTTGGACATTTGTTGAAAGATGTTGAATATAGATGTTCTTCCCCTTTTACACATTACCTCTTTTGACGTCCGTTTAATTTGTTACCTTGGCACAGCCGAATGCACCTGTTCAGTGCTAAATACTTTTCAAAGGTAATACTAGGCCAATACCAGAGAGAGAGAGAGAGAGAGAGAGAGAGAGAGAGAGAGAGAGAGAGAGAGAGAGATAAGATAAAAATGGGGATGTATATATTATCAATCTTAAAAGCTGCACGCATATAGGCCAAAGGAAAGAATTCAACACACACACACACCCATTAAAACTTAGCCTGTCAACCTCCATATGATTTATGTAAATAGCTAACCATGTAATTTATAAAAACAGCTGAATATTAAATCTTAAAATAACGTCATTAAATTGCACTGAAGAACAATGATTGACAAACACGTAGACTATGCCTAAAACGCATTCGGATTGTAAGTACTGTATGGACGATTAGAGCATACGTTAAAACAACGGGTCCCGGCTGTATATTGTATTGCCCCGATATGCCATTCCCGTAATACTGTTTGTTAATTTGTTGTAATTATAATCAGTATTTTTTGTTTCGCACTATCACAAGAACCGGATAAACAGACATAGAAATAGTCAGGACAGTATCAAAGAAACATTTTTAGGTACAGAAATAGCCAGGATAGGGGCAGTTGCTTTTTGCATCCGTCGCAGATTTGTATCTCGAGAACCATTTTCGACGATTATGTAAAGTTCATACCATAGGTGCAACATATCATATCGAATGCATGTGCAAAACCTTATAACATATCATCATGGGCATGGTGACCTAAAACATTTCCTTTCGAGGGTATTTTTGTTCATTATTCCCGTACATTCAAAGCTCGGTTATTGATATTTGCATCAAGGATGAAATCTATGAATGTGCTGTATAGAGCGGGGTAAAATGGCACAGGGGGTAACGGGACGCATTTGGAAGTATAGAAATAGCCTCTTTCAGTTGACGGTTCAATAAGAAGATCCTACATAGCTTGGATGTGTTCTTTTCAAATTCAATAGTTATTTTGGTGATCTCCTGAATAAAAATATGGAAGGACGTAAACCAAAAGTTTCAGATCGCAGGGATATTGTTCTTTACTTAAAGTTGTTTTACCAATAAATATATACGCTGATAGGGATTGGGTTGTTGTCACTAAGAAAGTAAACTTTAAAATTGATGACCGTGCGCTAGTTGACATTCAAGCATAAAAAAAAAAGAAAAGTAACTTGGCATTACCAAAAGGGCAAAAGCATTTACGGAGGACTATTCACCAGTAAAAATATATAATAAATGACCACAAGTCTAGCTGCAACGATTTGAATGAAGGGCAATGCAACGAGGGCAGAGAGTGTGACCTTGTTCATGCTTATGATGATATTAAGATACAGAAATACAATTGAAAATGACGAGCCAAAAACTGAAGATTATAAGATGAACTTTAGAGATGTTGAATTCTTTATGAACCAGGGTTTCAATATTGTCCTTAACCCTCGTGGGAATGGCATTGTCAGTTTGAAGCTTTGTCCCATAAATGTATAGAGCTGGGAATTTTCAGAACAGCAGAAACGCTGCTAAGTGAAACATAACTTATTAAGCTGACCATGACCCATTCTGTGCACCATTTATGAACAACGTGACATTGAGGGTATACGTTTCTTCAATGAGGGGATCGGAAATATTTGGAGCCCATCTGATTCTTCATGCAGCGACTAGACTCTATGGTATACGCATACAAATACTATCAACCGCAGGGCCTCATGATTAACAATGAAGTAGAATCCGATGTAGTGGATGCTCTCAATGTTTTCCTTGGCCATTGCCCGGAGGACATCATAATTCATTATATGGTTGTAGCTCCATACCATTCAGCACTATCAGGCCTTTTGCAAATTGTGCCAGGGAAAACACGGGGAGCGTATTTTGATATATTACCGAATGAAGTAATTTTCCATATATTCAGGCTTTGTGTACCTAGTAGACCAAAATGAAGTTGTTTACGAAAGATTGAGTGAATATTTTGTACACAGCTCCAAATCTCCGGGTGTAATTGGACCCATCACTGAAAAAGCATCCAATCTAACAGCTTTGAAAATGATCCGTACCAGTACAGAGAATGCTTAAGATAGCTGGAATATCACGCGGATCGGCGATTATACTGCGAAATGTTGTTGATGGACCAGCGTGGTTAAATGCATGGCTAAAACGAAACAACATGATGTCATAGGGTGGTACATTGATTAAGGGTTTATTGAAAAAAGATACTGTGATGTACCAGTTAAATTTTGTTTTACTCAGGATTTAAAGCTTGCGCATTCAAATATGTCACAACATGTGAAGCCAAGCTGCGTGTGTGAAACAGATCTGTGGGGATACCTTCACAAATAATCATGAGCTGCTTGTAATTAATCCCCATCTACACTTTGTTATATATTAATTTAAAATGCATACATGACCCAAACTTTTACTGCTCTGTGGAGGTTTTAGCTGCTTCAAATAGGCCCGTATAGTGCGATTAAGCAAATAACGTTCATATGGTATATCTTAAATTACTTTATTCGGTCAATTTCAATTAGTGACTGATGTTCATCTCAATTATAAAAAACACTGCAGTGTTTCTAAACAAATCAGGGCAAGACTCTCTGCAAAATTAAGGTGAGAATTATTTCAGTGATTATTTTACATGGCAGGTAAATTTGTCGCCAAGTTGCAAGTTGCCTCTCCCAGGTTCCTTAAGTATAAAATATAGAATCTTGTGTGGAAGTGAAAAACTGGAATTAAAGTTAACGCAGCGCAAAAGGCAAGACGTGTCATTTTCAAATTAATGGCCATTGCTGGAAAAGAAACAAAGAAAATCATTTCTTTTAGGAATGGAGTTTATTGAAAAAAATGGGAAGCACGGTTTGTGATAATGGTTCATAAAAGTGCACGGTCAGGACAAACTACCAGAAAAATTTATAGTAGAATAGATTGTTATGGAGATTGTGTTTTATTTGAAATCTATAAGTGTCTTTGATAATTTATGTATTGAAAAACATGATACTATATATTTAGTGGACATAAATTTAAAGCGTGCTTTAATTTATTTAAAGAGGAGATGGGACCTTTTTCTGTTTCACCATTGAGACATACCTGTCATTTTTGTTGTTGATGTTTACTCAGTGCGTGCTTCATTGAACATGAAATATGATTTTTATTTTATTGCCTTTCTAATTAATGCGTGTTTCTCGTACCTGTGCTACATGTTAACAGTTCGCTTCTCTAATTCTGGTGGCTATACACATTGGGAAAACATGAATTGTTGCTATGCATAGCTCTAGTGTGTACCACATACAATTCATTGGGGCTAGAGTCAATATTCTTAGTAGATAAATTATCGGTGGTATATTTTACGTAGCCAATATTGGTAAACATACAAAAATATGATCATTACATCAGGCCAATCAAAGTAGAGAATCTGATTCTGTGCGGTTTATCGTCATTTCTAGTTTCAAGTTGTATATCATGGGAACTAAGGTATCTTTACTATGTACGTCTTAATATTTTAAAACCATTCTGGTTATGGCTATATCATTTCACACTCTTATAAACAGTAGATTCTTCTCAGTTTGTATAAAAATGTAACAAGCAATCTGTCATAATATAGTGACAAAGTTAGAAATATTCATACGTTTCAAGTGATCGATCAAGTGTCACGCACACTCAAACATACTGTTGAATATCAGTTTCAAGGGTATGGTACACATTTACAGCACTTAACTCAGAAAATGTGATTTTGCTTCAAACATATCCTCACATGCACGAAACATCTTAGTTGAGATCATACAGATTATATATTTTCTAAACGTATACATTTGGATTAAGCTATTAGAATAATGAAATCTCGGTAAATGTAATTTAATTTTGATTGCTTAATTTCAAAATTTTAATTTTACCTTTTTTTGCAGAACACAAAAATTAAAAATTAAATGAAATTTAATGACATCAATAGCGATACTAAAATTTTATATAAAGTATCAGAACCAACCTTTATGTTATGCTTTCTTTCGGATAATTGGTACTTTTTAGGGTTTTACCTCTATACCATGGACAAAAATTAAACATTAATTCGTGGGAGTCATAATGTTTACTACGCTCTTAAGCTCCTACAATGTGAATGTGGAATAATGTTAATGGACATGTAGATGTTGAAAGTTTACAATAGTGAGACTCCTGCGAAAATAGATTAATTTCCTCTTGTGAGGAAATAAAGGTGTTTATCCTGTCATTATTTAGTGTCGAGTTAAAAACGCTAGATAAATTAAAATACTATGACTTTGTGTCATGGTTCACTGAACGTAGCTGTGTCAAAACTCTATAACTTCAAGTTCGACTGCTACCTCCACGTTGATAGTACTTAAGAAGCTACTTAGTGTTAAAATTTTGTGTAGCCACCTAATTTGCTAAACATAAAAAACGGAAACTTTGGTTGATTGGTAACGG
This sequence comes from Hermodice carunculata, assembly GCA_964020975.1. NCBI lineage: Eukaryota > Metazoa > Annelida > Polychaeta > Eunicida > Amphinomidae > Hermodice > Hermodice carunculata. The sequence continues at coordinate 27,604,875 of OZ026617.1, forward strand.
CTATGTTACAAACCTATTAATTGAGATTAGAGAAAAACCTATTTACAAAGGTTATAAATCTATTCAAGAGACAGATTTTGTGTATTTGCCTAATTTGCATGAATTAAATTGCTACAACTTCGGTTCATTGCGTGGAGCTATGTCAACTTGTAAATTATAGTATATAGTGGCACTCTAACTCTTTTGGGTTTTAAAATATGAAAGATTTCAATTTTGTGTATTTGCCTAATTTGCGTATTTCTTAAAGCTAAAACTTTTGTTCATGGTTTATAAATTTATAGCTTTGCCAGAAGCTGATCCCAGATTGCAATTTTTATACAAATTGAATGCAGTTTCACTCGGGAGATGCAGCACATGGTGAAAAAGGGTCAACAAGCAAGCGTAGTACGAAGACATTTGTTTTGCAACAGCGCAAGCTATTATACTATTGTTACTTTTCAAATACATGTATAATGCAATTCGCTGAAGAAATCGAGAGAAGTCAACGGATATGTCCCAAATTAAAACACACTCATCTAAAATTTATTATCATTAACATACAGTTTTGAATGGAACCCCGCCTTCTGTTACATTTTGCAAAAGCACTATCGTGTTTCAGGTGTTTCAAACATCCCTTGGGGCTCCATGGGTACTATTTCTTTTGCCAAGGGAATGTCAATATGCGTTTTAATAAACAAACTCTAGCTTTGTTTCAGGTTCACTGCCTCATCTACTTCAGATTCCTGATAAAATGTCACTTGGGTATACCCAAGTAATGAAAACATTAAACAATCATAGAAGTGTCATGTTAGCTGGGCCACAATGCAACTGAATCACTAAATGACACCTCATGAGCACGTTTTAGCAATTCTAGAAGGTACCTAAGGAAGGAACTATTTATCTCATACTCTCGAATATGCGAATGTCATTGCTCAGGGACTCTTTTAAAGGAACATTTTATATGGCCAATTGTCCTAGCAATACAGGAGCTGCTATTTGTTTTTTTTCTTAAGGACTATGAGTGCAATAAATCCGTGATGCCTAATTTTGAAAGTTTTTTTTCACTACTGTCAAAATATGGTCAGAGATTGCGCGCCCCACGTATAGCGTGCACGAAAATAACACCATCAATTTCAGGATAATTTTAACAGTTCATACAGGGGTGACAGTTCTTCCTCCTTGACAGCATGATAAAAGTCCACTGAGCTATTTCAAATATACATTTACTGGAAATTAATGGCAAAAAATTAGACTTGCTTTCTAAACTCATAGCCATAATGCCGATAAGCCCCAAATTAATACAGACACGTCGATCCTTAAACAAATTTCAATTCAGGTCATTCAGCTTTTAACGTGATGACGTTTAGCTGGTTGCGAAGCGGACTAATAGATAAGCTGTAGACTGTAGTATCATCGAGCATCTGGTTCCAAAAGAATGTGGTCGGGCACCAGATTTCCTGACCGCTAGCTAAATATATTGCGTTCAAGGTGCGCTGAGAAGTTGTTAAAATACCGTAGCGCATTAAGGGCAGGAAGGAATGCTGTTGAGTTATTGGAGAACGCAATACTAAAACAGGTGGGGACAAAAATCCAGTAGTCCTCTAAAACGTCCTCGTCATGGTAATACATGTATCACAATTCTGATGGGATACAACGTGTTCAGATAAATGATTGTATCACAAATGTGTATAAAATGACGACATTTTGTCGTATCTATATTGCAAATGCATGACATTACTACATTCAATGATGCGGATTGCGACGTGGACTTTCAATATAAACGTATCCAGTTAGCACTTTGTAGTAGCCCACAGATAATTCCTGCAGTACTGTCATTATCTTCTTAAACTTTGATCATTATCTTTCTCCTTTTCCAAATAATATCTTTAAAAAATGTTTCTGCCACATCGCAAGCCAAATGGAAACAAGTGAAATTAATAGAGAAACATCATAGAGCATACTGAAATGTCTTAACTGCTTCAATGATTGAATGTTGCTAGACAGTGTACCTTGTGTGCTGAAATGTCTTAACAGCTTTAATGATTGAATGTTGCTTGACAGTGTACGGTGTGTGCTGAAATATTTTAACTGCTTTAATGATTGAATGTTGCTAGACAGTGTATCTTGTGTGCTGAAATGTTTTAACTGCTTTAATGATTGAATGTTACTAGACAATGTACCGTGTGTGTTGAAATGTTTTAACTGCTTTAATGATTGAATGTTGCTAGACAGTGTACCTTGTGTGCTGAAATGTCGTAACTGCTTTAATGATTGAATGTTGCTAGACAGTGTACCATGTGTGCTTATCCAACTCACTTCTACATTTTTACTTGGGAATGTCTTTTTGCCGTGCACTGAATAATGATGATGATGATGATGATGATGATGATGATGATGATGATGATGATGATGATGATGATGATGATGATGATGATGGCGAGGATAATAAATTAAATATTTAATATTGTCTTCCTGTCGTGCACATGATGATGGTGGTGCTGGAAATGATGATGGTGACAACAGTGGTAAATATTTAACATTGTAAAACCAAACTCATTGTCAAATGTTAGTATCATATTTCTGTTTCTGGTGTATAGGCATAAGTAATCGTCCAATAGATTGTCCTTACTCTGCTCTTGTTGGCATCTTTCATCGTTATCACGTGCTTCATCAACACCAATTCAGCTAACATGTTTCTGTGAAAAGCAAGTGTACGTCCCAGTCTGATATTAGCTCCTACCCTCTCCCCCGATGACAAGAAAAAACTGGATTTGTTTCTTTGCTAAAATAACACCTGTTACTTGTTTATGCTTCAAAGTAGCATTTGCATTGAAATTCATTTACTCCTTACATGTTCTCAATAAAATGCATTTGCGGGAAGCTGTTTAATTATTAAGACCTTAACAACTTCCCGTTAGGAAAAGATGTTGGATTCGACATGACACGTCGCCTTGGCATCGATACAACAATTGCAGGTTGGTTCCAAGTTCTGCTTGCCTCGACCAATATTGATAGTCGTTCTTATAGTTTTACGCTCAGGTGGCTTGTCAGTCGGCCAAAGCTTTAGTAGTTAAACCCCTTACGCGTCAACAATCATGAAATTAACTTCTCGAAAACTGGTGGTCAGATCCTCTTTAAAATATTTAGGGAATAAACCTTGAGTAGGTCTGCATTAGGCTGGTTGAGGAGATCACACTTCAGTGATTTTATTTTTAACCCTTAATATTTTTTGTAATTTTTGGGGTGTGCATGGGGGGAGGGGGGATCCTAAAAAAAAACTTATCAGCAAAATTCCTTGATCAATTGCTTTGAAATAACATAAGAACATGTCTGGAGGCCTTTGTACTAATTATACCAATATGACTGATCTTGACCTAAATTGCAAGGCCACGGAGTAGTTCTATTTAATTTAATATTGGGTGATAAATAAAGAGCTACCGAAGCTGGAACCTCGAAGTAGCGTTTGTGACGAAAGACCTTTAATTAACCATATAATATCTCTGCAAGTCGTGTCCTGTATACCGTAGGGCATATATCTGAGATTGCTTTTTATAACGAATGATATGCAAGCCCGGAATGATCAGGGTCGAAGCCATTTTCAAAACACGCACGACTTTTAAGAACTATACCACAATCATCAATTCATGCTGAAGATATTGCGAATCCAGGCTCTTCTGCTGGTAGGAATGGATAGAGTTTATATGATATTGTCTTAGAAACGCCAAGCATCATCATTAAGAGTCCGCTGTCAAAAGTTTGTACAATGAAAATACGCTTAACATTTAAACTGCTGCTGGATCATAAGAAAATATTCAAATGGAAATGAAGTTAAACTATTAAAACAGCTCAGGTAGTTTCTTTTGTCTGGTCGACTACAAAGCGGTTTTAAATTAATATTCAGTGCAACATTACAGAGGAGCAATTTTTCAAAGAACGGTTGCGGATGACAATCAAAGAAATAAAATAAAGACAACGTCACAGATCGAATATAAAGCACAGTATTATTCGAGACCAAACTGGGAGGAGCAGTCATTTATTTTACGTCTATGAGAACTGAAAATTGATCCACAATCAGCCATGAGGGTTGTCTGAAGTGATTCAATCTAACTCGCTTATAGCAGTCGTAACCAAAGCTTGCCAATGGCTGCTACAAGGAGCGTACCACATTGAGACAAAACTTTCAAGAGTCATGTAGGAATGGAGGTATAATCATAAATCAGTACTAGTTTCCCTGTGCTGGATTTTCTGAAGAACAAAGCCTGGTCCATCCTTCGATCGATTCCTGGTTGCGCTCTCTTTGGCCAAACCAACGCCAAGGCAAGCTTTTGGTCTGATTCATGTTCTCCTTTTATGTATCATTTCTCCTTCAAAATGTTTAATGTTAGCAATAAAGAAACCGAAAACCTGAAAGCAGACAACATGTCACACCTCATTGCTGCTTCGAAATTTTGGGCGGGAAAGAATCAAATTAAAGACTCTTATCTGGCTTCTGTCCTGTCACATTAAGTGCCTCAATGAGAATACCTTAGGTTTCTCTGAAATAGGAGGTGGCTAATTTATTCTGAACAACATCTGGGTTTTTGTCCTCTTTGTCCAACAAACAACTCGAGTATTACAGAAAAAACGCAATGTGTATTTTGACTGATCAATTTGTTTTTCTAAAGGTTTATGCGTTCATGAAAATTCAAAAAGCACGATCAAGCTATTTACTTTATGCAAGAAGAATTAAAGAAATAAAATCGTTTGGTAATGGATCCTTGATGGACTGTGGTATTATTTAACTCATTCGTACTTTGATCTATAAGTATATTCGTTTACATTTTTAGACAAGGTACTCAACGTTATGCATGAAAGCCTTCTATTGTCAGCGTTCTACTGCAAGGTAATATCTCAAGCGAAAGATATAGCTGTTCTTAACACTATTTGTAGAGTGGGTTCAGAGGATACTATTAATCGTTGGTGACAGAGACTTTGACGAAGGGATCATATACTATGCGGAAGGTTTCGTTAGAAAGTGCAAAAACGAATCAAAGTTGGTGAATGGCAGGGTTATTTCGGAACAGTCTATGAGTGTGCGAGAGTATATATTCTTAGGTTAAATGAGTAATCGGATGATTTTGTCGAGGGTGATCTGCTTTCTGCAATTGAAATGCAAGCAGGTCATGACTTTCTCAAATGGGTCGTGATATTAATGTATGCATTAATATTAACCTAATTTCTTGCGCAAAAATCCGATGTTCAAGTTGTCGTACGAAACCAAAACGTTTGGAAAAGACAATGTGGGGCACAGTTATATAAATGATGCGTCGAGAATTTCTAGGTCATCGGGACGCTGAGTGCCGAGTGAAGTTTTCGATTATAACAACGGTGCGAGGAGTTTGTAAATTCGTACCAAAATTAGTTGATTGAGTCCGCAACGATGATGATGACAATAACAGAGTCAATATAAAAGTGTCCAGACATGTTACAGTCTTTGTCGCTTGGCCTTTTCGTTGGTTATCTGATCTGCAGTTTCTGCTTGGAGTTTTCTTGCTGTTTTGAATTACCACTGACTCTGTGGCTTTCTTGGTGTGGGTTAGCAGCGCCACACCCGTGCCAAGGAAAGCTGTAGGTTTCGGGCATGTTATCCGGTTTAGGCTCCTCTACATTTTTTGTTCAAATTAATTTCCATTGCTGCTGGAATTAGTCAAACACTTCTAAACAGACGACATTTGATCACCGCCAGATTTTGGTTGTTACAAGGGGACAGACTTACGCTTGTGCTTTCATAAAAAATGTTGACTTAGAATATGAATGAAAGCCCTTTATAAAGCGCCCCATGAAACCTGTCGCAGTTTTCTAGCATATGTACCACTTTGCCGTATGGCGTCAAAACTGCCACTAGGATTTTTTTTCTTAATGCGAATAAAGAGCCCCTTCGTGTTTTATGTCGATGTATGCAACAATTAGTATAATGATTACGGCGTGGATAAAAGGATTTTTCCCTATGACCTTTCATATAAATTATTTGACCAGTTATCGCAATGGCATGGAACCAATTCTGTTTCAAGTCGGACTTGCGGTTAAAGATATGAGGCTATATGTACGCGAAGAACATATAAGTGTACCAATCGTCACTATAAGCCACAATAAACAAGACAACAATGCACTTGGTTTAACGTCCTGTTGCGTCAATATGCCAGAGACCTAATACATTTCAGTGTTTTTGGTATATGAATAAATGTATAAATCAAAGTTAAGAAAGCAAAAGAAACTTGGCAACTGATACGAGAACCGATGGAATACAAAAAAAAAAAAAAAAAAAAAAAAAAAAAGACATCTTGGGAAGCCAAAACCCTAGACCGGGTCTGAAATACCCATGGTTGAGCGCAATGCAAGAACTTATGCTTCGTAGAAAAAAAAAGGTCCCCATAATCGGTGTACTGCTTGGTATAACCGCCGCCAAGACACAGGGGGATTTAACGGCATTCATGTAAGACTTTCAAGCAGATCGTCAGATTACAATGAATAATAGGAGAGGCGTTATCAAATAAGGAGACCTCGGTCAAGTCAGGGCACGGCATCACTGTTATGAAGGCGAAATAAGGAGGTGTTGCTGTTTTTCGTCTATTGTCTGATAAGGGCCCATTCTTCATTATAATTCAAACAATGGATACAATCTGACGTCAAAGTTACTATAAAACCTATCCACCATTGATTTATAACAATAAAGTAGATTTCCACAACGCAGCAATACTTCTCTCCGCTTTTCGCAGTGCATATTATTCGCACTTGCAACAGACATTGACCTTTGTGAGCAGACAAAGACAAATCCACATGATGATCTGATTTGAATCAACGTCTGACGTGTAAGCACGTTATCTATTATGCAAACCTAACAATCGGATCCGATAAAGAAAAGGTCCCGTGTAAATAGGTCTAATCTGTGCCATTGTGATCCCCCGCCGAGCAGATTCCTTAGAAAAATATGTGACAACGATTTGAGATACCCACTGCACCAAATAATTCATTACATTATATTTTCATATGACGTAGGACACTTAAATGACTCCAGAGTGTTCGTTGAAAAGATTTTAGGGGGTTACTTAGTTTTTAAATAGCATGTAACTCTGAAAGAATGTCGCTTAATTCAAATGATAAGTTTCGTGTATATTTTAAATTCACCTATCATGTTTCAATAGACTGGTATCATGCTGATTTTCAACGTTTGCATATTGTATTTGTGTTTTTTTTTGTCCAAAACCACATCCTAGTGGTCATTACCCTATTCCGCAGTTGCAAAGGCAACCCACATAATAATGAATAGATATGAACGTGACAAATGATGAATTAGCTAAATACGTGAAGTTTTGCTCATAAATGCAGAGCTTCATTATGGAAGAATACCTGTCAAACAAACCATAATTACTAAATATGTATAGTACAGGTTCAGATAAGAACAATTTGACTAACCCTTGAACCAATATGTACCCTTTCTAGCTGGACGGCTTATCCTAGTTAAAGCATCCGCCAGTGTTTAACTGAAGTGGAAACAAGTTGGGGCATTATATTCAGTCCCAATGATTCTAAAATAAACAGTTGCAGCTAGACCACCTGTATAAACCAAGGGAAATTCTAACAAGGACTGCAACAATGTACATCCTGTACCAGAGATGTAAAACAAACTTCATGATGACACCTATGACTTGAAATGCATAAATGATAAATTAGTTCCTTTTTAAATTGTCCCCTTCGAACATGTTTACAGCATAGCGCTCATTTTCAGAGGTCAAAACACAAATACTTTTATTCCTATGTTCTGTAAAAATCCTTACCGTGCCAAATTTTGAGGGAATCAACGGCTGGGGTTTTTTTTTTGTTTTGTTTTTGTTTTTGTTTTTTGTTTTTTTTTTTTGGGGGGGGGGGGCAGGGGGCAGGAAAGCTGGTGTTTGAGTGAAATTAACTTTTTGAATTTTTATGGGGCTGTTTTTGTCGTGATTAAAAAAAAAACGTGATCTACTGAAAGACCGAAAAAATAAAAACAGAAATATAAAAGAAACTTGCCAGATAACTGTTAAGCTGCTAACACGGTAACTGTGAAGTGCTACGTGTGTCATCGCGTACCCGCGTGTTTCACAAATCCAAGGTGCAAAATGATCAGTAGAGGTTCTAAGTGGCAACGAACTATTTTGCAGCGATTAATCGCAAGTGCTATATGAAGCTAAAGCTGACTATTAATCATTCGCTTATCTGAGTCTTAAACATTAGATAATAGGTCCAATAGACATTCCCCACCTTTGAGGTGCTTGGCTGCCGAACACTTTTTCAAAAGCATTAAATTTATTTCTTAACGGAAAATACAGCATGACAATATCCAATTCGTTATTTTTTTTCTCAATTCTTTTTGAATCTTGATAGATTTGAGGGAAAATTGAATTGACAGTTCATCAGCATGCTTCGGCTCACTTGTACTTTCAAAAACAAAACAAAACCGCACGTCATTCACTCTGATTTAACTTTTGACAAAATGCTATACGAAATCATCAAATGTATTTGTTGGAATGTTTGCATGTTTAATATGCAGGATTAGATAGTCGTGATGTACAAATAACTGACATGAAAGTAGCAAATAAAGTTTCAGACAAAACGTGGATATTTTGGAATTATACAAAAGGTAATCAGAAGCTCAATATACTGATAAACAAAACGTTATTATTAACTTTGTGGGAATTTAAATCTAGTTGGTAATCGTCATTGGCGAACAAGCAGCGGTAACGTTAAGCATGAGTAACGTTCATAAGGATGCCATCTTTTTATGCATGGACCATTACATGAAGCCTTCCAAAATCATTGAATTGAATCAGTGTGGGCATATTCGCCAAAATTTTAATCATTAGCACTGTCAATGTATATATATATATATATATATCTATATATATATATATATATATATATATATATATATATATATATATATATATATATATATATATATATATATATATATATATATATATATATATATGCAGTATGAATTTCCATTAAAATCAGCTTTGTGGATTATTTCAGATGCACAAAAGCGTCAAGGTAGCCATGGTGGTACGGCAGAATTGATAATAATCTTTCATGATTATAGATGGATGTACTTTACGAGGCTGAATATTTGAAATTGACTACTTTGGCTCCATAGACTTTTTAAACATATCCGATACACAGGAGAAACTATGATAAGATTATCACCGTTGTCATAATGAATATTCATTATTATTCAAACAATCAAAAACTCCACCATTAAACAACAACAATCTCTAGTGCGGGAGAATTCTGAAATCAAAGCAATGCTATTTGTTGCAAGAGTTCCCAGCAGTAGTTTCTTAAAATTAACTTTAAATTTTATGAAATTGTAGTGCAGTCGCGTAAAATGAGCAATACCTAGACAGCATGCCTAGATTAACATGTCATTGGCGATGAGCATCCAGCTGACAGGTTTGACTCTGCTTTGTTACGCCTAGAAAGTGCATGACAAATTAAACAGTAACATAAATTAGCTTCCTCTCTCTCTCTCTCTCTCTCTCTCTCTCTCGCTCTCTCTCTCTCTCTCTCTCTCTCTCTCTTTCTCTTTCTCTCTCTCTCTCTCTCTTTCGTGGATATGAATATATTTTTACGAAAAAGTAGTCATTAATATTGAAAACTTTGTTGGCAGTATCTGTACAAAAAGGAACCTTTTGCTGTCAGTAAAAATGCAACAGCTCAACTGATGTATAGCATTTTGGTCATTTCATATACTCTAACAAACCAGCCTGGACGAACGCTAAGCAGCACAATCCAACCTTTGACACGAAATAAAACCAGTTTGTGCGCGGTAATCTCACGGCTTCATAAGCGGGAAATTGCATTTTCATTCTTTTGGACGGGTTCCTCATGGAGGCTACATCAGGAAATGACTTTCTACTGAGCCGTCTAAAATATGTACCATAAAATGTTACAAACTATCATGGAGTGTTGACCTCCAAGTCACATTGTGATGATCCAGCTATAAGCTCTGTGTTTTGTATTGAATGACTGAGAATTCCATTGCAAAGGACAACAGCATGTAAGGTTCCTACTATGTTCACAGTTGTTTAATCACATCTTCTCGTTCTTTTACCAAAATTGGTTTGGGGGTGCTCTTAGCTTCGGGTTTTTCATTTTTGTTTTTTGTTTCTTTTATTTGAAATATAAAAATCTGCAAACAGATTGCGAAACAGTTCATAAAGTGTACATAAAAAGACTGGCCAATCTGGTTAGCTGCTTGTCGAATAACAAAGAGACAGCTACGTAATATATTCTTTTGGTTGTTGGCAATTTTAACTCATAACCCTGGCACATGTGTGTACATTATCTCTAGTGAAGTTAGTCCCATACAATGGTTTGTCATCGGGGCATATATGTATGAACAGTGCGATGTAACTGTTTTTGCTGCGCCTACGGACAAAAATGTTAACCAGTGGCACAATGTTCTTTTAACCCCCCCCCCCCCGACTTTTAATTCAAATATGTTCACTTGTAAAATGTAGGATGTAGAGAATCTTACATGGTTGAGAGTGAGTTACTATTTTCTCTCAACAGGGATCGTGGTTGATCGGGAAAATTACGAGCGACTGCAGTATTATCCCGATGTATACAGTTTATTTCTCCAGCAATGGGAGTTTAATTATTATTATTATTATTATTATTATTATTATTATTATTATTATTATTATTATTATTATTATTATTATTATTATTATTATTATTATTATTATTATTATTATTATTATTATTATTATTACGCTTAAGCCGTTCCCACCCACGCCGCATCAAAAACAGTCGGACATCAAAATCTGCTCTGCGTTACCTATTCCTTTGTTATTCTTCGTTAATCGCAAAGGTTGATTCTGAGATTGAAGATGAGACCGATTAGGGCATGATGTTTGTAGTCCACTTCTTGCCTTGGCGAAGGCTGGGCTGATCCTGTGCAAAGGTGCAAAGTTAGTCTGATTTTGCCTATGAAGTGTGAACAATATTTTTTAGTGTATCACTGCGTTAACTAGCAAAACTGTTCGGGCTCAACACAGTTTCACAGCCAACCGGGATCCCAGAGTAACAATAAACTAGACAGCGCAAAATGTGGTTCGGATAAGCCTTCGTCACTTTCCATCAGATGCCGATACTGAAGGTAAAGCATATTCAGTATAAACGCTTTAAATTTTCGGGCCTACAATGTCCTCAACAAGGAAACAAACCAGACAAAAGCCCAGCCATTCTCCTCTGTCCTCATGGTGCTCAGTAAGATATTATGCTTAAACTCAACCATTCTGTCCTATCTTAATAAACATCCGCGACTGGCCAGTTTATTGTCTGAAAATGGGTTCAAACCCAAAGTAAATTGAGCCACCCGACCAGATCGACCTCATGTGGAATATGGGTTACATAAATACCAAAGCCTCGACCTTTTCGGGGGGTCCATGAAGAATTTAAATGTTATTGTACATGTTGACAGTAAGCAATGAATAAGCCCGTTTGATTTCATTTTATAAAACAATTAACATGTATAAGGAGGTGCTTTTGAAATGGTTCTCTTGATCTACAATAAAATTTCACACGCCCCGTAGCATTGTAAAGCGTGAAGGATTTGTATGTGAACATACGCCCAAAAATAATTTATTTTCCATTTTAGAACGCATTCCAAATTTGTACACTAAAATTTCAGATTATACTCGTGGGCATGTGTATTAGAAGATCAAATATTTACTCAGATCGAGAGAGGTATTTCAGTTTCACATTAGGCGACATGGCTTCATATAATGTTGGGCAATTACATGGATTACGTGGTTCCCTCGAGGCTATGTCAAGCAGTCATATTTACATATCATATTCGATATCTCCATAGTAGATTCCAGAAAAACATCACACGAAACTGTATGATAAAAGAGAGGTAAAATTACACACATAAATGAGGGTGATATTCATGACAAAGTAAGACTAAGATCAGAGGATAAACCCACATCAACCGCGTACAAACACATAGTTTTAAACTGTTTGATTATATCGGGAATTCTGCTGCAGGGACTGCATGAGTTGCTGTGCCGTTCGATATATCCCCAGAATTTTATGACACGCTGTACGTACAATATACCTTCTTCGAATCCAACCATTTCCTTGCCATGAAAACTAATCTTTTTCAGCACAAGGTTTTCGCCTGAGGTAGCGACTTTGACCCGGACCTAAAACCTGATATGCTTCTACTTCCCCTCTCAAGACATGTAAGACAAGCTTGTCTCTCTGTTTATTTATTTTTTATGCAGTGAAATTCTTGCAATGAATTTCGAAAAAAAAAGCATTTAAATTGCGGGTACTAATTTTAGTCTGTATGCTGATGATACAACATTAACAATACTAGCAACAAAAGAAGAAGTTATTCATGCGTTTGGACTGTTTGAAGTGAATTCTGGCTTGAAAGTCAATGGAAATATTAATACAGCTACCTAAAATTGGACAGGATATTTGAAAATGTAATATCTGTTTTGAAGATATTAATCTTATTTTCAATAAACTGGTGAGCACGATTGGAAACAGCTGAATTGACATTTATTTCCAGTCACAATTACCTCATTAACAGACGTATGCGTATTTCATTCAATATTGTTTTGACTCTTACTTCAAATTTATGTAAACTTTTGGTTGTTTCCCGATCCCATTCTCCGTGTTTGAGTCCATTGTGAAATAGATTTAAAAAACCGTCGACGATCGCATTGGAGGAATGAAGGAAAATTCAAGGCGTTTGCGTCCTCGGATATCAATTCGTTCACAGACGGCAGCACATGTTGACAAAACTGAAGGGAAAATGAAGAAGTGGCTGAGATTACCAAAAACATGCATAACTTTATGTTTCTTAAGCTGTGAAGAATTTTGTGGGCTCAGCGTGCCTTGGCTTGTTGATTCTTGCCATTGATTGCCGCCATCTTGTTGGCCTGCTCCAAGCGTGGTTGGAAAACATCCACTCAAACTTTTGCAGCCGACCACATGCACAAACCTCTCGGCACCTAAGCGAACTCGAGCTCTTTGCAGCAAAAAACATCCATCCTTGCAATTTCGTGCCAAAGATTAAACTCATTCACTAATCAAATTGTCGCTATGATCATAGTAGAAGAAGCCAGGTTTCTTCCTCCATGCTATGACAGAAGCAAATAAAATAATATCCGTCTTATTAAAAGTGTTTACTGTGTAGAGCAATCCCCATTGTTTGCTCCCCGCCACTCATGCTGCCATTTTGAAGCACGGGTTTCATTAAGAGAATAAAACTGGGGGGGAGGGGGGTTCTGCCATCAAGTAAAAGTTAATCCCCACGTTGCTAATGGTATTAAAATAGACTTTGGCTAGGAGTCTTTTTCATACACTTAGTTCCAATGTCATAGAAGTACTTTTACTCTGCTATCACGCACCATTAAAAACCTATTAAAACGTTTTAACAAATTGATTTAGCGCAAAAAAAAAAAAAAAGAAACCCAGACAATGTAGTGACCTTGACACTTGACCTGTAACGCTCACTGGCCCCTTTCATCATTGGTCAAGCTGGTTGCCCGCCTGCACATTTTTATTGTTTTAAAAACTGTAGTAAAAATTGTCTTATTACCGCTAGCACTTCAAATATGTAGGGTGGACATATTTCAAATGTTCTCTGATCTGGGCTCAGCTGAGTATCATAATAGTTATAATACATGTGCATTGCTGAACCTGCAGCAGCGTCTGTAAAAGTGGCAACTACATTTCCCTGCGTGCTTTGGAAGTCAACATAAGGAGCCTGTTTGAAAAATGGCATAGGAAACTGTCGGTGGGTTAAGACTGATCTAATCAGTCATATCACAAAAGCAATTTATTTCATCATTCATTCCTTTATTATCAAAATGTAGCAATGTTTCTTTGCTGTCATTTTAGAAGGTAATCAAGGACGTAGGGGAGGTGCAGTGCACATTGATACTTTTAACCTGAGGCACTGTGATTGGTTGTGTCTGAGAATTTCTTCCAACATGTTCCTAGAAACGATTGAATACATAAAAAATTGCAGTAAACATGATTTTGAGTAAAAAAGGCAGGCGCACTTCACTGCAACATTCTTTCGCTGAGGTTCATCCTTGCGCTCTTGCTTCTGATAATAAAGCATGCTTATACTGTCGGAAGAGAGCAAAATGTCCAAATTCCTTCCTTTCTTTCTTTTTATCTTTATTATTCTTTCTTTCTCTGTTCTATTTACCTTTTTTCTGTAGAATTATATTTCTGTCTGATCACCTTACCGTCTAATACAGGTATCTATGATGGATTAATACTATAAAATTCACCATTCGTTCGATTTCTGTGTGAACTGGCCCTCTGTAATGGATAGACACGGAGATGTGTTGGCACAAGGGTGCCTGCTCTGAGTCGCTCGTTACCTGCCTTCGGAAATGCATACGCCCATGACCCCAATTGGTCCTTTTGGCAAACATGGAAATATAAATTGATATGTTTGTGATTGTACAGACTTGCTTGTATTACCATTGACAGTACGTTTATGGTATTACCCGTGCTTGTCGGAATAGTCGTCCATTACTAATCAAACTGTCGTTATGATAGAGGTAAACAAAGTGTTACCCGTCTTATTAAGGTGCTGTCTACTGAGCAAAGTAACTCCCACGTGGTTGACCCCCCCGCCCCCCGTTGAAGCTGCCCTTTGGATGCACGGTCTGTATTCAGGTTCGAAAACTGGGGCAGCCACCTATTAACCCTTTCCAGGTCAATTCGCCAAAAAACTTCCGCATGTAAACTGTCGTCGGCCCTTACGTTTTTACATTAATTTTCCATGGTGCAGATTCGGAGCATTGCGCCCAATTCGCGCCAAAGAAAATCATTGACTTAGTCGTACCGTGACCAGGCCTGGGTCTATCTTACCAGTATTCATTCGTTGCTAAACCTGCAGCAGCGTCTCAAAACGAGGCAACTGCATTGCTCAACGTGCTGTATAAGTTATCTTGGAAACTAACTAATTTTTAATTTTTACGAGAGCTTCTTTCTAAATACATATAATCAAAATTACTGTGGATGTAAAGTTTGACTTATTTTAAACTTGTCACCTTGAGCGTTGGCAGCTACCTTTCAAAACTCTGTATGCTTCATAGATCTCTCCTCTAATTCCTGCTGTTATAAATTTATGACATAACATTTGCTTTCCAGCTAGACATGTAACTTTAAAACCAACTTTTGCACCACATGTACATGTATTCGGAAATCATGGCTTAGGTATACATGAGAATGCAACGACATGACTGTGATGAGAGCACTTTCTTTTTTAATGTTAATTTCCTGCATTTCCTTTGTAATGTATGCATTGAGTTTTTGAGCCTGGACTTTTAGGGGTAAAATCCTACATGTTGCACGTTGGACCCTCTTTGAAACGTTTGTGCCACCCTACATTGATATGTAAAGTTTGAGCGATTTACAGGAGTAACGAGTTGTTGAGCATACACTGAGTGCTAACACGTGAACTTCGAAGTGACTCACAAGAGTAACGAGTTTTGGGGCATACAGTGAGGGATAACACGTGAAGTTTGGAGTGACTCACAGGAGTAGCGAACCATCGGGCAGACAATGATTCGTGAAAAATTAATATTTCAAACAGGGCTAAGCAGTTAAACTTTTGCCAAAGTAGAGCTGAAAATTTGGAGTAATATTCTGAACTCCATGTAGTAGGTTCACTTCATCAATGGTAAATTATGTAAAACTGTATATTAACAAGTTTTGAAATTAGAAGTAGCTTTGGCTCGTGTCACTGTCCATTGATGACGAGGAATGCCAAAATTGAAAAACAAACAAACAAACAAACTGGAAAGCAGTTTCATTTAAAAATGTTAACAATTTTCGACTTTAGAATGGCAGTGCATGTGGGTATCTGTTCATGAAAGTCCCTGCAAGATGTGTTTATGATACGAGGTTTATCTTTGATTTAAACATATTTTGCGACAAAGGAAAGGCGATTTTTCCTTTATGTTCTCCTCTTATACATTTAAATATTGAGGGAAAGTCATGACACAAAAGACCGCACGCAGATCATTACGTTACAGGACAACCTTGATGTATGGGAGACAAGACAGGCAATGGTTCAATACTATTATCTTCAAAGTACGGACAGAATATGTTAAATAATGTGTTACAAGAGGCACATTGGCGGAGATTCAAACCATATGGATGCATGTATGCCTATAGGAACATAAATGATCACTCTGGGGATTGCATAAATTATTTGAGGTAAATTGCTTTCGGTCGGATCTGACGTGACTACAATTGAAACATTTGGTCTAACCTTCTGTGGTCAGACTAAGCGTAAGTCAATAGCTTTCCTCGGCGTGGGTTGTGCGCAACCCGCGCCGAGTAAAGCAAGTGACCTGGGATGTGCCATCATGAAATGTCTAATCTACAATTCTGAGCAACCATGTTCTTTATTAACATGAAATTTCAGAAAACCCAAAAGCAGCCAACAGTTTACATCTGACTGCGTTTGTGCAATTTAAAAATTAAGGTTCTTATGTGGTATTAGTTTCTATCATTTGTTTTATTTCTAGTCAAATATTCTATGTGTCAAAAATAATGTCTGCACTGATGGTGACTATACAAGGGCTATGTGCTGTTGGTCCAAACATTTGTGGAAGGCGCCAAGGAGTGAAAATTCTCTCAATGTTGTTTATGCTTTGGAAAGCTGAAAAAGTGCAATTCAAAATGTTACAATGAGTGATGGCGTTGCTAAAATTAGATTTAAAAAATACTGAATTTCTTATGTCGGAAAACCTGCTGTTGGTGAGCTATGAAATGACAAGACTTATGATCGCTTCTATACGCACAAGTGAGTTATAAAAAGCACAGGGTTATGCTTTGAAGGGGTATTGCCCTGTGACACCGATTGATGACTCTCGCTGGATACGCTTTTACCTTTGACGGTGAGAAACAAAGCTTGAGTAGTTACTTTATCGGGATCCCCTTTATACATACAAATTTACATACATACATACATACATACATACATACATACATAAATACATACATACGAACATAAGAACATACGTACATACATACATACATACATACATACATACATACATTTAATTGTCAAGCCAAATTACTTTGTCTTTCGTTACCTAATGCCCACAAACAAAACGAAATGGCCCTTATGTCGTTTTTTTATGTTGGATGACCTCTGTTTAGTCCTTATGTGCAGCTTGGACTTTTGCTTGCATCGAAAAGACATAAAAAAGGACTCTGATACTGGCCATTCTAAAACGAAGAATCATTAAAAGAATTTATGGACGTTCACGTTGTTTTCGCCGACTAAACGTCCCCATCACAGAAAAGTGGGAAGGGACTAGTACTCATCCGACCCCTGAACAATAACAGGGATATTTGCAATGTCAGTGCAGCAAAGGAGAAACAGAGAAGCCTGACATAAAGGTCAGGAGGTTCTTCGACATCCTTTTTTTTATCTATTAATAATACAAGAACTGAAACTCTTGATATTTTGATAGTGTCGTAGGTTAGGAGTTGGATATAGTGATAATTAAACCTCGTATCTCCCAATTCTGACATCTGGTAGTGTCACAGCTCTTTTTTTCCCATATCATTCATGCAAAAAGGACTCTAAGTGTGGTAAAACGCAATTCAAGGCAATGTATAATGGATAATTAAACCTCGTATCTCCCAATTACAACATATGGTAGTGTCACAGCTCTTTTTTTCCTGTATCATTCATGCGAAAAGGACTGTAAGTGTGGTAAAACGCAATTCAAGACAATGTATAATTGGAATGCATTCTCTTTTGCCGTATATGACATTAAACACTGTCTATGCCTGTAATATCTACATGTATGAAGAAAAAGCGTTTGATTGTAATAGTACCAACTTGGGTAAGGATTTTTCGATTCCTGTAGAAAATTTTCCAACAATACTTGAAAGTGAGAAATAGTACTGAGTTCCTTTGCAAGACAAAGTTTATTGAAGAGCATAACTTCATTATTGAAAAAAAAAGTATTATTTTTACACTGGCCCCAGTCCTTAGCACTGAAAGTATGGAGAAACATGGCAAGGCGTTCAATGTACGATTTTCGACCTAAACCCATTCACGTGCGCCCAACTTACAGTAGTAATTTGCCATAGTTTCTATGACTTCATCACACCAAGGTATTTGCGGAGCCAGGTGGACGTTGCGCCCAATTGGCATACTCTCACCAGCTACTAGACAGGCCCCTAACTACGTCAGAATTTGTTTATATTCTGATTGCATGAAAGGGAAACTGCGAGGAGCTATCGAGTTGGGGGTTGGGGGTGGGGGTGGGAGGGGATGTACCCCCTTCCGAAGTATAAACGTTTATTAAAATGACACTTAAAATGGTGCATGTTGGTGAATCCTTTACCAATTTATTTGGGTACATGTACGTTTCATTCTTTATTACTTCTGCAATACACATAATATTGCGTCTGTTTCTTTGAAAAATCGTAACTTTTGTAGGCTATGTTGTGACTCATATTACTTCTGTAAAATAAAAATTATATGTTGTAGCATACCAAAGGTTGCCTGGGGTGGAACTCTTTGCGAAATATATATGTATTACATCCTTTTTAGGGATTGAACTCCTTGTTTTATTATATATATATATATATGTATATATATATATATATATATATATATATATATATATATATATATATATATATATATATATATATATATATATATATATATATATATATATATATATATATATATATATAATATGGAAAGGAATGGAGTTCAGTGTACGATGATTCGATATACTGCATTACCGTGTTAATATGGCACTCGCACATAACTCCCTCCGTTGAACCATTCTTTTTGGGAATGGGGATTTGGTCGAGTGGATATGTGCGTTTCCCATTTCAGCTAGGCGACTGGTGCCAAAGGTTGCAGGTTCAAGTCCCGCTCGTTCATCATAATATATATGTGTATGTATGTATGTATGTATGTATGTGTATAAATATGTGTATATATTATATATATATATATATATATATATATATATATATATATATATATATATATATATTGCAGGTTCAAGTCCCGCTCGTTCATCATAATATATATATATATATATATATATATATATATATATATATATATATATATATATATATATATATATATATGCATGTGTGAGTGGGGTGGAACTTCTTTGTGAAACACGTCATATCCTTTTTAGGATGGAATTACTTGGGAATAATATAGAACTGTTAGGGTGGATCTCCTTGGTTTTATTTTTGTTTTCTCAGGGTTGGAGTGGGGGATGGGGTGAGGGTGCGGATGGAACTCCTTTGCAAATTAAATCACAACCTTTTTAGGGTGGAACTCCTTGGGAAAATATTAAATTTCCAAGGAGAGAGCTCCTTGTTTTTATTTTTATTTTAGTTTTCATTTGGGGGTTAAACTTCTTTGCAAAATACATTATATCCTTTTTAGGGTGGAACTTCTTGGGGAAATATTAAAAATTCCAAGGATGGATCTCCTGGTTTTTATTTTTATTTTATTTTTCATTTGGGGTTAAACTTCTTTGCCAAATTCATTATATCCTTTTTAAGATGGACGTCCTTGGATCTATTCAAGTCAAACTAGTCCGACTTATCATAAGGACTTCATATTCCTCGTAAATAGACCTTTCATTCAAGTCCCAGCATGCCTATAGTTCGAGAGAATACCCCATGTCAACACCTTTTCTCGGCGCGCATTGGGGGCGCTGCGCCCAATGCACGCCAAGAAAACCTGTGGACTCAGTAAAAAAATTGGCACTGAAAGGGTTAAAGTGCGTATTGACGATCACAATATACACGCAAAAACAATATTGAGTTACTGTAATTACCCGAAACACCGGTCGGTTACAAATTTGTCTGGACACGTGATGGCACGATCCTCATGCGGAAAAATGAAGGGTGTCCTGTGAAAAAGATTACGACTGAGAAAATCTAGAAGACCCACAATAAAACATGATTAATAAACATCATTACTTAATTTGAAAAATGCACCTCTTGAAAGCCTTAATCGCATATACAATGCAACTTTATTTAAATTTTACCGATCGACATGCCCATCTTTTCGAAGCCAACTGATGGCCATTCGACCACTAACCCACCATATAGGATTCAACCTAATGCACATATGGACATACAATCCGATGATGATGATGATAATGATGATGATGATATTCAACCCCAGTTCATAAACTGTATATCACATGATGATATAGAACTATTTAAGTATTAAATGGTAGAAGAAGGCACATGTTATAACTCTAAACAGCTTTCAGTATTACAATGAAACATATTAAGTACGAAAACCAAAGGTCACTTTGATAACTCAACGCATTTACTATCCTTACATGATTTTATATTTGACACCCAAGCAGTTACGGAAACGTGTATTGACGACAAAATCAAATCTGAATACTTGTAAATTGCAAATCATAATCGTGAAACATATATAAGATAAGGACACGATGGAGGAGTGGCTGTGCACGTGCATATAATGTGCCCATATAAATGTAGAAATGATTTGTCTATTAAGAAGCAAAGTCTATCTTCATGGAAGTGAAGTCCGAATTTTAAGAACAAAATCATAATAGGAACCATTTACTGGCCTCTTGGACATAACACAAGCATATTTAATGATAGTCGTTGCGATCAGCTAGACGTTGTCTGTGGAAGCAGAGGCAGAGTTAGTATCGCAGGAAATATTAACATACTATCTGGCAACTGAAAGGAGTGATACATATCTTTCATAATTACATGTCGCATGGGTATAAATGCAGTATAAACATTCCTACGGGAATAACGGAAGGCACAAGCAGAATTATTGATCACAGTTTTACGAATGTTAATGATATTTTCATCGAATGGGGCTACAATTACTTACGACATCAGCGATCATCTTGTTTCTTTCGTTATCTTTCAAGATTATGTGTCAATTTTAATTTGATGGAAAATCGAGAAAAGTACAACTTTAAGAGTTACGATGTTTCGCATGTTCATGCAAAATAAACAGAAGTGGATTGGGATCCAGTGTGCCAACCAACAGACGATAGCAAATCTTATTATTTATTTTGCGCACAATTTAGGGAACGGTCTAAAGATTACTTAATATAAACAAACTTAAATAAGGCCCTTAAAATTAAAAAGCCCTGAGTTACTCCTGGAATTCTAAGGTCAATAAATCCAAAACACAAATTACACACAAAATGCCTAGACCAGCCTTTAAATACTTTATTTAAGGCTCATTACATATAATTGTTATGAAACACTGTGCGTAAACTACTTGATGAAGCCAAAAAAATACTTTAAAACAAAATTTTTGGAAAACACCAACAATTCTAATAAACCTTGGGCAACAACAGTCTATATCTGGGTTAGTTCTAAATTCGCCTAAAGGTGGTGCTGCTCATCCTGTTCATGGTTGACCACCCACATCTTGTGGTCACTTTCCATGACCCTCACTTTTCTCTATAGATTAACATGGCGACTTAGCAGATACAAATTTAACCTCTCTATATGTTGTCAAAAAAAGGCACTAAACTTCCATTTTTATCATAACTGGGTGTATTTGAAGGATAATAATATGCACTTCAGGTAGATCAGAAGATGATAATTCCAAAAATCTTCCTCATATGCAGGGTGAAGCATTTAGGTCACTGTAATGTAATAGGCTTTGCTGAACCACCTGACCTCTAATGTCATGGGTTGCTAGGTGTCACAAACATGCACCATGGGAACAAAAGGCTGTGTGTCAAGAAAATTAAACCAACCCAGATCCCTCCTATTAATGAATGTCTGAATAAGAAAAAAATCATCAGTTAATAATAAGCCTAATAAAATTGGTAATCAAGTAAACAACACAAATGCAACGAATCAAAGAGATATTTGCTCAAAATTTAACAACTTTTTGTGAACGTTGGTCAAAATGTACCTCTAGAAATACAAGTAAAAGCCAAAGAAAAAACCTGTAGTGGATTATCTTGGGCCCTGTGTCCACAATACAATTTTTATACAACCCGTTTTTGATGAAAAAGTACAATCACTTTTATCTAAAATTAGCAAAAAGAAAATCATATACCGCCAATATATGATTCATCCAAAGCTTCTTGGAGATGCCTCTGGACAAATCAGCAGCCCCTTAACATGCATATTTAAGATATCATAAACACAAAGAAAAGTACCTGATAAAATGAAAGCAACTAAGGTTGTACCAATATTCAAAGGTGGTGGCCCGACCTTAATAGGCAATTATAGACCGATTTCTGTTTTACCAGGCGCATCGAAGTTACTTGAAAGAATTATGGACACCAGAATAGTACATTTTCTGGATAGTGGTAACCTGTTTGCACAGATTTCAATTCGGATTTAGTAAGAACCATAATATTAAAATATCAGTATGTGAACATGCCAATTTTATCCAAAATGAAATTGATAGCAACAAACTTTGTCTTGGTACATTTTTGGACCTATAAAAAGCGATCAACACTGTTACTCACATTCTGTTATGTCTTAAACTAGAATGGTATGGGATAAGGGGCATAGCGCTTAAATGGTTCCAGGCCCTCCTATCCACTCGTGAACAAATGTATCCAGCTTGGAGCAGTTCAATCAAATCATGCATATGTCAACTGTGGTGTTCCAGATGGCTCTACACCAGGTCTATATCATTTCTTATATATTTTAATTACATCCCAAACAGTTTATCACATGGGACTGCACGACTTTTTGCTGACGATAACTCCATTTTGTATACCGGTACAAATATTCTTAACATAATGAATACAGCCCAACAGGACCTGCTGCAATTGATGGATTGGTTCAAAGTTAATAGATTAGCATTGAATATTTCAAATTGAAACTTAATGGTTTTTAGATCACCTCCAAAAAGTTACCACTCAATACTTGTGTTTACAGGGACAGAAAAAGCCTAAGCATGTCACCTTTGTCAAATATTTAGGTGTAAAGCTAGACCATTATTTAAAATGGAATGAGCACACAAGTTGTATTTGTTAAAAAAAATCTCCGGTCATTGGTATAATATCAAAATACGTTTTCTCATACCAAATCAACCATTGACGCAGCTTTGTTATTCATTAATACATCCACATATATGTTATTGTATTGAAATCCGGGGTACAGCTTACCAATCCCATATAAATCCATTACTCACTCTTCAAAACAAAACAAAAACAAAAACAAAAAAACACAAAAAAAAACAAAAACAAAAAAAAAAAAAAAAAAAAAAAAAAAAAAAAAAAAAAACCACCGCATAATAACCTTCGCGCATAACAAAGCCCATATATCAAATCTTTTCAAAATAACCAAAACTGCACTCATACCAAAACTTTTTTTTTTCAAAATTTCTCTATTGGAAAAAAGATTATCTTCTAATGCTATTATAAATTTCGGCTGCCAATTCAAACACCAACGATACAATACAAGGGCCAATTCTAACCTGATTGTTCCTGTACATAATAATAATTACAACTGTCAAAGTGTAATAAATGTTGGCCCTAAAGGATTTAATTTGTAATGTGCAAAATAGTCGATTGTCCATCATTCCACCATTTTAAAAAGAGATGTAAAAACTGGTTAATATGAACAGCCATGATTATAGACAAGATAACACCACCCCCCATATATGTAACCTTGTGGTTCTCTTTTATCTTTTCATATTGTGTTGCTTATAGTTTCCATTGACTAACTGGTTAAATATATGATGTGTCATGTTTATGAATTAGAGTATATTTTACCTGAGAAATAAAATTCATAACTTATTTGCAATATATGTCTTCGCTTATTGTTGGATAATAAGACAAGGCTTGCTTATTATCGTTCATGGGCCTGCTAGACATAATGGTCGGTAAACAATGACGCGGACGCTGTCACTAATCAAATTTTTTTCAAAAATTTCAAAAGGTGGAAAAGTAGTTTCATCATTGTAAATGTAAGAATAGGACTTCTTTGATTGTAATCATCAGCATTTGATTTGAACTTTTTGCAAGGCATTTACCATACGATTCGCGCCGCATGAAATATACTTGTCAACCAGTTGGGGCCACAAGCCGATAAAATAAAATGAATTAATAAAGAACCAACGGGAATTGCACAATGTATCGCTCACGTGTAAGAATATGGGGGCAAAACTTGTATTGCAAAGTGCAAGTGATCATACTGTTATGAAAAATGAACTCTCGTCAAACATGGCATTGCGTGTTCTGCAAAGGATACTACCAATGATATGGGGAGAATAGATTTATTAGAAATGTAAAGCTGGCATGGACTGCGAGAAGAACGACAGTTACACACGAGAAAAGATACTTTTGCGTGTATTAAATGAAACTATGGTTGGTCAGTGCAGCCATTGTATCACGGCGTCCTAGAGATCATTAATGGACACTGTCACAATATTCGTTGTACCCAGGCCAGGGTTTCTGTCTTTCAAGTGATAGAAAAAAGTCACGGTCATTCCCATGGAAGTGCGATCATCAGATTCATCAGATATTCCAGTATAGGAACCAAGGGTATTTTTTCATGGAGTGAAACGGATAATTATTATTATTTTAGGGTTAAGAACACAAAATTTGGGTAAATTATTGACATGAACAATGAAAAAGTAGGCCTATGTTCAGAAAGCTGAATTTGTTTCTCAATAAATCCTTTATTTGATAGGTAGAGAAGCGTACATGGCTGAGAAGTGAGAGTGAGCAACAATTTTTCTCTCACTCGATCTCGCTGTTGTTGAGGAAATCACTCATAGCCTTCGGTAACACGTGATTTCCCGACAAAGAGCGAGTCCTCTTGAGAGAAAAATGGTATCTCACTCTCCAGCAGTGTAAACTTTTATTTATTCTTTGTTTAATTGGGGATGTATCCCAATTGCCCTAGGCCTACTTCGAATGCCAATCTGGAGTGCCATGTTTCTTTCCGTTCCTGTTATTCCACGTCACGTGTGCTTTTTGCATTGAAGTCCTTTCCCACTTGAATAACCTTTTCCTAGTTAACATAAATGCGGGCCAACAGCTTTCCTTGGCACGGGTTGGACGCATTGGAAAAGCTGTTGACCTGAGGCATACTATCGTTCCGGGTATTATCTACAATTCTTAGCAAAAAAGCTTTATGGTGACAAGAAGTTTATGCAAAAAAATTGAGGCAGACGACAAATAACATCCTGGTGCTTTGGGGCTTTTTAAGTGGGAAGCGATTAAGAATGAGCCGACAGCTTTCCTTCGAATGGACTGCACCAAGGAAAGCTGTTGACGTCGGACATGTTATTTCATTAGATCTTATCTACTATTCTCATTGAAAGCGTTTTTTCACAAGTTTTGAAATAAGTGAAAAACATTGATACATACGGCATCTGACCACCAGCTAGTTTGGCAGGTGTACATACGAAAGGGTTAAATTTGTTGGGCGTGACCCTGCGAAACCAAAAGCACCTCGATCAGTGTGAAATGAATGGTTACAATAAGCCGTTTCCACGTCTTGTACGCACCGAGCCTTGTATTGGAAAACTGTGTGTATCAATGAATAGCCCATCATGCATACATGGTAATATAGATTAATTAACATTTTGTGCAAAGAAAGACATTGATCATTGTCTTAACTAATTGACAGTGACAAATGATAACCGCAAGAAGACAAGCGAGAGATCATTAGGTTAAACATCGTTCTGTTCCTCATGTCCAACCTTCACAAATCGATTCTCATTTTTTATCACTGATTCGAAACGAAATTCCACTTATTTTGTCCACACACGGAATGCAGCAAAAATCCATGTTACAGCTGCACAAGTTGTATTTGATTTGAGATTATTTTCTCTTAAAATCGATCCGGCACAAAGCATTCTGTGTACTAAGCGTGTGTTTCTGTACAAACAAAAGGACGGGACATGATTCAAGTGAAGTTACTCTGAATATCAAATGTAGAATCAAATGGGTTGCTGTGGTAATTATATTTTTGTGATCAATGTTCCCAAACAAGTTAGGCCAATCCAAAGTATTCCATAGTGTATTTAATGTCATGGTCATCGTTCACCTGCGATGGTTCGATGAAGCCACAGTTGAGGCTAGTATTTTCCATATCGCAGACCTGGCAGAGTGGCAGGAGCACACCCTGGGGAACTCGCATGATGTGGGAAATTAAGCAGCGTATGGTGCAACAAATATTACTCTTTTGCTAAACATAACGTGTGCCCGGTACGGATTCGCATGCATTGCACTATTTTCCAAACACCATACCCTCTCTAAATACCTTCATTACGAAATGTTTAGTTCCTGGTTCGATCATCAGCATCGCTCCATGGTATTTTGCGGTACGTCTCGAAAAGTACAACACATTTTGGACAGGTCATTTTCATAGCTTATGAAGTGAAATACAAGCAGATATGTAAATAAAAACGGAAATACTACTTGGATGTGCAAGATTTGATTTCCATTAGTTCTGGAAAGCTCCATGCTTTCTGAACGTTTTTGCAGAACTGCAACATTCCACGCTGCTATGCGGACACCATGGAATTCAGCAAATTAATGAACTACCCACGGGTGCAAGGGTTTACATAATAATCTCTCTCTCTCTCTCTCTCTCTCTCTCTCTCTCTCTCTCTCTCTCTCTCTCTCTCTCTCTCTCTCTCTCTCTCTCTCTCTCTCTCTCTCTCTCTCACCCAAGAACAAGCGTAACCTACCAAGCAGCAGGTGCAAAGGAGCGTAACTAGATGTGATTGGTCATGTGGCGAATTATCACGCCAACCCGCGGGAGGCTTTGAAATGGATTTAGATTATAATTGCTTATTACATCATTGCCTACTCTGTCTGCGTTTTTTTTTTTTTTTTCGCGTGCCTAACACAAGCTCTCCATGAAGAGATAGTGTCTGTGTCACTGACAACACTCCCATGCTTCGTACCTTTGATAAGGGCCAGTAAAAAGAAATACAAATTTGCACAATTATGTTTTTCCTTAAAAACTTCCAAGGACGCCCTGGGCGGTGAGGTTCTTAATTGACAAATTTTCAAAGTGGGTTTAGGCGCGTAGGGTTCACAGCGTTGGGGATATCTGTTTTTTTTTTTCTTGAGATGTGGGTTGGCGGGGGGGGTATGATCAAGCGCATAGTAGAGTATTAATTCTTGAACATGTAATGAATGTCACAGCACCAGCACGTATCAGCGTAACACCGTTAGATGAATACGCTGTGTATGCGGTGTTGCTTTTCTTTTTTTAGTATACTTTGATGCATTATCAATAATGCATTGTTATTGTTAACATGCCATCCTCATACTAGTTGAATGTCTATCAAACACGCCGCCAATATTTGCAGCACGCAATGGTGTAGCATCACCGGGTGACTTGAAACTGTATGTACATGAGAACAATCACATTGTGTGCTGATATGCGACAAACCATTTATATCTGTGTCTTTTCGTCCAGTACCACTTCCTGGTAGTCATTACCCTATTCCGTAGTCGGAACTCTCTACGCTGCATAAGCTAAGCTGTCACTGTCTAACCTGTATACACATGGAAGTACTATTGTCACGTTCTTCTGTAGAATTTTGTCATAGGCTGTATTAGCCCAAATAAATTTAACAGTCTTCGGCGGGTAACTACTAAGAACATATTTCGGAGCCTGTACCCGTATATGTCTCTCTGAGTAGCGGCTCCTTGTCTAAGATAAATATACCGCAAAGACAACCCACATGATAATGAATATGAACGTGTCAAACGATGAATTACCTAAATAAGTGAAGTTCTGCTTATAAATGCAGAGCTTCAATATGAATACAGAATACCTATCAAACAAGACAAAAAAACTAAATAGTGTAAAACAAAGTCAGATAAGAATAATTTGACCTACCCCTGAACTAGTTTATACCCTTGCTAGCTGGATAGGACACATTAGGCTAACCGTCTGCCAGTGTATAACTGAGGTAGAAACAAACTGGAGCTATGTATTCAATCCCAGTGATTACAAAATAAACAGTTACAGCAAACACCTGTATAAACCTGTATAAATAGCAAGACACACACAAAAGAAAACAAAACAAATAGAATAATACAATGAATGGAATAAAAGATGCTTTCTTGAGCTTCTTCTTCTGATAATCATAATTAAACTGCCTCCACAGGATATTTTTTCTGTTTCCAATATCACTACAGCAAAAAACAAAATGACTGTGACAGTCCTGTGCTGCCCTTGCATGCACAGACTAAAGTGGTCCTATCAACTTCAGAATAATTCCAGAGTCGCTTTGGATTCAGACCATCATTGCTGTTTTGGTATCAGTCTCCATACATGCAGTTCACGAGTCATTTTAGCAGTTGACTTGTCAGTCAGCTGAGGTGCGTCGTCCGTCAGCGACGTCGGCGTCAGCGTCCGTCCGTCTGTCAGTCAATAATTCATACAGTCGACTTCTGCTCAAACACTGTCGTTTAGATTTACTGGAAACTGGGTGGGGATGTACGTTGGGTGAGTCTTCAACAGGTTTGTCATACTTAATATGTCCCAATATTAATTAATTAATTAATATTTTTTTTGAGGGGGGGGGGTCGGGGCAAAATCTTAAAAAATAGTCGTTCCCAAAACCGCTTTGCCAATTGCTTTGAAATTACATATAGACACCTCGGGGGAATCCAGGAACTAAAGTTGTTCTTCAAATGGCGCTGCAAGGTTTTTTATTTTTTATTTTTTAATGAATATTTGTGTGTTAAGACTTCTCCAAAATGGCCACAAAGTATTTTGAAACGTAGAAATGTACCTTGTGGGAGAGTCTAACAAAGATGGGGATACTCTGGATCACCGAGTTGTAACAAATTTTGCAGTTGGGGTTTGAAATTGCATGGGAACACTTTTAGAGACCCTAGACCAAAATTAGTTCAACAGGTGGCGCTGCATTTCTCCTTAATGTTTGTGTGTTTTCCCCATTTATGACTTGAGAGATTTCTCTGAAACCTGGTGGATATTTAATGTGTGATACGATTAATCATAATTGTTCCCTGGGTGGTAATGCGCTGGATCCCTGATTTTTCATAATTTTTTTTTTCAATTTGGATACCTGTCAGTTAATGCATGCATCCCTATCGATTAATATGTTATTCAATGGGGGTAACAATGGAAAGTTACATTGTCACCTTCTTATTCAAATCGGTCGACCAAATTCATTTCAAATATGATGGGAATGTACCCTGGGTTGGTGTCTATCACGTTTGTTCAAATGTTTGACCTCCAATGATATTTTAGATTTTTTCGTTCGTTTTGTTAGCAAAACTTTTAAAGATCCCCGAAACTGCACAGCCAATTGCTTTGAAATTTGATAGGTATAATTATAAAAATATCACTGTGGCCCTCCACTTATCTGGCGTGGTTCTGTAAGTAACAGATGGCCTTAAAAAATCATTCCCGGGAACAGAGCCGAGGCGTAAGGGCCCTACATACTCTCTCACAGCAGTGGAAACCCCCTGTTCCCGGTAGTTTCCCCCCATGTTGGCCCGCCCCGTTACATTAAACCTGCTTTGTCCCTATCCCCAACTCTAGGGGTCAGGCATTCCATGGCCTGCACCTGCAGCTAGCTGCAGCTACAGTCATGGCAGCCCTGAATAGGGCTACTACCCTTCCCTTCCATACCCCCTTCTCACCCGTTAGTTCACCCTGTTTTCTTGCCATTCTAACCTTTCCCTCCCTTTATCCCAGAACCCTACCAGGTAGTCTTGTTTTCTTGCCATTCTAACCTTTCCCTCCCTTTATCCCAGAACCCTACCAGGTAGTCTTGTACAGTTTTAATACCCTCCTTACACCCTGGAAAATCTCCTTTCAAGCCCAGAAACCAAGCAACACGGTCCACCTCTTCGGGTCCCCTTATTTCCTCTAAGCCCTTAAAGTTGTAGTCCTTATCCTGCCAATTTCTGAACACATTTTTCCTCATTTCCTTTTATGCATCACACGGCAGTGATCCAATGTCTCATCTGCCTCCTGCGTACAAACTCTACATTTTCCATTACTACCCTGTGTCAATTTCTGACGTCTCTTCTCCAAGTTGATAACCCCCGCCCTACTTTAGAACAAAAGTTGAGATCCTTATCCTCCATCCCAACATGCGCTCCTTTTACGTTTATCTAACACTTTATAAGATTTTAGTGTACTCTTATCGTTCACCCCCTCTCTCCATTTTACTCGCTATCCCTCTGCAACTGCTTTCTTAATGTATGACTTCCATTTATCAACTTCGTCGAACCCTTTCAAGTCATATTTATCTGCTAATTTGTCTAAATTTTGGACCCACTTTGTTTGTGCCTTTACTGCCTCCATATATATTTTCGTGAACTATCTGTCTTCACTAATTGTTTGTAAATATCCCCAGTAATTTAACTTGGCGTTGGCAATTCTATCTGTAACAGTACTCCACCCCAATTCCTCCAAAACCACTTCACTGCTGTGCCTGTCGGCGCCCCAAGAATCCAACTTCTTATCTCATTCTGTGTTTTCTCCATATTTTGAATGTCCGCCTCATTTACCACAATTACATCTAAACCATACATCATCCCAGGTATTGCAACTCTATCCCATAACACTCTGGCTGTAAATGCTCTGTTGAAGCTGTTCAGTCACGTAGCTTTGATCATTCCCTTTGTTCAGTTCACCTTTTGCTTTATCTTCTCCATGTGATATCTGAACGTGCCTTTTGCTTTTATTCTAATCCCTAAATACTCATATTCATCAACCTCGCCTATTTCAATCAACTGTTCCTAAAATTCTGCAAATTTTTCGTTTCCTGGCTAGTCTGCAGACCCTATTTTAACTCCTCTCCTCCTTATTGCCCCCTTTAGCTCTGGGTCCACCCTATAGCCGACGTTTTCAATCGGCACTTTCTCTCTACCAATCTAGTTAGGTCTTCATTAATTTCTTGAACTTCCCCCCTCTACTTCCTATTTATTTTTCCATTCCTGCAGTTCAGTTTTGAGACTTTCCTTGTATCCCTCCCAATCTGATTCTTTATGTATATTCCACACCCATTTAGTCCCCCCCCCCCCATGTCCCTTTTACAAAGCTGTGCGTTGAGCTCCAAACTGATCCATTGTGGTCGCTCCCTATATCTAAGCTGCCATCCTCATCAATTTCACATTTCTGACTCATTTGGAATATGTCGCTATCCACCAAAACATAATCAATTATTGCCTTTCTGTCCCCTGAGGTCTATGTCCATTTTCTCTTGCATTGTACGTCCCTATCCACAATCCTAAGTTTGTATTCCCGAGTGAAGTTTAACAGCCTGGTTCCGTTTCTGTTTATTTATCCGTCTCCTCCTTCAATTCCCTCCATTCCATTGCCTATGTGGCCGTTGAAATCCCCTGTTATGATAACTTTATACCCCTGTTGTTGTATACGTGGCTTGTTATCATTCTCATTCTGTCATGCACATAGTCATTCCATTCGTCCGGTAACCCTTCGTATCCCACGTAAACCACACCTACTGCCACTTTATGTCCATATGTTTCTATTCCTATTCACTGCATTTCATTTCTAACCACACAATCATTGTCCCAGTCTTCGTGCTTTATCTCGTGCCATTAAAGTTCCTTTCTAACCAAAAACCCTACTCCTCCCCACTTCTTTTGTCCATTCTCCCTCCTTTTACAAATGAGGTTGTAGCCTTTAGGACTTGTCAACATTCCTTTTTCTTCCTTCCTAACATGGCTCTCTACTAAGGCGACAAAAAAATGTCTATTTTCTCCACTTCAATTACTTCCCCGACATCTGCTACTTTCCTTTTGTACCCCCTACAATTAATACTTCCAATCTTCATGATGGCCTTCCCTTTATATTTCTTTGCTCTTCTGCTTTTTCTTGTCTGGTTTTTCCTCTCCTGATTTTGTTCAAGAACATACCTGGTAGCTGCCGGGATGTTTCGTTTGCCTGCTGCCGGACCCACTCACTGTAAACCTCCCCTAAGCGGTTCCCTCCCCTCTGACTAGGGTGTAGCCCGTCTGTGCTAAACACCTCCCTCCTCCTACGAAATCCTCCCACACGTCCCTAAAAGCTACCCCCCTGTGTCTACACAACCCTCCCAATCTCCTATTTGTCCCACAATCCCAACTGGCCTCCCACACACCGATCCTGTACCTCGGTAATATCCCCATCACCAAGGGTTCGCAGTGTAACTGCGCCAACCTCCCCACTACGGCCCTGTATCTATCTACCACTTCTAGGGACCCCTAAACCTTACTTGGTTCAAGACGTGGCGCTGTGTGTATATCCTATTTTTTACGAATATTTGTGTTTTCCCCAATTATGACTTCTATAAAACTGTCACTCAGATTGTTTTGAATATTGGTGGAAATGGTGATTGTGGGAAGATAAGTGAAAACTGTTCGCTATGTGGTAATACTCTGTATCCCTGATTTTAATGAATTTTTCAATTTGTGTACCTGTCAGTTAATGCGTGAATTCCTATGAATTACCATGTTATTCAATGGGGATTGCAATGGAACTTCATACTTTCAACTTATTATAGAAAACGTAAACCATATTAATTTCAAACGTGGTGGAGATGTACCTTGGGTGTGTGTCTACCAAGTTTGTTAAATGGTCTTGCTCCGTTGAATTCTTTATTTTTTATGACTTTCTCTTGAAAAATCTGTGAAAAAAAAATCTGCCTCGAAAATGATCAGCATATTGCCTGGAAATTGCACGGGGCACTTGTAAGGATCCCTAGACCCTTATTAGTTCAACAGGTGGTGCTACAATTTTGTTTCTATTTTTTTTTTTTTACGAAGTTTGTGTTTCCCTTATGGCCTCTACAAAAGTGTCACTCAGATTGTTCCGAAACTTGGTGGAAATGTATTTTACGGGAGGATCTATCTAAATCGTTCAATATGTGGTGATACTCTGAATACCTCATTTCTCATGAATCTTTCAATTTGGGTACCTGTCAGTTAATGTATGCGTTCCTATTGATTACCATGGAAATCAATGGGGATTGCAATAGAAACTTGAATTGTTTACTTCCTCTCTAAAATCCTCATCTCCTACACTAGAATGGGATTCATTATGGGTTAAATGTCAAGGTCACTTGAGGATAGACTTTTCATGCAGCCCTTTTGTTTTAATGAAAACTGACAGAATCCACTGTTTCCAAGATAAATGTCAATATGTCAGTTTAGTCTGTCAGGATCACTCAAGGTCACAATGAACAGCATCAAAAGAAACCCCATAGGTACTTTCCTGGTGGTGCATAAGAGTAACCATGGCCCTACGATCAACCAATTACGGAGATATTAGCCGCTATGTCAGTCGACCATTGAAGGTCAGTCAAGCTCAAAAGTAACTTCAAAAGGAACCCCTCGGGTACTTTCCTATTAGTGTTTAATAGTAACCATGGGTCCGGCAACCAAAATTACAGAGATATGAGCGAATATCTCAGATATGCTGCTATCCATATAGCACAGCAATAATGGTAACATGTACGAATAGCCGTGCGGTCCATGCGTCGTACAATGCATCGACTGGATGACAAAGTGAAAAAATTACGTAATAATTATCAACAACTGCTCAAAATTGCTGAAAGTGATTATCATGACAGGATGCGTGTCTGCGCCTGCGTAAAAAGTCCAACTAAAAGGAATTGATAGCCCACCGTACAGTGCTTCCTAAACCGTAATAATATGTCCACTGTTCCATCTTTGCTAGATCTTGAAAAACATATTGCCAGTAGTCTATCTGAGGCAGGAGTTTTTTTAATTATTTTTAATCAAACAGTTTACCCGAGACTCGTCTTCGGGTGCTCTTCTTGAACTAACTATCCGTCCACATAATGCCATGTGCTCGATTTCAATTGCAGAGGTGGAAGGTTTGGAGCCTCTGCTCAGTTTAGATGTTTCTACGGCCACTGGACCTGATTGTATTTGCACAAAGCTTCTAAAAGAAGGCATTCCTGTCATATATAAATCTCTTGCAAAGCTGTTTGACATGTCTTGCAGTAGGAATACGTTTCGTTTGAGTGGAAGCATATGCTCTGTTTTCTATTCACGCTATGCTATATGGCTTTCCTTATGGTTCACGTTTAGAAAACTTCAATTTTTTCGGCGGTACAATGTTACATTATTTTCTCCAATCGATTTATACAAGCAGGTATTGGTTGAAATGATGAATTGTCTTCAGTTTATTTTACGATTCCCTTGCTGGTAACACGCACGGTACGGACATACTTTTGCTTTGTTGATGTGTAGGATGTTCTTCTATCTGTCTCTACGTTTTGAATACATTTTTGTTTTGTTTTGTTTTGTTGCATAATTAAACAGGCACCTTCGGAGCCCGGCTCATCTGGCGCACTTGTGCGCTCTGTTAAGTCTGGTTTATTTAATAAATTCTTTCTCCAGGTGGGACTTAAAAGGACTTAGCTCGTTTCTCAATTGTTGTTACACAATTTAAGTACGTTATCTTTGTTGTATTTCGAAATAAAGTATGTTTAAACTCTTACTGACTTGTCCTAATTGTGATAATTTGTTGAAAGTTAGAAAATCACAGAACCACCTTGTTGTGAACAAAATTGGTAGAGATTAAGCCTAACTATATTCTCAATAAATTTTGAAGAGAATCCAGCGAACAGTTCACTAGAAGAATCCGGACCCCGACCCCCCCCCCCCCCCCAAAAAAATATTAATAATAAAAACTTACAAAATTAGAAACAGAATAGCAGCACCACCTGTTACCCAAATTTTGTCTAAGGGTCCCCAGAAGCGTCCGTATGCATTTGCACAGCAATTGGACTGGTGGCTTTGGAGACGATATTTTTTCACAATTGTGCCAAATAATCAAACAATACATGAACAGAGGACTGTGACTGTCCCGTGCTCAGCTGATCTTACAAATGCACACTGGCCAAAATGCTTGTTATGCGGGAGAAAGTTGCGTTTTGCCATTTCCGTAAAATACAGTATGCGGTGTTTGTCGGTATAATGAGGTAGATTGCAGGGTTATGTAATGCCAAGCACAACGGCAGTTGCGCGGAGGTATGCAGGGTTATTCGAGCAGGTCATGTGCGGCTGAACGAAGGTATGCAGACGCGTGCGGTTAACTTGACCACAGAGGACAAATGCGATGCACATACTTTTGACAGACATCAAGTCCCGTTAAACATAAGAATGCAGTGGTAAGGCGGCTGTTGGTTAACTTATTTATCAACAGGTAGCGATAGTGTCATTAACTTCCCATCGTTGCCATTGCTTATCATCTTTAATATGTATTGGGAACAAAGAGTAAATTGCCATTCGTGTGAATCAAGATTTCAAGTTCATAATGGGTAAGTGCTGATTTGCTTGGCCTGCAATGCAAAAGGATCTACTCTATAGATCGTAAATAACATGTTGCATAATTGTAAAATAACTGTAACGTTGATAAATTCAAAGTCTTTTTACCACTTATATAAAACCTGCCGGTACATTCGGACTTATAACCACTATCGGGGCGACATTCTCGCCCAAGCTCCATCTTTCACACATCAGGGGGTCGTGGCGGGTCCTACTACTGCTGCTGCTTAAATCTTATCCTGTGTCAGTGTTTAATACAAAATCCTTACTCTGGGGCCCACCACTAGCTACAACTGACATCTATATTGGGGTATCTTTACAGTTTCAGGTAATGCTCACTCTGGAAAAGTCCCATTATATATTGTACATTACATTTATTCGACAAGGTAACCTTCCCTGAACCCCGATCGCCCATATACTTTGGATACTACCTCTTCAAAATATCCAATCCGCTCATCCGCACTTGGCTGCCATTTTGAAAATTGCGGATTCCACACCCAACAGTTTGTCAATAAGGATAGTAATGGGGCGATCTGGGGGAGGGGGTTATATTATATGCAACCAAAAGTATACATTTTGGAAATGTTTCAGAGCATCAATAATGATATGATATATGTTGTGGTCGCAATTAACTTTGATATCCAAATCCAATGCATTTTTGTGCGGCATTGCACAATCTTCAAAATGGCGTTCATCGTGTGCCGGTTGGTAAAAATTCTATCGTAGCGCATTTGGATTTGGAACTCACGATGATGACTGATTCAGACACAACAGAGCGGGTAGATTAAATTAAAGATAGTAAGTCATGTTTTAAAAGTACTTTCACTACCGTTTCCCTGGTAACTCAGAGAACGGACACCTGGAATCTAGCGAAGTATTACGATAACAATCCATGAACAATTGTGCGCACTTGGATTTGTAACTGACGACGACCACTGCTTCAGACGCAACCGAGCGGGCAGATTATAGTTAAGATAGTAAGTCATGTTTTAAAAGTTCTTTAATGACCGTTTGCTCTGGTAACTCAGAGAACGGACACTTGGAATCCAGCGAAACATTACGGTAAAGATCACCGAACAAGCGGGGCTATCAAGTCCCTAAATGCTGACACAAATGGAGCTACGGCCTATGCTGTTTCACCAAACAACCGTGGCCATGCCTATTGAACTTGGTGTTGCTATTCTGTTTCCCCTGCCCAAGTTAACCCTCCAGAGAAGTTAACATCAATGCTTCATTTGAATTGACTTAACTGCAAATCAACGGCACATGACGGCCGCTTTCTCGATAAAATCTTTCAACCAGGACTATGGCTATGCTGTTTCACCGAACACCATGGCTGTGCAGCTATGGTCTTTCCCCGGCTGTAGGTAACCTTCCAGACAAGTCGAAATAAAATACTGTATTTGAGTTGACTTTACTGCAAAATAACGGCACATGACGGCCGCTTTCTCGATAAAATCTTTCAACCGGGCCTTTTGCTATATTGTTACACCGAACACCGTGGCAATGCAGTTATCCTCTTTCCCCGGCCCAAGTTAACCCTCCACTGCAGACAAGATGAAATAAACTACTGTGTTTGAGTTGAACTACTGCAAAATAACGGCACACGAAGGCCACTTTCTGGATAAATTTTTTCATCAAGGGTCGATCAATTTTGATTAGGGATAGGCGAATTGAAACTTTTTTGTTTTTGTTTTTCTTTTTTTCCTTGAATTTTATTAACACTTTTTTTTTGCTTAGGGTCGGGACTCGGGCCTTTTCATAGGGTCGGTTTGGTTATCAGAACCACACACACATATATGTTTTGTTAGGGCTTAGGTAGCTTGGATATTTGTCGAAACATAACAGTTATTTTAAAATGGATGTTCTTACCCCTTTTACACATTACCTCCTTTGACGTCAGTTAAATTTGTTACCTGGTCACAGTCGAAGGTACTAGTTGATAAAAAAAGATACCCCACCCTCCTTTTTTCGGGGGGAGGGATTACTAGTATTGTGTCACTTAAAATGTATAACCTAATTGATGGTACTATAAAGTTAAAATTCCATTTAAATACATCCATTTTGTTATGAAATGAGTATCATTGTATACATTACTCAAATCGCAATTTCATATTTACATTGTAGGTGTGTATGTGTGTGTGTGTGTGTGTGGCTTTTATACTATCTGCTTTCTAGTTGTGGTATATCTGCGATATTATCTGTTATTTACTTACCAGGAACTGGTTTATTAGAGGCAGTAACTCAAAATATGCTCATAGGAGCGTACTCTAAACAACTAACTGATTAACCTTCGTAATGCCATTTGTATACATGGAATTGTTACCAGATCCAGTAATTCAAAATATGCTCATAAGAGCGTATCCTACACAACTAATTGATTAACCTTCGTAATGTGATCTCTCTCTCTCTCTCTCTCTCTCTCTCTCTCTCTCTCTCTCTCTCTCTCTCTCTCTCTCTCTCTCTCTCTCTCTCTCTCTCTCTCTCTCTCTCTCTCTCTCTCTCTCTCCACCTTGTGAAAACTGATTGATTTTGACAACGATTCTGTTGCCTGGGTAGACGGACACTTCTTGCCGCAGTATAGTTTTGGCTTCTTCCTTTTGCCCTTCGGAGATACGAAATTCACCCCGCTCGAATCAGTAATATTAACCCGGAGGAGTTGGTCTGTCTACGCAAGTTATAACTAGGGCCACGTTCTAACTGGGTGCAAATTATTTTCCATCTGTGGCAGCGCGCCCCGGTCACAAGCGGCCGTCTAGCTGTTGTGGCCGCTGGCGGTGGGTATTGGGGGCATCCAATCCGCTACCTTGCCTGTGCAGACACATCGTTTGTATGATTGTGTTTCTTTCATAATGGTGCTACTGAGATAATTTCAACACCAATCGAAAGCACGTCAACCAGGTGTGTCTGTGCAGGCGACCTGCTAGCACACAGCACAGACATGACGCACAGTACGCTCCGATGCTCGGTCGTTGCGCAACAGTGAATATGATTAAGTGAGACACAATTCAGCAGTGAATATGATTAAGTTAGACACATTCCAATATGAAAGTACATGCGTTTTTTCGTTTATAAGTGTTTATGTTTTGTTCTCATTTTGAGACTGAACATCTCATGATGTTTAAATAGATTAGATTGTTCCACTACACAAATTGAAAGCGTACTGTTATTTGCTATGACAACCAGTTAATTTTTGAGTAGGCGTGGTTAATCGATCTATCTGTTAACCACACAACTTTCCATCCTCCAACTTTTTGGTAGCCGAGCTTTGAAATGGGTCCAATTGCTTTTCATATTTTTTTTTTCATAATGTTTTCTTTTCAACTGGAAACACATTCCATACAACCCCATGCTGCTCCATTTTCAAGGGGAGGCGAATTTTGTGTTTGACAATTTTAGTTCGCAAACCGAGAATTAAAAGACTTATATTTGTTAACGAACTTTCTGCAGTGAAAGCAATCCATTAAAAAATCGTAAAATGGGAATCTGCTTTTCGATTGAGCCTGAAGGTCATCCACTCTTCCGTGAATTTTAAAATCACACTTGCATCACCCCCTCCTTTTACAACCCCCAACCCCATGGCCTCTGAAAATGGTGCATCGAGTATGTGCTACAGTAGGTTCTTAACTTGACGGAAGGAAGTGTAAATTTTCAGCAAAATAACAGTTGCGCATCAAGGAAATTTATCATGCATTGGAACTATGGGCATGCTGATGCTGGAATGATAATTGAATGAATGCATTCAATATATTATATATATATATATATATATATATATATATATATATATATATATATATATATATATATATATCATACACTAAATGCCCCCCCCCCCATAAAATAAGAAAGAAAATCAAAACCCGGGTCATTGCGTACTGTGAATGTTAACTCTTTCAGTTCCAACAGCGACTAAAGTCGAACTACTCTGAAGTATCATGAGGACACAAGAGTCACATTCCTTGTGAAAAAAAAAATCATTCATGTATCAACGTGCCTATTGTTCCGGTCAACACTTTTTTACGGCAAGCTTTGGGTGCATTGCCCGCCGAGGAAAGCCGTTGACTCAGCCCAAAAAATTGGCAATGAAGGACTTATAATCAATTGGATATGTCAATAAATAACACATAACACAATTCTCTTTCCACTGGTATATTACAAATCATAGGCTGATCTTATACATGCGAAAATTTGTGTACTGACACAAAACAATGCTTTTCGCCAAGAATGTATGCTCTGGGCAGGGAAACCTTAGATTTTCTGAAAAGATGTATATATATATATATATATATATATATAGGTCAACATGGTCATGTGTCATTATTATAAGAAGAAGTGGTAATGTCACATGAAAAACAGTACAGAAAAGTTTCACGCGCGTGCGCCACTTGTAGGCAAGTACAAGCGGTGTGCGCGTGAGCGCTTCCTTTATAATGAAATTAAAACGCCTTACTGTTGCTATCTATACAAACGTCATGAAAGTATACACACATTTGTTTTTACATGTATTGTGGAGGAAGTGAAGCATTGACTTATCGCATCACTCTCCATGGCACAGATGTTGGCGTGCACCTCCTGCCTTGTCTGTGGTGGAGGAAACCGAAGAACTCGGAGAAAACCGCTGTGCACAGCTAAAGTGGTAGGAACTTTCTCCACATGCTTCCCAGGGCGAGAATCAAATCCGGGTCTGAGAAGTGAAAGGCGAGCGTCTTACCGCTCAGCCAAGCGTGAACACTAATGTATTCATCTGGACATAAGAACATGTTCGGTCAGTAACAAAAATCAAATGACGAAATCCTCGATAATACAAGCTAATTAATGAGAACAGCTAATGCGACACATATTCCGTACATCCCCATGGAAGGAAAATACCCAAAATCCAGGATCATGTGACTAAGCAGTCATTTTGATAATTTTAAAGGAGAGAATCAACAGAAATCTCCAATGTGGACAGCAAAGTCTGTATATGTCATCTTATTTTTGAATTGCTCATTTTAAAATGTTAATGCCTCCACATGAGTCAGATCCCACACTGTGAAGAAAACCAACATAGCAGCTTTAAGAATTTTGATTTAGCGTGCAATGACACAGGTCGGAAAGCCGTAGACACTTTGGAGAAATATACATGCATAGGGTCCTGCTTGTTCATATCATGTTTTGCTGGATACATATTAAGTGTCGTATCATATGAAAAGCGGTAGTGTCTAGTGAGCAAAAAATACAATCTCGAGTCACATGTGTGCACATTTGTACACGGCTTTCTCCGTACTTACTCAAGTTAAAACACCGTATTGTTGCAACCAAAACAAACATCATGGACAATAATCTAATAATGTAGATCGATAGACATTATACACCTTATGTTATGTACAACTACATGTTCGGCCAATTACACGTATCAAATATTTTCAAGCAGCACTAATTTCACATCATACTTATTACGAACAACTGGTGTGACTGTTTCTATGAAACAACAGTAGAGTCTCATTTTAAAAACTAGAAGATGTAATGGCACTGTTTACATCCACGTTACAGTCTTTTATATGAATGATTTGCAGAGAAAGATTACATCCGACAGTGAAACTGTACGACTTGGATTGTCATTAATATATTTTTAGTGACAGAGTCTGATCTTGGTATGCACAATAGGCAGCTAGATATGATATGAATTGGGAACTGTAAAAAACTACATTTTTTACCAATGTACAAAGATGCAGACCCTTCTTGCCGCCGAAGCCACGCTCGAATCAAGTCTGATCTTGTATGCACAGTAGGTTACAAAATATGAAATGCATTAAACTATACCCTTGTTACAAAACCAAAAAATAAATTCTGAAATCACGACTTTATTTCTTTTATTATATTTTATCCTGTTACTTACGTCCGAGGAACAGTTGGCGCTACAAAAACATGATTTATGGGTATCAGTACCACAACACAATCGTGCACATTGCCAAACTTCACAACTGACTTCGTACCAGCGCATCTGGACAGTATGCTCTGCACGGGTATGAACGGACAAACGGATCTGTCGATTTCTGTGGAAAACGCGAAAGCAGCCGCCCGAAATACGGCTCCTGGTCGTGATTTTCAAACCAGTCCACTCTGGCCATAAGATGGTATTTTAACGTTTTCATATCCTCAGCAGAAGCAACAAAAGTATCAGAAGTCATAAATTGTCGAACAATCCCCCCTCCCTTATGTCCACTACCGTCAAGTGCTGGAGATAGAATGTAACCACATCTGCTAATTCGATTAGTACTTACGTCCAGTGCGGCCTGGATAATACGATCAAATACTTCACAAATGTGCGACAATTGCTCCAGTTTGTATAAATACACATTTCTGTACAACCATTGCAAATTCCCTGTATCATGTTCACCTAAAATGAATCACCGATCTACACCAACGGTGCCATGCTCTAGCTCCGCCTCAAAGAAAGCGGAGACAAGTCAGTGCTATATGCCTTTGTTTCAGTTCGTACAAGTGGTATGCCTGCAGCTTTTCATTTTCGCAAACCGTATCAACCTCGGACAGTCCATCGTCAAGTGTATTTTGAAATCCAGTAAATCCCCATGGCCAACTTCGTGCTGTGAAAAAAATCATTCTTGTTAGAACGGTACATCATTTGAGCCGATAAATCGCCAAAGAAAGTTTTTGATCTGGGTCGTTCTTCTATGGCGCTACAACTGAGTCGAGACACCCAGGCAACTATCGAGCGAACAACAAAAGTATGATTGGACCATTGTCATTACAACATATAATGTTTGAGTTTGATCATCACGACCTTATCATAACTGTCATTTCCCATTTTGTGTTTCACGTATTTTTTGACTTGGCACTCTCCGTTTGTACTGTCTCATTTCCATTGTGTTGAAAATCAGATCAAACATGTTTGCAATGGGATCCGGGAATGGGAGTACAAGTCAGTGCCACAAATGATATTAATTATTTGTTAGCCAATTTGGATACCTCTGATAAGTGACCGTGCCCAGTCTAGGAAAAGGGATAGCATCCCCCCCCCCCCCCCAGGCTGTATGCAGTGCCGGAGACCAAGAATACTCAATCAGTAGGAGTATTCCTGGCCCTTGGTCTCAGGCAGTGTCTACAACCTCTGTGTACTATGTTATGTTAGGTTCCATCAGACCGCGCTTGTTCTACCCACGACGACATGTAGGAGTCAATTGTCCCGAACTGTAACTTGCGTCCAGCACCGGGAAGCCGTTTACTGTCCTTTTTTACCCCTCTTAACTGTTTTCCTTTTTTTCTCCAGTCTCTGATTTGTTTTTCGTTCAATCCAAAGAAGTCAGCAGCCTTTCTGTTACTACTAAGTTCATCAGCTTTGGCAATAACTTTTAGTTTGAAATTTGTATCGTATGATGCCCGCCTCGGACTTGGCCCCATAGTAAGTATCTAAAATAGGCATGCAGCATGCGATACTGCCTATAGACCACTGGAGACATGTGCGGCCAGTCACTCTTTCAATCAAACTTTTATTCGGGTAAATTGCATTAAAGGAGGGTAAATGAGTACACATGCCTGTTATGCTAAATGATCGGTGTGTGTGCAGAAAATTTCCACGAAAGTCGCTGAAGTTAGGGTGCGGCTTCTAATAGGGTTTTTCGTGAATTGGAAATGGCGAAAAATCTTCCCCAGGGAAGGACTGAAAGTCAGGGTGCGTCTTCAATTAGGGTGCGGCTTCTATCAGAGAATTTACAGTACTCTTCAAATCCAATAAGAAAATCTTTATTTCTAAAATGTAAGAATAGTACATGGACAAGTCGGGTTGTTCAGCACATATATTATATGCAAGGTAAAAATAGGCAGTCATGGTGGTCGGAAAGGTTTATGAGTGTTGGTCAGTAAATTCATCCCCTCACCTACCAAATATGAAGAGAAGATACATCAGGTGATTCTGACTTTACTTTGGCATTTTGTACGTCAGCAAAACATCATCAGTTGAGAATTTGGTGCAGTGGTCAAGATTTGACGCAGTAAGCTCCCCGACCCACGGGCGCGCCCTAATAAAGGCGTGCCACATCCATATTTGGTGTGTCTCTACTGACCAGCGCTCACATCCCTCCAGGTTATATGCAGCAGCCACAGCAAAAAAATTCATTCTGGACACTTGGGTTGAATCGCCAACATCATCTGTGCAGCTACAACTTTGGTATTAAAAGTACTGGATAAAACATCATCAATTGCCAGTGGACTTATAATTATACCAACAAGCTTGATAAAAGTAGGCGTGATTTCACATGAACTCTGCGGAAAACAGAAGCACATAGGCGCCATATTACTTTCACACCTTAGTTGCACATACAGGGGCTTTTGTTCCCGAAATGCAGACTCCTGCCCATGCAGACTTCTTGATTTTTGGAGGGATAGTTGAGTGCAACCATGGAGGAAGGAAGAATTCCTTCCTCCATGCTGCAACTATCCCTGATTTTACGCAAGAGATGTAGTGGCACAATTGTAAATATACCAGCGTGGCCCACTGTACCATGTCACCCTGTCACATGTATCGAGGACAAGGCTCAAGCTAGAAAACTCTATTATTCTGTTCTCACGTCGTCAAATGATTTGAGTGTATGACTTGAAACACGTCAACTTATTTTTCTGGAAGTCATTCGGTCACATGGCTTGGCCGTCACATGAACTTTATTGACAGATCAATAGTACAGCATGGTATGTGGTCAGTACAATGATATTGGTTACCACATCCATGTACCTGTCATGTAAATATCTGTTTGATACCACACTTACTCTCAGTCTTCAAGAATCTTTCAGCGCATATCTGCATGGAACAAGCCAGCTGAACACACAATAAAAGGATCTGCATCTAAACTTTCACTCATTACAGTAATGCTAACTGTAAAAATAGAAACAAATATACGTTTCCCTCATTCTAGTATTGTATATTCCACGCCAATCTTAAGATTTACCAAACAAAACATATTTCCATGATCCCAGGATATGCATGTATGCATGTATGCATGTCTCTGAGGTCCAGCAACAACCGCAGTCCCAATTTATACCCATGATGTGGTTATTTTGTCAAAGGACCCTGGACAATCCGTGTTCATATGCTGAATTACGAATGACGAAAAAGTGTAAATAATTTTGGTGTTTCTGGGAATATTTGTAACGTGTTGTAACACATGGGTAGAGACGAAGTACATGACTTTTGTACATGCAAACATAACTTTAAGACAAGGTAAAACGTGGGGGGAACGTCCCGCCTGAATGCAGGTAGCGAGTCAGTTTACCTGAATACACAACATTTAATTCTTGATGCATTCTTCAGGGGTAATAAAAGTGACCGCTGTGTGAATGGCAAATGGTCACAGAGACAAATATGTACAGTTTGATATGTACAACGTTACATGTATATTTGCAGCGTTTATACTTCCATTCGTATATGGCAAAGCATCATTATTTCCGTGGACGAATAAATTATAATTTTAGAGATATTGGTGTGCATGATACCATTTTACACAGTTCCTTGTTACTCACACAAACTTCTTTCCCTATTGCGTTGTCATCTCTTTCTCTCTCTTTCTCTCTCTCTCTCTATATATATGCATATATATATGTGTGTGTGTGTGTGTGTGTGTAATTTACTGTTCTTTCTTA
Organism: Hermodice carunculata; assembly: GCA_964020975.1. Taxonomy (NCBI): domain Eukaryota; kingdom Metazoa; phylum Annelida; class Polychaeta; order Eunicida; family Amphinomidae; genus Hermodice; species Hermodice carunculata. Next base: position 27,649,856 of record OZ026617.1, read on the forward strand.
CACACACACACACGCACACACACGCGCACGCACACACACACACACACACACACACACACACACATATATATATATATATATATATATATATATATATATATATATATATATATATATATGTATATATATGAATATACCTTTTTTTCAATACCGTCTTACAGAATTAGGATTTTCCACGGTTCATTGCCTTGTGCAGTTGAATGTCTTGTGAAGTGAACAGATTTTTAGTTTTGTAACTTTGTACAAACCATAGTGAGAGACGTTTATGAATATAAAGTCTTGACACAGAGCACCAAACTTCGTGAGTACATGTAACGTTGGAACAATCCTGGTCTGGTTTTATTGACAGGCACAGGGAATATTTTACAGTTTATAGATCCATGTACCTGATGATAACAGAGCACAATATGCGGGAGCATCGTGCGGCGTGGAAAGGTCTGTATCGTGGACGTTTGTTTTAAAATGTAGGCCCTTTCCAAAATAGACACACATCATGCAAATCGATTATCAGCAGTGCATTCTTTTTAACAAGTAACACGAAAATTTGTCCATTCACATTCAATAGATACTCTTCTCTCGAATGTGCAGCAAAATAAAATCGACTTGAGTATGACATATTTTTCCCCGGGAGTCACATGCAGGCGTAAAATATGCGTGGTTATAATAGTTATGTGGCAAACGGGAAAAAAAACATATTCACATTAGCCTATATCTACATGTAGGTATCTACAATTGACGGATATTAGCGACTATTTTTTTTGGGGGGGGGGGTATTAGCGACCATTTTTTGGGGGGGGGGGGCGTGGGTTGGTGAGGTGTTTTGGGGTCAGGGAGGCTGATAGATTTCCAGTCAGATAATAAATACGTTTCAGGACTAAAATATATTATGTATATGAAAGGCTTGTCCTTCTGGTCTTTCCAGTGTGCCCACGGGTTAACCAGTACCCGCGAGCACATGGACCTCCCGGGTGAGTGTGCGTGTGCGTGTGCGTGCGTACGTGAAGATCAGAAAACAGGAGCGCACAAGACCGAGTAACTTTAATATACTGTATATCCTACCAGCGCCACTGCTTTGTACACGTATGAATAAATGCTACGCAGAAATAGAAATTGTGTTAGGTACTGAAATGTACTGCATTTAATTATAAAAATGTTGGAACTTTACACCAACACAATATAGAATTGAAAAACGAACTACTAGCCAGAGAATGACCCATGCTATCTTGCCAAAATTTGAAGAGAATTCTCTAATCGGAAATAAAATTGCTAGCAGCAAACAATTATGGTGTCCCGTTTATATAGGCTTCAAAAACCATCTCTCAGCTATAAAAGATTATGATGTATCAATTAAGTCGCACACCTATGTGTTTTATCTTTGGTACCGTGATTTAAAGTACACATCAAAACTAGAAAAGAAGGTTTGCTTCAAAGCAAATCTGTCTGTGTGCCTTAAAAGTTGTAAATATTTAATGCTCCAACTTTTGTCCTTTGGTACTTCACATTCCATTAACTTATGGCTGGATGAAAATTTCAAAGTCCAAATGACATTGACCTTAGACCTTTACAGGTCACATGTAAATTGCAAATATGTACAGTGTTACAATACCCACAATTTAAGCCCAACATGAACCAAATCAGATGAAAATTGACCAAGTTATGGCTAGATGAAAAATTCAAAGGGCGGAATGACTTTGACTTTTGACCTCTACAGGTTACATGTTAACAACAAAAATGTGCAGTTTTGCAATACCTACCTTTTGAGTCCAACATAATTAGAATTGGATGGAATAAATGGGCTAAGTTATGACTGGAAAAAAAACTCAAAGGTCCAAATGACCTTGACCTTTGACTTAAGAGGTCACATATAAATTACAAAAAAGTGCAGTGTTACAATAGCTACAATTTGAGCCCAACATGATCATAATTGTATAAAAATTGACCCATTTCTAGCTAGATAAAATTTCAAATGTCCAAATGACCTTGGCCTTTGAACTTTAGAAGGCACAATTTAATTGCAAAAATATGCAGTGTTACAATAGCTACAATTTGAGCCAACATGATAAAAATTGGATAAAAAGTGACTGAGTGAGTTATGGCTGGATGAAAATTACAAAGATCCAAATGACCTTATCTTTGACCTATAGAGGTCACATGTAAATTACAAAAATGTGTACTGTTACAAACATTTTAATTGAAGTGGGATTGGTTACCTGTACCTATGATAGTTTTGAAGATATTCAAGATTTAAATTTTCAAATGGCCCTAATTTGCATTATTTTCAAAACCGTTGAACCTCTTTATAAAAACTTAAGACTTCATGCATGGGAGTATAATCATGCCAAGTTTTGAGTTTCTACGTGCAATACTTGAAAATGAAATGTCGGACAAATTTGCCTGTAAAGAAAGAAAGAATGAATGAAAGAAAGAAAGAAAGAATTCCTAAAATACACTATGTCTGTCTTGGCACACAGACATTATTTTGCCCTCTTTGTTGTGCATATGACCAAGGATTGTTCCCGGGCGATGACCCTAAGTAACCGGTTCTGTGAGTAATTGTGTAACTGTTATCATTCGGCCTTAAGATAGGAAAATGTATCTAATTTTAAATTTTGACTGCTATTCTAATCACACATTAGGGTAACCTTGTTGGTTTAGAATAATATCTGGTGGCATTATTGAAAGTTGGACCTCTGGCGGAAACTTACGGAACTAAAGACTGACAAAGGTGTATAGTTATGCGGAAGACGCATACAGATATGCAAGAGGTGTCAATGGGCGCGGTGCCAAGTTATGCGGCTTGCATAACGTCCGACCAACAACTGCCTCCTATCAGCGATTATGGCCGGTTACCCAGGCTTAATGTTCGTTTACGGAAATGAAATGGGTTATTCGGCCCGCAAAACAGGCGTTTCACCCAGTGCCAGTGATATTCAGATTGATATTAAGTTCACCTTTATTTTTAAAGACTATCATCATCCTGGCTCACAGGTGCATATTCCATCACCGATTTTCCTTATTTTGATAATTTGGTTAAACATCAGAAAGTAATACAGTGGACACCAAGTTCACATACATTTCCAATCAGTTTGCAGGGGATCAAACTTACCGTTTGGGAGAAATTTAAAAAAGAAAAAACAAAAAAACGAATAAAGTGAAAATGCCCACACAATTTCAATAAAGAGACGAATAATCGAAGCGTCGTATCTTGCATAAATTACGGTATAGAGGTCGCCAGAAGTGTGCCCACGCAATTCCAAAGCGATTGGCTTGGCACTTTCAGATATTTATTAAATTTTTTTCTGAAACACAAACAAAAAGAATGGGAAAAAATTTTTAAAGTCATTCGACTTGTCTATTTAAACAACAAAGTAGAGACTCACCCAAGGTCGTCCCTACCAAGTTTGAAGCGAATCTAGTTGATGGTTTTGGAGAAAAAGTTGAAAATGTGAATTTACATTGCACCCCGACTGTCCCTCTGCATCTTCGAGGCAATTAACGTTGTGGTTTTGAAGCAGATTTTGCTTCAAAAATGAACAAAAAAAATTAATAAAAAACAAAAATTAAAAAAAACAACAACAAACAATTGAGTAATGGAATTTCAAGAACAAACTACAAAAAGACATCACGAACTTTGATCTTGTATGAGGGGTCCACTCTAACTGCGGACTATATTTTTCAAGATGTTAGATGTAATATTACAATTTTTTTCACTTCGTTTTGGCGATTGCTGTTTCAGGACCGTTGTAACGGCAATAAATTACTTCATGTATACCTTATAGCTCGGTTTAAATGACACGGATGATTTCTCTATCTCGCATAAGTCATGACTGCAACAATTTCAGTTTGAATTATTAGTTACTTTGCTATCAAGTAGGTATAAGGTTAATATTAAAAAAACGTTTGACATTTTACAATGAATTTGATTTCAGTGCTCGTGGATTTTATGTTTTACTAATTGGCTACAGTGGACGTTTGCCCAAATTATAGTTAATGAAGAGGGACTTTATCAGGTTATATTTCAAACCTTGTGTGCCTTTTTGATATTGTACCTGGCACGAAACACATGAATCACAAAAGCGATGCTCCACTGACTAAAAAAAAAAAAAACAAACAAACAAACAAACAAAAAACAAAACAAAACAAAACAAAACAAAACAAAAATAAAACAAACCAAAAAACAAACAAACAAACAAACAAACAAACCAAAAAACACCCCCCCCCCCAAAAAAAATACGAGATGGGATGTCGCTGCGGACATTGGTCTTTTCTTGTAACTGCTTTGTACCAAAAATTAGGCCATGTCATTCCCTTTCCAGTATTGCCTCGTCGTTACTAGCTTTTCCTGATACGTCAAAATAGGACTGCGGCAACATTTTTTTTTTTTTAGCTTTTAGTGAGTAGGACATTGATGCACAAGAGGCATATTAATCTGGCGTGTAACTTTGCGATCTTTCAATAAACAAACTTAAAATTACCATCGGCTAATAAATGTTCTAAACGGGAATATGTTATAACGGTGTCATATTCAATCAAAGTGATGTAAATCGGAAGCTAAGAGCGTCGCATTCTGACAGGCTTCGATTTGCGATATTGGGGATACCCTTTTGACGTCATCGGAAGAAAAGAGTTAACCGAGTAACATTCATGAGAAATTATGTTCCCAATTGGTTGCCTGGAGAGAGAAAGAGTCATAAACACGTAACAATATCACTGAAAACTACCGATATCGACTTGAGTAAAAACGTGCAATGAGTGTCTATTACTCACTTGGTGCCACGATAATGAAGCCATTACATAGTGATTCATCGCTATCATATGCGAACTCGATCAGTACAACTGGCATTCAAGTACCACAAGGGTAACATTCCACTGAAGAGTGTGACTTGATAACACAATTATCAGTCAGTAAACTGCAGGTGCGCTTGGCTGAATATCTGGAGGTTCGCTCCGACGCTTTCCCGGCAAAAGCAGTCCACACCGGGCAAAAAATAAGGAGTCGATGCTTTGTCTCGGTTCTTTATTTGGTGTTTCTTCAACTTCGTTTACTTCATATAACTACCGAACGATCCAATGAAAATCAACATGTTTGAATTAGACTTGATTCAATATTTCGCCTCCTTCAAACATTTTGGCTGAAAGCGTAATAGATTGCACAAATAGCCAGAACGCACCAGTCGAATCTTTTAACATGACCTACTAATAGGCATTTGTATTTAAGCACTAGATGAACCCTCAATTAATAGATGAATGCATTTGACTCAGATCATGCCCAAGATGTGTGCGCAGTGCCCTTGACCGCGGCATTCGAATGCGCCAGACCGTTGTGAACTGTCCACTTCAATCAGCAGCAATGCATCAAGATAAGTGTATACAAAATACAGAGATATAGTATAATATTCGACTGTTTTCATGAAAAAAGCAATACAGGTTGTCATAGCACCAAAGAAAAGTACAAATTAGAAGAGCATGTCCGGCTAATTCTGCATGAACCAAAAACTAGGGTTTTACATTATTTCGGATGATATGGAGAGCAGAAGAAAAAGTTCTTTTGCTATCAATTCGTGAAGAGGACCAGGATTAATATTTGAGCCATGCAGTCAGCGCATAAATTATGGTGTTTTGACTCTTCTGCTCTTCCGCGAACACACTGCCGTCCGGGAATTTCTGGCACTCTCATTTGATCCGCATGGGGCGGGAAGCAGAGCTGCATGACCCCATGGTCATCCGGTACCACCAAGGCTAGACTACTAGCAAAGCTTGTTCCAGGAAAACTAAAATAAATGAATCAATATTGTTGTGGTGGACCGTGTTACAAACGTAACTGGGATTAACTGCTCTGGGAGCGTTTTTATTGACCATACACTTTGTTTGATAGTACGCATTTAACCTGGATTACCAAATGGAACATACGATGTGGTAATCGAATGGTTTTTGAGACAACTGTGACAAAAGAATTATAGGATATTATGCAATACGCACAAGATGTGCAAAATGTACATTACCAGCGGACACTTATACAGTGTTTGCACGTAAATGAATTGAAGTACACAAAAGTATACCATCGTTGCCAGCCATCAACCAAGATAGTACATGCAATAAATGCAAGATGGTGGCATTATGATACATGAATCACCTCGTTTCCGCTGTACATGTACATGTTTGCATGAATCACTTCGTTTCCGTTGTGCAAGTTTTAAACCAGTATAAATATAATTTCATTTGCTTCATCCAGCTAATCAATTAAGCTACATAATAAACTATCAGTTAAAAGGACTAGGACCTGATGCACGAGAACGAAAGGGCGTAAATCTCCGATGCTAGTAAGCAAAATAGCTCTTTGGACACGAAATAGGGGCCAGTATAAGAGAAAGTGACATATAGGTTTTCCTGAATCGCTGCATGTGCATTTGCCTGGGTACAACTGAGATTACACACATGTACGTTAGCGAAGCGTTTAGCATAAGAATAGTACTAATCCTAATGATGATTATGATGATAAACTTTTGGACCCCAATATACTGTGGAAAATCAAAATACACGATCCTATATGCGCAAAATATACACTAATTACACTAAAATATCAGTCTCCTAATAGAATTTAACAATGAAAAAATTACACGTTTATGTTGCAGTTCATTGAGGCTGGAAAACATAGTCTTTGTCCGTAAAAATCAGTTTTGCACATTTCAGTTTGCACTACCCGCCGTCGCCTCTTCCTGGAGCAACAATCCTGATTCCTAGTCCCTATCTTCCAAACAGAGGTAACCCTATCCTGGCATAGTAATCATCAATTATACATATAGATCAATCATGTTTAATATTTGGACAAGGCTAAAGCTGCGAAAGAAAAACCACGACAAGGACAAATTATGGATTCATCGGTGCCGAGGAGAGTTCTTGATTTTGCCTCCTGTTCCCAACACCCTAGGTGTCAGTTTTCTTCATTTCCGATGCTGAACTGATGTTTCTGTTCTGAAAATATCATATAAAGTGTGCGTCATTCTTTGATAATTGTAAGTTGTGAAGCTTTATAACTTGTAAAGCATAAAAAAACGATCGCAACCAAGCTGACATGACAGTTGCTGCCCTAGGGGTGTGGCGCGGCACGGTAACGCTGACGTGATTGGCGAGTCGCCTAGCCAATCACAGCAAAGTGGAATTCCCATATTGTAAAGCCACACAGTCAGGTGTGGCAGCTCTTTGATCACAAAACGCGAATAAGTTCCTCAAAAATAAATGGAATGAATGAGCAGCCCTTTTTACGTATGATTTGAACTGTGCTCATGGTCAAATCCGAATATATGCGAAAAAAATGTTTGACTTTTTGCGCTCCGACTTTTTGTAAAGACGGCGAGTGAGCGGTTGAGGGATGTTTCTGAACAAAGATAGATGCCTTTGTTCCCAGACTCAAAGCGTTTATTCCAAAAATAAAAATGCTGGCCTTCCATGTTTTAATGCTGCGTGTAAAAGTGGGAATCCATGTTGACACATATCCGTACCCGCGTTCAGATACGCATGTATTTTCACGTATCCGTAATGAGTGCAATTGAAAATGAGACACATACATTCATATGGATTCTGAGCAATACATTCACATGTATTGCGATAGAGCGACAAACAAACAAAAAAACAAAAACAAAAAACCAAAAAACAAAAAAAAAACAAAAAACAAAAAACAAAAAAACAAAAAAACAAAAAAACAAAAAAAGAGGAAAAAAAAAAAAGGAGGAAAAAAAAAAGAGACCTGTACATTTGTATCTTGTGGCTGGAATGAAAGGCTTGTCACAACTTTGTGCTATCTATAGCATTCTATTAGCAGTCCAGGAATGAAGATGCAGAATTTTACATAAATGGGGTCCCGATGGAGCTTATTTTGAAGTTATTATTTCGATCCAAGATGCAGTCGAATGATATGACGTGTTCTTAACGTGGACGGATGATAGAAAAAATCAGAACAATACTCTATTTATATTCATTAAAATATAGGTAAGCGATAGATCGAACATTTAAACACGCATGCTGTAAATTAATCAATTAAAGGTTTCAAGTTTATCAAAATTAATATATCAAAAGGCATTCGTATCTCTGGAATAAAGATTTGTAATTTCATATTTTTTTAATGTCATGCATTTTATCTTTTGGCATCATTCTGTTTTAATATTCACTTTCAGACATTTGAGGTTTACGTGTTTTCTGGAGGTTCAACGCCCAGGTGCTATCGGAAGCACGCAGCTACTTACGACAGTTACAAGTTTGCCTAATTGTACTTAAAATCTGGTTGAGAAAAAAATTGATTTGAACACATGTTTTAACTTAAACGCTAATGACTTTCATTCTTTTCTGACATGGACATTTACTCAATGTCAAAAAACTACTCAAACTTGACAGTATTTACTCAAATGTCACAAACTTGACCCATTAGGTTCAAAACATCAACTCAGGGTTGGCAGCGAAATAGAGCTTTATGGTTTGGAAACTTTCAAAGTGAGAAGCAGGTGTCATCATGGGGTTTGTTTTACATTTTTGGTGCAAGATGTCCATCGCTGCAGTACTTATTAGGATTTCCCTCGGTTTGTACAGGTGGTCTAGCTGCAAATGTTTATTGTACAATCGCTGGGACTGAATATAATGCCCCAGTTTTTTCTACTTCAGTTATATACTGGCAGGTGGTTTAACTAAGGTATGCTGTCCAAATAGAAAGGGTACATACTGATTCAGTGGTAAGTAAAATTGTTCTAATCTGAACTAGTACTATACAAATATAGTAATTATTTTTGGTTTAACAGGTACTCTTTATTCGTTATGAAGCTCAGCATTTATACAAAACTTCACTTATTTAACTAATTCATAAGTTGCCACGTTAATATTTATTCATTATCATGTGAGTTGTCTATTTAGCTTAGACAGGGAGCCGGTACCTAGAGAGACATGTACGGCTACAGGCTCTGAGACATGTTCTGAGTAGTTACCCGCTCAAGACACTTTAATTTATTTGGGCTAATACAGCCTTTGTCAAAATTATACAGAAGAACGTGTGCAATATGTACAATAGTACTTCCATATGTATATGGGTTAGAAAGTGACAGGTTAGCTTATGGAGAGTAAAGAGTTCGGACTGCGGAATAGGGTAATCACTACCAGGTAGTGGTTCTTGACAAAAAGATACAAATACAATATTATATTGTGATAAAAAATAGGCACATGACAAGTGTTTTTCTGCTCTCAAAGTATACCGTAAGTTCATAGCTTTCTTCTGTAGACAGCGTCATTTGTGGCATCTTGGCGGTTGATCTTTGAATATGATATCGACACATCAGTCAACTCAGAAGCAAGGAAGTCACTTAACATGTCGCATCCGCACTTGTGCACAAACCTTTTAGTCAATTTAAGGTGACCAAATGGGACTTGTTGTTCTAAATATATGTGCTGTACTTTTGTAATGTTCTGTTGTGTTTGCTCCGTCAGTTGGGTACCACGGGGCTTTTTAAATAAACTGTAATGTCCAGACGTTCGCATGCATATAAAATTACCCTATGTGAGGCAATTCATGGCAAATATCCCGCTTGCTTGTTGTCGTTAGGTGCTTTGCTGATCACAGACAAACAGGATGTTTATAAGTCTTCTTGTGTAATGATGTCAAAAGACAGTTGCTTTCAAACATGGTCTTATTTGATTTCATTACGGGTTGTTTTCCACAGGAAATAACTTGAGAATAATATAATTTTTTAGCGCCCAAAGACGCCATGCTACTTGGATGTACTCCGATATTCTGTGCCGTTGTTCGTAAGTGCTGCCTTGTAATTAATAAAGAACTCGAGTTCGTATTTTCCAGTTCCCTCGAAACAAAGGCTAGCATCAGATATGGCGAAGCATTTGAGATGGCGTTGCTGACACGATTTTGGATATCTCACGAGGTTAGACCAATCAAAAACTGAAAGATGACCCATTTCATAAACGCAATTCTGTATGCAAGTCATTTAAGATTCTTTTCCTCACCTTTGAAAAAAGAGAAAGAAAGAATGCATTCACAGAACAAAATGCCCCTGAAGCGAGGATTTCAATCTGTCGTCGCTATTTTCATTCGGCGAATTACAATGTACTTGAGGCAGTACATATTCCTGCGCCAAGACTGCTAATGGCTATTATGTTTCAAAAACAAAGTTACTCCACTTTAGCAATCACGTTCGTCAACGTGTCACAAATCCCGTGTGCAATATATAATGTAAAATGTAATGAGTTTTATTTCAAGAGTTGAAGCCTCGGTGGAAGTTGTAAAAATTAAAATGAGCAAGTGTTAGGAAATTTTCTTTTGCATTTGAAAAAAATATATAAGTGATTGTAAAAAAAGAAAAGCACCAACCAGAATTATTTATTAAAATTTTCATGATCAATGAATATATATTCTATGGGCCACCCGAAGTGACGTAAACCATTGGACAATCTAAGTGAACAAAAAAAAAAAAAAAAAAAAAAAAAAACAACAACAACAAAAAAAACAAAAAAACAAAAACAAAAAAAAAAAAACAAAAAAAAAACAAAAAAAAAAAAAAAAACAAAAAAAAAAGAAAAAAAGGCATCTGTGCTGTTTACTGACTTAAGAGAGTTTTGCAATTTAGGCAATGTTGTCGGTCATCTTGGCTTTGGTATCCAAAATGAAGTTGTATTTTAAAGTTGAAATATTTCCCTCGAATTACTTTACATTAAATTTTTCACATCATTTACTCTCAGACCTGCACCAAATGGTAGCCATCTTTCGACAATAAAGGGCGGGGATTGGGGGGTTGGGGGAGGGTACAAGGGTTTGCAGTGGTGGCGTACTGGACCTTTTTATTTATCGTACCGGAAATTCCTCCATTTTCCATACTTCGCAACCTTTCTTTCTACATTTTGTGATTTTCCGTACCTTGATCTAGGGCAACATTATTACCTGTACCAGCGTACTTGGAATCTCTTCTCCGACCCCCGACATTTTGAATGCGGCCCACTTGGGCTGTTAGTTGAATCTTCTTCACGAAGTGTCATTTGCAGCGTCACGCCGAGCAAGTGAAACATGATGGAACAGGGGCATCGGCCTTGCTGTGTATGAAACTATGCACCGTGTTTTATTGTATTTGTCGATATTTCTCCATGTTTTTTTTCTCTTTTGTTTTTGTTTGTTTGGTTTTTTTTTAATGAAAGGTATTGTCAAGTGGTTCATTATCACTAAATAGCATATTTGTCCAAAACTGTTACTCTAATCTGGTTGAAAAAGGGACAGCCTTGACTGGGTAGAATATTTGACATACTCATAATGATACAAAATGGCTGCCTTATGAACCATCTCCCATCCTGTTACGCTTGAGTGCACCTGTATCAGGTAATGCCACAGGCGCCACCTTGTGGAGAATACTGTACTAGCAACATGGATTGGAAGCAATGGTGAACAGAAAAATTGCACATGTCATAAGGTGGAAATGTATTTGCTCGTACGATGGTTGTGTTAAAATAGAAATTCTCTGATTGGATCATGCATCATGATTAAAGTAACTCCCTAGGCTTCAAAAATTGTGAATTCTACACCAAAGTGGATTGAAGAATCTACACTTACTTGAAATACGGTCGGAGCTTAGCTGCTGTTAATCAAGCATTGGCACCCGCGGTGTGAACTTGGAGCCGCGGTGTCTGCATTGAAACACACCGTTACCCTCTGGTGGCAATGCAAAATCATTGTTTACCAATCATAACATAACGGCAAAAAGAAAATGGCTAGTTAATCTGCGGGTAGGAATATCCAAATGTATGTTATTTGCTATGTTTCTTAACAAAGACCCATTATTTTTGCGCTCTTGATCAGAATTGAATCCGTGTTCATATTGTTCTGGTATCTCATGCACTTATAGGAGGGACATTGTAGAGATTCAAAGAACACAACCAATTCTCAAGCGGATTGGCCTAAATGGCCCAATATATCTCATGTGGATTGTTGCTTGTCAGAAATAAAAGGAATTAGGTGACTCTACTAAGACTGAAATCTTGTACATGTCTATCCACAGAGGCATATGGGGTTGGGAAAATGTTGGATTAAGATGGCACTGTAGTAAAGGTAATACTTGTCCCGGTGTTTTATTTGTCCATTCTTCATGCTATCAGAAAACCAAAACTGGTTAAATTCATTATACATACCGTCAATTTTATGTAAACGGCACTAAAATTTCCATATGGCAGTACTTAACATACAGTTAATTCAAAATTATTGACATATATTTTCAATAATCTCTTTATGGTGGCCACAGATCCCCCCCCCCCCCCCCAAGTTCTTTCTTACATCAACATTTGTTAGCATTTTGTTCGTGTGTTTTTTCTTCATGCATGATCTTTTTATGACATTATTGTCGATATTGATACTGACATTAACACTTTCTGGCAGCAAACCGCTTCACAGCGGGTCATTATTCTAAATGTCTGCTGTTATTGTCGTGTTAAATATTGCGTGAAAATCAGACGTTTTGAATGAAGTATGAAAGAAGACCTTCGTGCAATTTGTGCGTTGTGTGCGAGTAGGGGAATCTAATGCATGAACCCTGCAACTCTGTAATTGACAATTTCGACCAAAGTGGACGTTCCCGTAACTAATGTAACGATGGCAGATTCATATTCTTGGTAAAGGGAGCTTTCACTCCAGTGCAAGCGTGCTACACTTGCAGAGACCACACGAGTGGTCCAAGTCAATAGCTTTCCTCGGCGCGCCTTGGGCGCGCTTTGGGCACGATGTGTCTAAAGAGCACGGAAAGAAGCTGTTGATGCAATGAAAACATGGAACTGAAAGAGTTGACTTGACTGGGTATGGGTTTAAGTTTGTGATTATGGACACCATCATGGGTGCATCATTTATAACGTTCTTTGCTCAGAGGCCCATGCTGATTGCAGTTGAATAATAAGACAGGTTGGATGGAAACACATCGAAGCCAAAGTGGTCCGTTCTAATGCTGTATATATCCACACAACAGTCTCAGGTGATAAAGCACGTACAGCAGATTTGAGGTTCAGTCCCGAGACAACTCATTCTAAGCTCAGAATAGCTTTCACAAGTGCTGAAAATACCTTCGAGCTCTTTAAAGATTTTGTTACAAAATATCCTACTTAAAACTCTGTATATAAAAAATGTTAAAAATGATCCGGAATGTTAACTCAATTTTGCGATGCTACCGCATGTGCTGGGTACCAAGGGGACGGTAATATTACTAAATACACAATGGGGCCAAACTTGACTCTTTAAGTGCGAAATTTTGGACGAGAGCTTTTTTCGGCGCGCATTGGGAGCAAAGCGCCCAATGCACGCCAAGAAAAGCTTTTGACCTGGGTTAGTTGCTCTGGAACTATAGGCAAGCTGGTACTTAAAATCAAAGGTCTTTTTATAAGGAATACGAATATGAGATCTTTATGATAATTCAGACTAGTTTGACTTCAGTAGGTCGATTTTAGGCGTGATTGGCACTGAGAGAGTTAAGAAAAATCCTTGCAGCTAGTCCGTCGGTTATATATCAGGTTTGCTTTGAACGAGAATAGTTTTTGTCAACACTCAGGTTAAGGCCCGACAAAAGATGCAGAATTTTATTTTTAAATGATGTTAGTACAATCCCGTTTGCATAATATGTTAATTGATACCATTTGTTAACATTGTGGGAAGAAGAAATTCCTTCCATGCAATGAGACTGCACATTTTAATTCCAAGAAATGGGATCAGACACGTACCCGTGAAAATTTGTTTGTGTTAAGTTCTCACGTCCTGTCCATTGTGGTCAATAGTTTTGGAATGCAAATACTTGAAGTTATACACATCACGCAGAAGAGATGATCCGTCAAGATAGTGTAAGAAGCTTTTAAGTAAATTTTTTCTTGAGGAAGCGAGTAAACAAAATTTTACAATGAAATCCTGTTCACAGAGTGCAGGGTTCATCTTTGTCTCCTGTTCATGATGATTGTGTTCGCGGCTTTCCATGGTGCAGGTCGGCCGTTTGGGTGCTCACCCCACACCGACAAAAGCTGTTTACATAAAATATGGTACACAGTGAATTTTCATGGCATATGTTTGTGTCATTGAGGAAATTAAAGTCCTAAACGTTGAAGAACACGATGACTGACATCTGGGAACTTTTTGCCAGTTTGAGTGGGATAGATAAGAGGTATATGAAGCCATTGCCTAATTTACGAATACATACGGCTATAAATTACTTCAGGATAATGTATGGGTGAACAAAAGGGTATAGCCAACAACCAGATGAGTACATTCGCAAGCCAACGGCATTTGCAACCATCGTTTCCGTCTAATACACTTAGATAATTCGCTTGTCTACTTTAAGCTGTTGTAAATAGAGGCAAGAGTGACAAACACTGCTTTCATTGTGGGACAGTGACGAATGTCGTCTCCGCAGATGGATGGTAGCCGAAGGAGGAAGCAAATTAACGCTTTCGTGCTCAAAAAGGCCAAAAGCGTGCCGATGTATATTGTTGTCTGCCTAAACGATTTTACTAAAGTTTCTCCTTACTAGAAAACATGTTTGTTTATATTTGTGTGAGATCATCAATGATGGCACGCCGTAAGCCACTATCTTTCCTTGGCGTGGGTTGGTCGCAATGGACGCCATTGATTAGTCGTACTCTGACCAGGAATAGATTGTTAACATGAGATGAACCGCACCGTCCCCTAAGCCTTGATAAAATGCATAAATATCATGATCTCTCCTATATTGGCAACTCTATGAGTTTCTTGCTTGAGAGAAAAGCCCTGTGACCGGGGATGATCTATGGGACGTATTATTAAAATTTACTGCAATACAATTATCTTGCTTGCTTGTGTCCTTTTGGAATCAACAGTGGTGGGCCGTAAATATATTGCACATAACGACTTAAATTTGATTGAACATAGAGTTCTTGCTTTCTGTGAAAGTTTCATACAAGAATGCTATGAAACAGCACTATGAGATGTCTCTTCAAACAAAGATTTATAGACCAAATGTAAATAAATCCTCACCAGCTATGGTCCAGTTATGACCGGAACAATACACGAGAGATTTTCTCAATACGGGACATGCCCACGAGAAACTGTACGTTGAATTCACCTCTGGCTTCAATATTGACTGAATTTAATATTTCGGGGATCTGAGCAGGTTCCACTCTATGGTTTTGCAGAAAATGCATAAACATATTTTCTGGCGTTGTACAGATGGAGATAGGTAATACTGTATTTAGTGGGACTCGGAGTTTAAGCAATGTATATTTAGACTTATCTGTCCTCAAAATAAAGGGCGAAATTCTACATGTTTCCTGATCGGTTGTACAAAATAGAACAAATAAGAATTTATAGGACGTGAATAGGGACATGCAAAGCGTGTTTAACCAGTCGAATGACACGGATAGAGACAGGCACAATCTGTTTTCCGGTGGTATAACATAGAAAGAGACTTGAAAAACCAGTCTCCCGATCGTAAGACATAAATAGAGACACCCAAAACATGTTTCCCAATCATATGACATGCACAGAGACAAGCAACGCCTGTTTTGCTGTCGTGTCGGGAACCAGTTAAAAAGTATTTTGCATTGACTGTTGACGCTGGATGCGTCGTATTGTCAAAACACATCTTAAAACTTAATAATTGCAGCAAAATGCTGAAAATATTTCATAAAGCTCTTATGTGCAGGGTAGTATTTTATCATAAAATTGTTAATAGTACACAATCTGATGTGTCATGGCCCTGAAGCTTTAAACATGTTACAGGCGCAAGAGTAAATTCCCGCTGGGACAGCAGCCAGTTTATTGGCTACTGTTCCATATTGGAGCCTAAATCTGCAATGATACCCAATCACCTTCCAGTTATCAAGTCACACGACCCTTACAAATGTGATATATCTACCGTCACTGATAGAAACGAATGTGCCAAAGAATAGATATTCCATTTACAGGGCTAAGGGTCCAGCCGGGTCACTGAAAAATCAGACTCTCTGATTCTTCATTGCCATGCCTCATCCCCTTTTCCTACTTCCATCAGTCCATACAACTAATGCTGATTAATATTTATAGTACCTCCGTCCCGCCACACTGGGCAGAGGGAGCGCTGGCATCACCATCCCGGAATATGCATTACCGTCCCGGCATTATCTCATCAACATTGTTGAAACAAGGTAAATGGCAATCTGTAAAATCCCGAACATTTGGAGCTGTTGCATGCAACAAATAAACATTTTCAAAATATGTCACTAGTCAAAGGCTTTCCTTTACAACATCCTTTACGCGAATACTGCAGTACGCTGTCCAGGAAATGATAAGATAAATAGCTACAAAGATATGCTTCAGAAGCGTGAAACATGGCTTTGTGACAAAGCATGAAGTGATGCGCCTACATACTATGTGCGCCATAGTTTTTATTGTTTACCCTTACGTCATTAAATATATCAACCTGACAAGCGTGAAGGTTACTTGCTTCCTGTCTGGCATTCGGAGGAAATATTTGTAACTACCACAGAGAAATACGGAAGTAGAGCACAGCAATTAGGAAATGTATTAACGTTCACTCCAAGAGAACCTTGTTAGATAAATGATGGAGAGTTCCCTAATAGGCGACTGTCTTATACCCGTAAAAACTTACTTCATATATCAAAGCGCCATAAACATCTTTAAGGTAGTTTTCGTGCAGTGGAGGAAAGGATCCTATTGGAAACATCGCTGATAAAATTATGATTAATAAAGAAGTATTTATGTGGGCCGGATACTCTTGTTCCCACCAAAACGCCTACTGTCACTGGCACGACAAACTTACGACAAAGGGCAATTGATTTAATGGGGCACAACAGGGACAAACGCATATTTCTGCACAGCGCTTCTACGTTTTTCCGGTAACTTTCAGACATATAGATTACGGTGAAAGTGTCAAGTTCATATGTTTAAACGTGGTTTTAAAATGTTGATATGTATATTTTGCATATGCTCGATTGTTTTGGGCATGTTTTGGTTTCTTGCTTGTGTGTATGTTTTGTTTGATTGTTTGGGGGTTTTTTGTCGGTTATTCCTGTAAAATGCTCAGTTGTTCCAACTTTATTTGAGTACCGGTAACCGAATCGAAAAAAGGCATTCGGTTATTCGGTAAGTCGCTGTAAACTCGAATGATTTTCGTTAATATCTTTTGTTTTCGTTACAAGAAATGTAAGAAGACTAAGGTTACAGGTATTTCAAAATCAAACTTATTCACTACGGATAGTACGTACAATTATACGTACAGTGGTTATTTGAAAGTAATTATTTGCGAGAAGTCACTCCGTCGTATATTTGGAAAAACTACCACGGGGTCCAAAATTTACACAATTGTGCACTTTAAAGGAGATAAAGTGAGGATATCGTTGCAGAGATGCTATAAGAAGCAATATTAAAAATTCTAAAATGGCAAGCTATTTCCTCAACATGTAATGGAACCCATAATAACTCTTAAAACATAACACAATCCTGCGTAACAAAGGTGTGTACGGATACCCGTGGAATGTGCAACAGCATACAAAATTTTACAAGTGGCATAGAAAATGAATGAAGCAAATGCGTAAAATAGGGATCTAATTTGTCGCATAATATCACTTTTAATAACACTACATGCAGTCCGACCGTTAGTTTCACGTGGAATACATTTCATCGTCTCTATAACAAAATCATTGTTTGAAATAAAAGCGCACTTATGTATGGATGCAACTACGCTTAATACTTCATGTAGTGTATAGCAGTCCTGTCTACCCGCCTAAGTATATTTACCAAATTGAATGCAGAAAGCATAGAAGAACACCTGTAAAAAGGATATTTACAAATCACTGTCATTGGATCGATAAATAACTTTTCCGCCCTTGATGAACATTACTTATTTAGAGCACTTTGCGTGGTGAAAACATTTCCAAAGCAGTCCGATCAGTCCCTGTAATATATCAGGATGTAACTTTGACATTGTCATTTTTGTCGCACAAATATTTTTACGACATTCATGTATAAAAGGTCGAGCACTTGTACAGTAAATCATGGATTTTCCAGTTGCTACAGCAGAGACACGAGTCAATAAGACTTTCACACAGACCTGCAGGCATTATATGCATGGAGTATTGATTGGCAAATTATGTTAAAAAAGAATACAATGTAATCAGACTCCATAGCATAGGATTAAACATGAAATATGTTTCGTAGTTAGTGTTGAAACAGTTTACATCCATCCTGAAGTAAACCGATACACCTCTTGGTAATGAAATTAAGCGGAGATCCGTACAGGTGTATCCCACTAGTTCTATACAAGGACTAAATTACTAAATTGAAATGTTTCTATTTCTGACACATTACTCTTCCAGACGTACGGTTCACGATGCTTTTAATATTTTTGTACATTCACTATCATGGCTGAAACAAGGTCTTGTGTGTGCACGCACTATAAGTGTATTTGCTGAAAATAGTATAATTGCCAACTTATGGACCATTTATTAAAATAAATAATAATAATGTAATATTATCATATTGGGTGTGGGGTGCTCTCACATTTTTTTTTAACAAATTAAGCATGCATATTTTCTCGGAAAGACATTTAAAGAAACTAATAGTTTCATGGTGAAATGCAGCATGTTCAGAATTTACCTTCTGCAGCCCCCCTCCCCCCGCCCCCAACCAGATAACAATAAAGGATTAACATGGAGGTCAAAATTTGGGATCATTCTGAATTCTCAATTATCCTTGTCAAGCATACAAATCTTTCATTGCGGAAGTAAATTCTCATGGGTTTACTGCTGATAAACTGCCATGCTCACGGGCGTATAATATTGAGACAACGGGGGCCGCTGTGTTGCAAGGAAACACCGCTAGGTCAAACATTCAATCATGAAAACTAATTTACTGGGAAACTGAGATCTGTGAATTTTTTTCAAATGGTTTTGGTGTAACTTTACTTTTTCAACTTGAGGAGTTAGAGTGAATATATATTGGCCAATATTAGTGCTCTTGTACAGGATAAAAATACTTTTCTCTCATCATCTGTCAGTTAAAACAGGAATGGACCAATGCATATTGATGTAATCTTTGAAGCTATATCGAGTTCGCTTCTAAATCTAAGTTCAGAAGAAGTCGCAGGATACAGTTTTTTTTACCAGGAACCTTATTATGACATTTTACCTCTTGGTTTTTCTTGTTCGTCGTTATGACTCCCTGTGTCTCTATCTCTCGTGACTTGTCCCCTACTACTTGGGAACTGGTATCATATCGGTCCGACATCTTTATTCAAACAGAAGGCGAAAAGACAAACCTGCGTTATGGCACTGAACTGTGACTGGCGACATCTATTTGCAGAATAAATGTTCAGTCCGCTTTGATACTTACTTAGAACCCCGAGCCTCCTCATAGAATATGTCAGATTTGTTTAAAACCCTGCTGAAATATCTCTTTACTGTCAGTTATACAATAAATATGCCTTGCAAACTCAGAAAATGCCATCAGTGATACTGTATGACCACACACAAAGCCACTGGTCCTATGAGACACCGATAGTATGCACATCAGCGGAAAGGGCATCATGGTTAACGCTGTCTCTCAACGAGGTCAACGTATATGGAAGTTGTACTGTTCAATAATTCACAAAACCCTGGGTTTCGTAGAAAAACCCAGAGTTTTGCTAACAAAAGTATAGATTTTATCACAAAGCCCTGGGTTTCGTTAGCGAAACCCAGGGCTTGTCACCAAATCTTGGGTTTTGCTCAGTTATTAAATTTTGATATGCTTTGGACAAAACCTTGGGCTTTGAGCACGAAACCACAGTTTAAGAGCAAAACTCGGAGTTCTGTTCACGAAACCGTCGTTTTTTTGTTGTAATTTTTGAACAAAACTCACGGTTTTGTTCACAAAACCCTCAGTTTTGCCAGAAAACCATGGGTTTTGTAAAACTTTGAAATAATAGAAGAAAACCACGGATTTTGTAAGATTGCAAAACTCTCGGCTTGTTAACTTACAAAACCCAAGGTTTTGAAAAAGTGCAATACCCAGGGTTTCGTAACCAACCAATCATGACAGCTGTTACTTGGTAAGCCTTGCTAGGCTACTCAACTTAAAAATAGCGCCAAACTACAATTGGTTCAGTTTTTGTGATCATAATCATCATTATTGGTTACTACGCGCATAGTATATCTATACGCGACACGATGACAATGTATGTTATGTATTAGTTAAAAATCGAGAGGCTGTGCATTCAGTGTTCAAAATAATCAACACGGCGCAAAGCATCTCATGGACTATTCACTGAATACACAGCCTCGAGTTCTTTAATTTGCTTAAAACTTTTGATCCGTTGCAAATAATTAATTTATTGCACGATATATGATGAAGCCCTCGAAATTTTTATTGAAATAGCGTTTTCGGTCCGATTTTTCAACAATTATTGTCCGAAATATTGAACAGTTATTGGTTGCTGTAATCTTGTCCTTGTCTGGCATGACCTAGATGTGAAAGAGTAATCAAAGCCGCGTGGTCGGACCACTATGAAATATAACTTGGACATAATCCGAACTGCAACACTGCAAGCTAGTATTGTCATATGCTTAACGTGTCGGACTGTGGATCAAAAGGTGAGCGGATCAATTCTACCCAAGATCTCTTTCTATCTGAGTAGAAATTTCGGACTTTAAATTTCTCAATGTTGAAGTTGTCGATTCTGTTATTGTTCTAAGGACAATGCTGTGACGTCAGAGAATGTTCAACTTGCTTTTTGGTTTATTTGTTGTGGTTTATTATCAACCGGTGGACATGCGGGTACTGAACCATTCGGCAGTTCCTGAAAAGGTGCCAGGCAATCTTGAGTGGTTGGTGACCAATTAAAATACAAAACAGTGGATTTTGTGATGTCACGAATCCCAGAGGTTTTGCGAATTATTCAAAACCGTGTGATTTCTGACGTCAGAGAACTATGGGTTTTGCAAATAATTGAACAAAATCACTACAAAACCCAGGGTCATCATGACAAAACTCAGGGTTTTTAAAGGAAAAACCCCGAGTTTTGTGAAAACATTAGATAACAAAGTTTAACAGAGTTTTGTACACAAATCCCTGGTTTTGGTGAACAAAACTCAGGGTTTGGTTTACAAAACCTTGGGTTTTGTAATAAAATCCAGGGTTTTGTACATATCGTTGAACAAAGTAAAAAAAAAAAAAGATGTTTGTTTTGTTATCCTGGATAGTTAACAAAACCCTGGGATTTGCAAGCAAAACTCACAGTTTTACACACAATACTCTAGGTTTTGTTTAAAAATTCTAGGTTTTGTGAGGAAAACCCACCGTTTTGGTACAAAACCCACGGTGTATGAATTATTGATTAGTACAACTTCCATAAACGTAACTGCGACACTTGTAAGTAATGAGGTACATTTTTAAATTACGGTTAGCTCATCCGTCAGCAAGGTTTGGGTGTTTTGTATGTGCTCCTTCAAACCATGTTTTGTCCCAACATACCACAAGGCTTCCATCTGCACAGTTCAGTTTAAAGGGGACGATGGGCAATTCATTTTCCTTGTTTTGAGATTTTTAATTTTCTTCGGCTGTAAATTTAACTTATATATATATATATATATATATATATATATATATATATATATATATATATATATATATATATATATATATAGATATTGGAAACCGTAAACAGGAAAGTTTGGAAAACATGACTTCAATGATTGATAAACAGTGAAAACAGTCTACTAACCCTTTACCCCCAGTGCGATCTGTCCTATGTTAAACCCTGTCAGCCCTGTATCGTGCCTAGGCTTACTATCAGCGCCAAAGCCAAGGTTTGCATCAACATACTGTTGAAAGTGTTTGATGGTTATTAAGAACTGCCCAAGAGCGAATTCTCTCAGAATATCTTTTCTGCTCAACATATTTTCGTTCATGTCACTGTACCACAAACAAATATTGATTAAGAATCTGTAGCAGTATCGGCTTCCTTATCAAGTTAATGACTGAACGGACACTTGGTCAATGTTTAAAGGGTTGATCTAGCTACTTTTTCTGACGTAAAAAGCCTCCAAATGAAAGTACAAGTTGGTTAAATGCAAGATTTATGGATCATATTACTTTCCGTCAACAATAATTTCTTCGCGTTTTATTTTATTTCGAGTAATGAGCAGTTTTATTATATGAAATTGTCACTCATTTCGGGATGTTCAACGTCATAATTCGTTATAACTCAACAAATGAAGCTGTATGTCTAAGACTGCTTTCAATTGCTGACTGGTCATTTGGATGGACTTAAAAGTGTCAATTCTGATTGCGTGGAAATGCATCAACACTGAAGGCATGACGCTTAGGAAGACCGCTCAACTCGGAGCTTGTCTGTTTTGCTTTATATCCCTCTCCTGCTCCGATTTATGGATAACTAGAGTATTTGATTTTTTTGTATATTATATCTTTTTAGTTACACTACTTGGCACCTTTATGCGAATACAACTAATTTATGCCAATTGACAATTATGAGCTTCAAACGAACTGCAATTCATGAAACTGAAGTATATCTGGATTATGGTGCTCTTCACCATGATCATATGGACTCTATCACTATCAACATCCCGATGTATAAAGAAAATATATTGCATTTATCACGCTTCATTTGTTATTTTACATTGTTTGTCATACTGTGGGTAACATATTTGGAAAAAAATAATATTTCTGTCTGAAGCACTCAGATCATAAATCAACAACTATTATATGTCCAGGTTATGCAGTTAATACAACAGATCCCATTCTCCACTTATCCCTCAATTAGAAAGTAGAATCCGTCACTGGATAACACTTCAGGAAAACAAGTAAAAATAGAAATATGCACTCATTGACCATGCAAGATTTACTTTATCCTCGCCACAAATTTTTAATGCGTTGACATTATTCACAGGTGGGTCTAACAAGACTATCACTGATTATAAAATAGTAATGGTAAACGGTCGCTTTCTTGCTACTTGAATCATTGACGGCTGCCTAGCTAATGGCATAGCAGCAATAAGCCAATTTTGTCCCCCTGTGTCTGGTGCTATAGTCAAATCATGTGACTGTTTATGGTTTCACCGAGGGACTTGATGTAAATTAAGGACATCATACAATTTTGATTCAGCAATTTTCCACCCAGCAGTTAGGAACATGCATTTCCTCACTCATCATATTTGTAAATTTTGTCTAGTGTACTCCGTTAGTTTCCAAACATACTTGGTTTTTTGCTATATTGATATATATTATGTGTCTTGCAAACACATACCCCTTTAGTGTCTACGCATATTTGATTGGTGGCTATATTAATATATATTATGTGTCGTGCAAACACATACTTCGCTAGTTTCTAAGCATATTTGGTTTATGGCTATATTAATATATATTATGTGTCCTGCAAACACATACTCCTGTAGTTTCTAAGCATATTTGATTTATGGCTATATCAATATACAGTATATGTTCTGCAGAAAAATACGAAACGCTTTTGTTCAGTCTGTTTAACGGTTTATATTAGCATTGGATAAATTTTACACAGTGAGTTTGAAGCAGCAATGAATAGCATATTATCCTTCTTGATTTATTAAGTGGCAACGCTTGTTGCGCATGTGCAAATTCTTCCAGATGATTTTGACGGAACACTGCAATATCCAACAGTTTGGCACCTTTTAGCAACTGTACGACCCACATGCACGCTCACACAGTACAA
Source organism: Hermodice carunculata (assembly GCA_964020975.1). Classification (NCBI taxonomy): domain Eukaryota; kingdom Metazoa; phylum Annelida; class Polychaeta; order Eunicida; family Amphinomidae; genus Hermodice; species Hermodice carunculata. Next base: position 27,673,570 of record OZ026617.1, read on the forward strand.
CCACAGAGCAGCGTGACAAGAAACTGCAGCTCAAAGATATGGTTTGCAAGTGCTGCCCCTACAAATATCCCCCTAAACACCAAATATTCCATTTGTGGTTTGACACGTCACAAAACCTTAACTTTTCATGCATAATGCAGATAGAAAAGAATTTAATGATCCCTGACTAAAAAAAAAGGTAACGGACATGTTGAATATAAGCTATGGACGTAGCCTTATTTCATTTGGTGGAATTGTTCTTATCCTCGCTGATTCATCAATTAACCCAACTCAAGCGTGATAAGTGTTTCTCCGCAAGCCAGATTCCACAAGTTTATCGTTCTTCAAATCAAAGCTGAAAACATACATGCATGCTGAGAAAAACACAGTCCGTGGCTGGGTGGTGCTTTCCCAGCCTCAGCTGCACTTCAGGTACGTGTACAAACGGTGAGTGCTCCTGCCTGTGACAGCATTGTTAATGATTTCACGACTTCACTTGGCTTGGACTTGGCTGTTAGGCGGGCAAATCGCTCGTGAATGAGGCATTGCCGAGGAGGGATCATAAAGTGTACTCTCAAAGGAAAGCACACGAACTTTTACATTTAGCCCATATGCCTGCAACGCTTATTCCGCCACTTGAGTATTTTAGCTTGAGAACTCACGTTCAAATCACCAACTATGTTGTTGCGCACTTCGAACTTTGGCTCAACCTAGCAAAATCGTCACTGCCTGCTTTGATTGGGCGAGAGTTAAAAAAATGTCCGCTTTCATCTGGGTGTGAACGATTAAGCAGATTTGCACGGTAGTTCTGACCGGGGCAGATTACATGCATATGGAACGGACAATTTGTTTGATGTGCATCTTGTATAATCCGTCAGGTGCACTTATGGACGACCCTTTGACCCTGCTGCATTTTGCTGTCGAAACTGTTATTCATATTTTGCCTATCGTCCGTGCTAATTACTCAAGGCAATTAACAGGCTGTGGTACTGGTGGTTGAATTTCACTTTCTGTGTATGTCTAAATATAAACAAATATTATTTCATGAGAATGGGCATTGGAGGAAGCGGGGGTCTGGACATTACGTGCTGTCGAATACTAGGCACAGCAGGAGACCTTGCAGGCATATCCTTTAAACCCCAGGTGCAATGATTCCCACTGTCACCCGGGTAAAATACATATTTATTCTATTACCGCGATTACGTCTCTCAAGTAACCTTTTTATAAGTCTCTAAGTTGCTCACTGGTTGAAAATATTAAGATATCCTTAGTGGATAAAGAGTTTTATTCTGTTTGACTTAAACCAACAGGTGTTGGCTCGTATTCTCCAATTACTTTTCCCGTGTATCCAGCATGCAACATGTACCAAATTTTTATAATGGCGTCTTTCTGTCCAAACACTGTTTTAATTGGTAATCAGATCTTTTATTGAGCATAAACTTAAATGCACATACTGTTAGATTGTGTCCTATATGTCAGTCGTATTTAATCCCATGATGTGTGAAGATTCTTCTTCACGACAGGACTGTAACCTCTTGGACTTTGATCAAAGGCTGAGGGAAAACATATGCTTTTCCTTTTGCACTAACGGCGCAGAGGAAAAGTTGTTGAGCGAGTACAGGTGATTTTTGCAGTGCGCATCTACATTTCTATTTCCAAAAAGTTTCTATATTAGAGGAAGTTTAAATACCAAAATAAAAGTTGTCAACCTTGACAAGTTTTTTGTCGGTTTCGATGGAAATTGCTAAAAGGCGAAGATTTTTGTCCCTTTGGTAGTGTTTTGCACTACATTTTGTTGATGCGCGGTTATTGTGATGAATAAGATTTGCTGAAACCACAGTGCCAATATATTGTATGTGCCCAAACAATCAAACGCCAATATTGCCAGTCGTAGTCTTCATAACTACTCATGGCGAAGATAATAATTTCAGTGATTTAATATATACAATTTAAGTTGCATATTACATATAAGATACCGCATGGCCAAAGTGAATATCGTGAAAACTTCTTTTTGGCTCCATCTAAAGTCATTATCACGATATACACTTGCCACTGGTACCGAATATATATAGAATCAGCAATTCGTTGATATCGTGATTTACAGATTTTTTTTTTTAAGTTCACAAATTTAAATATGATTCACGTTAGATAAAAGATAAATCGTGTTTGATATATATATATATATATATATATATATATATATATATATATATATATATATATATATATATATATATATATCTGTGTGTGTGTGTGTGTGTGTGTGTGTGTGTGTCTTTTGGTCCAGAACCACTTCCTTGTTGTCATTACCCTATTCTGCAGTCCGAACTGCTTACTCTCCATAAGGTAAGCAGTTATTGCCTAACCTATATGCACATGGAAGAACTGTTGTCCATATTGCACAGGTTCTTCTCTAGAATTTTGACATACGTTGTATTAGGCCAAATAAATTAAAGGGTCTTCACCGGGCAACTGGTTACGGACCCGGTACCCATTTTCTGTGTGTGTATATATATTTTGCTCTAGACCACCTCGTCTTGTTTAAAAAAATATTTAATGAATATACCAACTCACAAAGGCAAAACCATGCACCACATGGTTTCTGCTCAAATATATTGGCGAAGTACACATTTTCTACATGCTGTAAAAAGTTGGAAATATGAATTAGAAAAATATGAATTAGAAAAATTCAAAATACAATAATGCCCCTCACTTTGAGCCAATTAGCTCAAAGTGAGGGGCATCATTGTGTTTTAAATTTTATGCAAACATTTTGAGCGTGGCGACGCTCATTCCAGCCAGGTAAAACATTTTGTTTTAATATTCCAGAAGCAGGAAATAGAGGCTCTGATTGTTTTTGTAATAAAACGTTTGCAGTTTATTTGAATGTTTGTAGGAGAAGTACTTTGCACATTCAATGCAATGAAAGGGAATTTGATTTCAGAGCATTGCTCTTTGAGAACTTGATGATGCTCCTAAAGTTGCTTAAGTCAAGCCACTTTCCACTCGGAAACACGGGACGGTTTTACGCATTCTTGAAAATGGTTCATACTCACCAGCTACTCTAAAGAACATGCCTCGTGATCTTAGAGATTATCCCCATCATGTGAACTTTTATACTTCAGAACACCAGTAAAATGGTTCATATTCACCAGTAAATCTAAAGACCAAGCTTCGTGATCTGAGAGATTATTCCCGTTATGTTAACACTCATAATTTAGAACACTGGTCAAAATATTCCAAGTCAAATGAAAATGATAAATGGTGGACCTAATGCTGGGCAAGTGCGCGAATCTCTGGAGGATTATGGCGACTAAAATCTATGGTGAAGTCGCCAACAATGACTATGTTATCAATTTGACACGAAGTACCAATTAGATAGATTTCATTTAAGACACCTTCATATACAATGGGCCATAAAGAAGAGAAGGTTACAATCACACACCGCAATGTCTAATTATTTTAAATTAAGCGGAAAGTGAACCAGACGATATTCAAAGGTTCGGGCATTTTGACACATTTGAATGGGACTACAGACTCAGTGAAAAACATATGATTATCTGACATTTTTTCAACAAAAACTGCTACTATGAGTTCCGGCTTCTGTCGATGACATTTGCATCTAATCCGCGATATGTGTAATGATATAGCACCACATTTGCACTTGACGCTATTTTCGCATTGGAGCAAAAACTCGCTTGATGGGCTGACTTGTATAGTTGTCAGCGTCTCAGCAAAGTGTCTTCCTCGATTGGTAATTCTTTGCCTCCAGATGCTCCAGTCTTGACAGAAAGGGGAATACCGTTCTCAACGCCGGAACTTTCTCCATGTAAGAAAACATCATCTTGTCACCTTGAGTTTATCTTTACGTTTCAGGCATTTTCAGTATCTTCTGAGTTAATATGAGTTTGTGGCTTAAGCATTTCCCATCTAAGGGTGGACTATGGCTCCAAGTGTAATCGTCGTCTGCTTGACTTGCTTAACGCTTTCGTCGATTTGCTTTGCCGTATTTGTTCACATCAAAGTGACGTTTCATCTGTTTGGAAGCCCCACTCACCAATTTCGCTCAGCCTGGATTAGGTGTTCTCAACGAGGAAGATTACTGAGTCAATTTTAGTTTCAGTTGAAAATAGTTAAACAGTATATTGACCATGGTAGCCTGCTCAAGCTGGATGTTCCGACGGCTTGATTAACCATTCACATATGGACCAAGAGTCCTCAACCTTCTTCGGTTCCGTCAACCCGGATGAAGGGTTGATGTGAGGAAATCATTCCAGATCACCCATATGAAACTCTTATGCAAAATATTTTCCTGTAAATGAAACCTACAAGTAAAGACTTTAAATCCGTATCAGGCATGTTGCGCTGTGGGTTTTTTTGACTGATGAGCGCGAATGAAACAGTCGGGTAACTTAATTATTGTGGAGATGTTTGCTAAGAAGAAACAGTTTTCATGGCCAGCAGCGTACTTTGACGCGCCTTGGATGTTTGAGGGGTAACTGTAGTTTCAATCGGTTGCAGAGGAGCGTGTTAAAGAAAGTTTTGTTAATTGAATTAACAACAATTGTTAAAGTATATTTATTTTTAATGGAAATGTGATTTTTGCAACCCACATGCCAGCAAAGAATAGTATTGCAGTATACACTAGTTTACTGTTACAGTAAAACATTTTGTCCAATATTTCTGCCTAAATATCAAAGAGTATACCGCTGTAAGTAAGATTCCACTATTCTTTTAGTTTGCGTCCTGGTGCCAGTCGATGTAGTTTGAAAATATGTGCCTTAATGTCTTTCATGCTGATCACGTTCTCATTGTAACAAGATCCGATAGTATGGGAACTAGCTCCATGAAAACACTCCTTCGCCAGAATACATTACCATTTTAGTCCTTCAATGAGACCCTTATCCTTGCTTTAATTGCTATACAAGAAGTCAATAAATAATTATTTTACTGCTTTGTTCCTGAAATGAGTTTTGTTGACTGACACTACTTTATGCCATTCGGTTCTGAACCACACGGAGGGAAAATACAAGCAATTGTGGGCAATTATAGGCAAACGACGGCTTGTCTACCAATGCAATTACTAGCTGTTCCCTTTGTGTTTACTACTACTACTACTACTACTACTACTACTACTACTACTACTACTACTGATAATTTTATTAAGGAAATCTACTCTTTTACACGGGGGCATACAGGCAGGACAGAACCCACGGTTCGTCCAACATGCGATCATAATATAGTTATAAGTTATGTATGTCACGTGTTCCTGAAAGCAGGTCAACTTAAAAGGAATGAGATATCCAGGAACCTATGTCCCCACAGTCCAACTGTACGCTGTTAGGGGTCCAGCTCAATTTCCAAGCCGCCATGCCGTGGGAGCGCGGGTTTTAACTTGTGTTTACAAAGAACCCACCTATTCTTGATATATATATATATATATATATATATATATATATATATATATATATATATATATATATATATATATATATATATATATATATATATATATATATATATATATATATATATATATAAAATGCTTCATGGGCAAACCAAATTTCGATAGACAATGGCGTTTTCGTTTCAGCACTCTAAATACTTCAGCTGCTTTGTAAAGCTGAAATGCTCGTGCTGGAAAAACAAGGGTAAAGAGTCGCGTTAATCTACCACCTGGCTTCTTTAAATTTAAGATAAATCAGTTTAATCCTGCTCATCACCCGGTGCATGTATTCTTATGTATTTTCTTACACAAGTAATACGGAACCTGTTAGTTGTGTCTTATTGGGATCGTGTGACTAGCCACACAAACATTTGATCAGTGTTGTCGTAACCTATGTTGTTCTTACCCCTATGGATTATGTTCAGCATAGTACACATGAATTGTGTATTTTACTCCTTTTGCAGGTCCAAGTGGACGTCACAAAATACAAAGTAACGGCACAACCACCGGTATTGGGGCATCTATCATATAAAACAAAACGGATAAACATCACCATGGCAACAGACACTCTGGATATTTTTCTAACCAAAGACCCACCTTTGGGAGCCCAAGCTTTAACGAGAGATAACTGGACGTCTACTCCGTATGATGCCAATAACAATACAATAGGAAGTGATACGAGTGAAACGTCCACAATTCCTGGATCTAATGTCAACGATGCTGAATTCAACAAAGAAATACGCATTATTACGTTATACATCGAAATAATTTTAGGTGCGCTGGGAGGCTTTTTTGTCTGTTTATGGTTGTGGTATAATCGACGACGAAAATCTCGAGTTAATTTGCTGATTTTTCACGTGACCTTGACTGACTTGTTGGTGTTGTTCTGTGCTTGTTTACCACAACTTGCATGGGAATACGACCGTGAGTGGCGCGTTGGTGTTGTTGTCTGCAAATGTCTAAAGTTTTTCCAGAGTTTCGCTATGATGGCTAGTAACAATATGTTGGTTGTTCTCGGGATTGATCGTCACCAGGCCATCAGGTCACCCCTGAGAGAACCATTCGCGGTAAGTATATAATTTCGCGGTACACTTTTCGCTGTGGCGGAATAGTTTCAAGTCTTTACTGCTTCACCTTTAATGAATTTGAAAAACTCCCTTCAAGTTAAAATGTCCTCAGTAAACAATAATTTTTATCGTGCTCTAGCCACGCGTTGGATACTTTTTTACGCACAGCGTGCATCAGGTAATCATGTTCTGTCAATCCTGTAACATGGATGGGTAAGGAATGAGAGGACAATTCTTAGCCTCATATTCAAAATGACGTGACTGCCTATTTTAGGAAACGCACATTAAGTGTCATTCAGAAAAAAATAATCTGAGTTAGCAGTTACTGATTTTTGAAAATTTTAAACTAAGTTTGTATTTCCAAGTATAGATACCTCTTTGTTGACTAAGCTTGATCTAGCTTCATGTCACTCCTGCACTTTGGGCTGTTACTCACTCGTTCATAGCCTTTATGGCTCAAACCATTGTGTCACCAAAAATCATTATTAAAGGTATTTTTATAATGGAGACGTCCTCCCTTCCAAGGCATAACCTATATATGTCATTGCCTCCAATTTATGCATAATTCTCCTTTTTAGTGATAATGAATAGAAATGCCGTCATCTTTAAAAAGGCACAGGGTTCACTTTTCTTGTTGCATGTTTTAAGGCTTTGTGTGCAGCTGCTTTTTACAGCTGTGTATGCACGCCTGTGGCTGGTCATTTTTACCTTAACTAACTTGTCAGTGAGCTGAGGTTATAAAATGGTCTGTCGTCCGGCGTCCGTCCGTCCGCAGTTCACATTTCAACTTTTCCAAAACTGTCGGCCCCATTCTCCTGAAAGCTGTTGGGATCAACCTTGGATGGGTGTCTATCAAGTTTGTTCACATATTCACGCTCCATTGCTTTTTTATGTTGTTGTTTCATTTTTGGCGAAATATTCAAAAACGTTTTAAAAAACACTGGGTCACTTACTTTGAAATTGGGCAGCAGCACTTCTGTTAATCCATCTGCATGTTCAACAGGTGGCACTGCAATTGTTTTTTTTTTTTTTTTTTTTTTTTAAGACTTTGTATGGTTTCACTATTTCGGACTTCTCCTAAATTGTTAGTCAGGTTGGCTAATATTTGGTGGAGATGAAACTTGTGAAAGGAATAAAGAAAGTTGTTAATTTGGTATTGTTGCTCTCGATCCGTGATTTTGAACAAATTTCAGTCGTGTAATTATCGGGTAATACATACATTCCTATTGATGTATATGTATTTCAACAGGGATTGCAATGGTAATTCACATTTTCGACACGTCCAGAATCGTCAGCCAGATTCATGTCTAACGTAGAGGGGATGTACTTTGGGAATGCGTCTGCTGCGATTATTCCATTGATCACCCTTTGCACCGCTACATTGCATGGGAACACTTCTCGCTACCCCTAGACCTTAATTTGCTCACCAAGTATCATTGCAATTTTTCCTTCAGGTGACGTTTCAGTCAGTTGAGCTTATGAAATGAGTGCTTGTCCATCATCTGTCCACGATTACCATTGTGCCTTTTCAAAAATCGTCGATGCCCTTTAAACTTTGTGACGACCTACCTCGAACCATGTTTATCAGCTTTATTTAAATAAAAAAGCTCCAATGATGTTTTATATGATTTTGGTGCCTTGTTTTACAGGTGGCGCTGCGATTATTTTTGTGTGTTTTTGCCATTTTCTACGTCCACTCAAAAATATAATGTACCGCTTTCTTTATACGCTAGAATTTTCAACAATAAAAGTAGATTCGAGAGTTATTGACTCATTTACTTCCAACATAAATTTGTACAGGCAACGCTGTGCCAGGAACGTTATTAGAAAAGTCATCATATGGATTATCACCTTTGGATATAATATTTGATTACCATTAATCATTATATATGGTGTTAACGAAGATGGAGTTGTGGACTCCTTGCGCTACCAATATATGCCATGGAAATTTTCCTGAAATACTACATTGACGAGTATAGTGCTTGTCTTCTCACTCAAAGAGCTTTCTACCAGATAAATCTTGTTGGTATGGAACAAATTAGTGGGAGCTTACTTTGCTGGCACTCTAGTGAGAGATATGTTGCGTGCCGCTCTTCTGGCATGGGGGTTAATGCTGATTTGCATGAGGTTCAGGACCTGGTTGACAGCGGCCGTGGTGGCGCTGTTCGCCGTCGCTGTGTGGCGACCCGAGCCTTAGCCCGCCAGTGCCCTGTGTGGAGCCGCAAAATATAAATAACGCAAAATGTAGACATTAACATTTTGTGTTAAAGCAAAGTGTAGATACTGACTCAAAATCAGAGTTGAAAACCCATAATACAAACTGAACGCAAAATGTAAACCTCTACATTTTGTTTCAACTCTTGTTTACACCTGTTGAAAGCTATCTTTAAATGGGTAAGATACTTGGACGCATCATGGAATAAACCCTGTTCCATCGATACCCCCGTTGTAAAGGGGTAGTTTTCCTAATAAAAATTATTTATTTATTTATATTTACTCAAAATGCTGTTGTTGAAAAAAAAATCTTTTTTTGGGGGGGGGGGATATCTGCCCTAAATATCATCTAAAATTGCCAACCCTTACCCGCTAATTCCTTACAGAACACAATGCGTGGATCATGGACCTGTGACATCATTTCTGTATAACCCTGCATCTGAGATATCAGCAATCAAGTATGGAATTGCCATATGAACATACCGATAACTCTATTGTCCCTGCCTTGTTAACAGCCTGTTAAACAGGACGATATAACTGGATCAGGATATTGGTGTCTGTGGTTTCAACACTTTTCTAAAACTGAATTTGATAGTAATATCTTCCAAAAGTATAAAATCAGGCTGATGATAAACAATCCAATTTTAGATGAAACGTCGGATTTTACTGCTAGGTCTCCCTTTGATCGCTTCCTCTGTAGAGGTCCCCGACCATATATTGTCTTTCCGAGAGCGAATTGTGGTTGAATGCTAGTGAAGACAAAGGATAAGCTACATTGACATGATTTACGAGAAGGATCTCACAAGCGCATTGCAACTTGATTGTCACCATCCATTAGGTGACGGTGCTGTTTAGATGTATAAATTGCAAAAGTCTGCAGTTACATGTATAATATACATTTTGTTTATCACAGTCTCTCTGAACCAATTCCCGTTTTTCACTGGAAGTTCATTCCTGTGAAAAGAGGCATTTCGAAGACAGGATTTCAGTAAATGATTTTGTGACAAGAATTCCGGTTCATATATATTGCATGCATATGCATTTTGGCATTCTGTTTGTGAGAGATCGACCACCAAATCAAATTTCCTTTGATTTAAAATTACATGTTTATCCTTCATTCTCAACTTTCATTGAATTACTTGTTCTTGTTGCAGTTCTACTGATCTCAATCCCCTATAAATACCTTCCTTATAGCTATTCATGAAACGACTTCCACCTTTGCTGTCTAATTTCCTTGTGTCTGTCTTTGTGCCTCCTAGCCGTCTTGGAACTATTTCTTTCTTTGGCTTCTAAAATATCCTGAGTCTATGCAAGAACCTTTGAGCGATCATGGAAACTAATTCTTCTACTCCTTTACCATGCTGTCAGGTATATTCCTATGCCTTGTGACATTCGTAGAATGCTTCCTTTATTTTAAGTGAACCATCGACTATATTTGTAGGTCTGATAGCTATTAATAAATACTTCCTTTTTCATTTGTTTTATGATCTTTGCGTATTTCTATATACACGCAGCTATTCTAACTCATTCAGTGCCACACTTTGGACTCAGTGAACAGGTTTTCTAGGCGCGCTTTGGGCGCAATGCGCCAAAAGTGCGCCTAAGAAAGCTTTTGACCTGGACTATATATTCTGTGTAAATTCAGGCATGCTGGATTCTTGAATGAAAGTCATTTTAGAAGGAACATGAACTTAGCACCTTTATCATGATTTAGAGCAATTCATCTTCAGTAGTTCGATTTAAGTCTCAGTTGGGACTGGAAGAGTTATAAAACACTCCATCCATTCGTTTTAAGTATCCGCGGCTATATCTTTGTATCTGATAGCAATACATACAACTACGTCAGTCTCTATTCTTTAAAAAAGATCCACAAGCAAATCTATGTTTTCATCAAGAAAATAAAACCTCAATACAAACATACAAACGTATAAATGAAACTGAAGTATTAAAATAACTCGCTGGTCTAGGTTTGTCCACACAGAATGCAAGCCTTACACTCCACGCCTTCCTGGAAACCTCCTTACGTATCTGATCGAACAAAGCCCCTGCGTTGTTTTGAAAGGAGTACCTATGGTCTCCTAAAAACAAACAGAGTTTCGTTAAAATCGATCACCCCCGGTAACCATTCCATAATTCCTCATGTCCCAGGTTCTGTAGATCGGTTTCCAATTTATCATAACATCACTTCCTAACTGCATTTAGAGCAGATAAAAGAACAGAAAGTGAGGAAGATCTTCCGTAGCATTCGTACTCGAGTCGCATTTTAAACCTGTTATGCCCTGTCTTGCCAGGTTCTTTTTAATACCTCGGAAACCAGTACGTGCTGTAAATGTTAATTGGGTTTCATAAAATCATTTTAAGTACATTGTGTAATTCCGAACAATATGGCCAACACGCACCTTTTCTAACGATATAATCATCTGTTAAATCTACAAAAAGTTATTTACATAACCTTGTATCGGGTAATGTATACCTCGTTCTCTGAAAATACTTAATACGATGTCAATTTAAAATACGGTCAATCGGTAACCAAACTAATTCGCCAAAAGTAGCTGATATTGCTTGGCATGATTTTATGCTAACTCTTGTTTTTGCAATAGTATCCTGAAATGAAGCAACAAGTGACAAACTCTCTTGAGTGTTATTGAGCCAAACAGAACATCCGTGAGAAATTGATGATAATATAATACTTGTCCAAATACTGTTGCCAAAATTAACCCTATTAATATTAGGATGAGAGGACAATGCTACGCAAATGACCTCGCAGACCTGATACCTTGTCTTTAAGGTGTGACTGAACTTGTGCCGAATCATTGAAAAATTGAAAGCATGACTGATACGTTTGCCAATTACTATTAGTTTAAACTTATTGTTGTTAAAAGACATATTCCACTTCGATGCAAAAGCATGAGAAGAAACAGATAACATTTTCGGTAAGTTTTTCTCATTGTCACTTAAAAGGCAGACATCATCTGCATTAAGAAGACAGGGAATTTTGCCTTTACCAAATGGGATTCCAAGATTATGAACACATAGCATGTCTGCAAGGACAGACATTACCAGTGAAAATGACGTCGGAGATAAAATACACCCCTGTTTTACTCCATTCATTTGCTCAAACCACAAACTATCATATGTGCCGAATATAACTTTTTTTGTCAACTGCACTGTAGAAGCCTTTTGCCAGGCACCAAGCCTTAACATGGACTCCTTTTTCTCGAAAATGAACAAACAATGCATCCCTGTCGACCGTGTTGAAGACCTTACAGATGTCTAGAAAAGGGAGCAAAGTTTTCAATTTTTAATTTGTTCTTTTAAAAAACATAAACCTTTCAGATTGAAGAACTTATCTTCCAAACGACGACCTTTCCGACATGCCCCCTGAAGTTCGCCTAAAATTTCATTTTCTTCTAAAAATGACATGAATTGCGATTCAAAAACAGAAGTGAAAAGTGTGTAAACGTTTGACGTTCAGGTGACACCACGGTAGTTATCCAGATTCTCTCTACTATCTCCTTTACGTAAAGGCTTAACAAAACCTTTGTACCATTGATGGAATAAACTCCATTAGTTTGCAAAAAATAAACAGTTCCACCAAAGTGTTGATGAATGTACCACCGCCGTTCTTTAAAACTTTGTTGGGAATATCATGTATTTTATAGAACTTTCTCAGCTTCAGTCCTCGTATGGCAAATTTTACCTTATCAAAGTTTATTACAACCTCCGTAGGACCCTTTGGTTTATCAGTTTCTAAATGTAACTCTTTCGCTATACGTGACAAGGTATTCTCCGATTCACTTTGTTTCTTCTTAGCATTATTTTTGTGGTAAATTGAAACCCCTGAGCCTTGCCAATACTCCCTTAGGACTTGACTGATGTCTTCCGGATCCTTAATATACGGTGTCTTGTCACGTGGGTCTATGATCCTTATTGGACCGTCATTACTGCCATTAAGACGTTTCAGTATGCGCCAATAGGCCCTAGAATTTTTCGTACCTTTCTGGGAGTTGCCAGAGACTACTTTTGGTTTGTCATTGGCCCTTTTGGCCTCTATCTTATCTGGAATTATATGCTTTCTTTTCATATTACATCTAAAAGGTTTTTGTACTGAGTCGGGATTACAGTGACCCTATTTTGACCAATATCTATAGAATCTAGTTGCATGTCTTCTGTTTTTAACTAAGTTATTGATTTTTGAGTCCTCTAGGCGACTAGCGTGACCTTGACCGTGAATGTGCCTACCAACGTCTCACCTACTTCCAAAACACTGTTTGTCCATGTGACCAACACCTCACTGTTTCTGCTAAAATGCCTGCAGTCCCACGAGCTCCAACGTGCAGTGATTCAGACTTGAAAATTCCCCAGTCTGTCCCTTTATTCAGAAGCATTTTTCATTCGTAGCTTTAAATAGAAATAATTATTGTCATAATATCATTCCATGATTAAGCCACTTTTTTTTTAATCACAGTAGAAATTAACGATATAGGTAGTGAACCATCAACTCTAGTTTGTTTATGTTTTATACATTTCAGATTTGGAAGATGACTCTAGCGGGATGGATGTTCGCTGGCCTAATGTCCGTTCCACAGTTCATTGTCTACCGTGTCCACTACGTCACAGACCCGGGAATTTTTCAGAACATGACGCTGTGCGAATCTATATGGCGAATTCGTCCCAGGGTAGAACGCCAAGTGTACCTGACCTTCATAGGCATCATAGTTTTCTACCTTCCTTTCTTTATTCTAATTTTCTGCTATGTACGAATTTTTATGAAAATTGCAGAGAAGGCTAAAGAGGGGCACGCTTCTAAAAAACAGAGTATCAAGCCGGGAAAAGTCCATCTCCAGAGCACACCATCAAGTTCCTTGCCAAAAGCTAAAATCAAAACATTGAAAATGACTGTCGTGATTGTTGCAACTTTCATGATATGTGGCTTGCCCTACCATATCTTAGAAATGATGTACTCCTACGGGGACCATAGTGCAGTGCCCCAAGTAGTGGCTTCTGTAATAGGAGCAATGGCCGTAGCGAACTCTGCATCGAATCCTTACGTATTTTTGCTCTTCAATGCCAACTGGAAATTTCTCAATGCCATAATCGGCTTGCTACCTTGTACCAGACGGCCCAGGAACGGCAAAAGTCGGTATTATTTCGACTCCACTGCTAGCACACGCTCTGAATATACAATGCATACTGACGTTAGTCGGGGTGCTTCCACGAAGTGTAACACTTACATGTACGCTCCTGATGTGGTGGAAATGTCTGTTAAGAATAAGAATAGGGCTAATAACTACACTATCATGACTGAATGTGATGACCACGGCACTAATTCTCCTAGAAATAGAACTGCCAAACAGTAATCATATTGTATTTATGTGAATGGGGAATGCGAAAAACCTGCACAAAGTTCAATTGGGGAAAGATGAAACTACCATGATTCGCAATGAGGTGACCAAATATATCTGATATTTGTTTTAAAAATGCTCAAAAATCGTGCAGGTAAACTTGAATAAATGTTTACAAATTGGAGATGAAAAAATCTGTGTCACCTGGATTGGACGTATCCATCACATGGACCGTATTCCAGGGACGAGGATTTAAAGCAATTGATCTTGAAAACGTGCACTTCAAACGGAATACAGCTGCTACTTTGAAACCCCTAAAATATGACGTTAGCCAATGGATTGCAAGTGCATTTGCTTCATCAACATCCGAAATAAGGCTTCTTTGCTTCCATACAAGTGACGTGAATAGGTACTTGATAACATGGGGACATTCTTAATGTTCCAACGGAAAACGTGCACATAAGAGGAATCACCAAAGAAGCTGAAACAAATACAGCCTCTCTGGAATCTTGTAATATTCGAGGAGAATTTTTAACGAAAGACACCATCTTACATCAGAAACATAGTGTACACGAAGTCGCCTTTATGAAGCTAGTCCATGATCATGTCTAGACTAAGGTTGTCTTTGAGCCTGGTGTTCTGTGGTTCTATTGTAAAAGTCAATGGACTTTTGATAGCGAATGTGGACCATGAGTAGAGACACGACATTTTTACATGATGATCTCTTTGAAATTCATGTGTGTAGACAAAGAGTCTGTGCCGCTAACATAGATGCAATTTGTTTAACAGTGCGAAAGACGACCAAGGCGGAAAGCTTTCGTCTATAATGGTCAGTAGTGATTGCCGCTTTTATACTCATCTGGTTACCATGCCTTTGTTCCGTATCACCTTTACATGCTAAAACAGAAGTGGGAAAGTGTTGCGTTTGAGTCAATCAATCATAGGCTAACATTGTGAGACGCATTCCTGCAAAGTAAATGTTTTGCTGTCTATCGAAAGAGGGCAACTTATGGAGGAAGCTTCGTGTCCGACCTGTTGTGGACTCTGTCGGAAAAGAAACGGTTTTAAAATTATGTCGCATCACTCAATATGTTTCACTTTTTTCCAGCATTATGGTGTGCTAGTGATCTGAAAGGATTTGAAATGCGCTCATAAAAGTGAGCCGCTCGTGAACAGATAAGTTTCTTGTGTTCATCGAGCAAACTATTCTAGGATACTATTTTTGGACTCGATAGGATGAGAAGCTTCAAAAGCACATCGATGTGTTCGTGCATATGCATAGGGTAAGGAGTGGAGGATGTTTATCAATATTTGCCTGTGTCTGCATGCCATAAGGAGCTATACGATATCTATGTATGCACACGGTGCCTCATTAATATCTTTGCGGTGGGAATAATATTTGCATTTGTTGCAAAGAGATGGAGATTGGTCAGATGGAGAATACGGAAATACACGATAGTAAGAGTTTGAGTTACTTAAAAAAATCAACGCTAGGTGACGCAACTGGAGTCAGATCGAACCTTTTATTTTCGTCAGGGTAGGAATATGAATATGAGAAATTCGTACCCGATTGGTACGGTGGTGAAACACAATGAGGGAAGTAAGAGAGAAGCCAAATTGAGCGAATTCAAATGAATGAAACAGCATACAGATTTAGTTACCAAGCCTGGCATGAACAAGTTTAATCTCTATAGATGTGGGATGTCCAGTCGAATTGTTTTCATATTCTTCACCATATGGTACAACACAGCGAGGTTAATGTTGTTAGAAACCTAAATCCCATATATTAACTTACTTAAGATATACCAGACCAGAGCATGTGTGGTGGCAGGCAGAATGGCTGTAATCGGACATAATGTTGGCGGTAAAACAATTTACAACATCGCAATGAACATATTTTTGAATAGCATAATATAGAGGAAAACGAAAAAGAACAATTGTCGCAGAAGTCTAGTTTTAAGTAGAAGAATACTGTGTATTTGTGACATAATTGTTTTGTTGTTTAGTCTTACTATATTCCAGTAAATCATACGAAATAAGTAGTTGGTCTTGTAAGCGGGATCAGTAAGTTGTTCACGCAAGGTACCAATATTCGTAATAAGACTTCTGAGCCATTGCACACAATTAGTGTGGCAGAAAACCGTCCTCTAACGTATAAATAAAAAACTGTACTAATTTCGCGAGCACAACAGGGCATGAATTTTATTTTCGCAACATCCTGGAACTCGGTCTCACCATAAGCTCCTCCACATATTGAAAGTTTATTTTTTGTTTTCTCTCAAGGAACAGAGAACCAAGGAAACGATCTCGACATGTACACTTTCAATGTCTGTTCTACGAATCTTCGCTTTGTCCGTTTCCTTTCATGTTCATGTTCAGCCATCCCTATATAATGGTGATGAAACTATAATTCGTGTATTGAAATATAATACTAGTAATGCCATGTTCTTAAATTGGTTGGCCTCTTCAGTGTGCAGATACTGGTGTCTCTCCGGGACGTGCAGGCCGATGCGAAAGTAGGGACCCGAGTCAAATGATCAAGTTGCCTTTAAATGCCAAGCAATGGGACGCTACAGGTTTTGTATGGGAGATATTGGTACATGTCAATCTTAATCAATTAATTCACTAGTGAAATTCACAATAAAAGGACTTTTTTTCTTTCTAGGATTCAGTGTTTTTTCGGGGTGGGTGGGTTAATATTTGGGAGAGATATTTTTGGTATTTCTAATTAAATCATTCCGCTTGTAGAAACAGGTTATTATCTAACTGACGGCACTACTATTTATAATATTTTATCGTTTGTATGACTTCTTGGTTTTTATTGGGGATTCAAGGTAAGTGGGCTTGAAAGAGATAGTAAGGTACTCTAAACTTACTTCAAAAATGAATAGTTCCCTGTTCTATTTTCTTTGATCTGCACAGTTTAAATAAGGTAAAATACCATTTCAGCGATATAACAAACACGGAAAACCAATTTTGAGGTCACATGTTGCTGAAAATTTTAAATATTCCGATCCTATCTTGATAGTATATTATAAAATTTACGAAATCGTCTTTTATTTTTAATATATGCCATGGCTATTATATTTTTGACATCCGTCAAGTATGAACCAAAATTCAGTGCCCCCTGGTGTGTCGTAAAATGGCAAGTCATTGGTCGATATCTCTATGTATACTTCGGGTACAAGACACTAAATTAAGCCAGGAACGGTACTTGATACTCATTTTAAGTTTGTTCACGTGGCACACTGATCCCCAGAAGTCAGTCACCTTTGTGTTGTATGTGCATTCACCATGCAAGTACGGAACTGTACAGATAACTCTCTATGGGCAAAAAGTAAAATTGCTCTTTCATCCAGTACAGGAAGGAGGAGCATTACAATCACAGCCTTTGCAAATATTTCATTTGCTGCCATAAATCACCCTCTTGGAATCAACTTTTCTGTCCGTTTTAAAAGAACTTCAGCAGGCCGACCATATTTGTGCCTGGATATCCATAAACCCGTATTAACAATGCGAGAAGAAACTCTAGTAGTGTTGTGTTTTATACAAGATGGTCTTCAACTTGTAATTTGTTCCACACAACATGTATGTCAAGTTGTATGAACATTTCTGCCCCGATATTTTGGTGTGTGATGTACTTCATATTATATCTCCGTGAGGAAATAAATACTTAATGCAGACTTATTTCAACAATGGAAGGGTATCCTAAGTTATTGTATATAGACACCAATAAAGCCACGTGGGCGTAACACTTTATGGCCTTTTGTGTGTGACTGAGTGATATTCAATGCGGTGTCGCGCAAGTGGACATAATAATAATAATAATAATAATAATAATAATAATAATAATAATAATAATAATAACAACAATAATAATAATAATAATAATAATAATAATAATAATAATAATAATAATAATAATAATAATAATAATAATAATAATAATAATAATAATAATAATAATAATAATAATAATAACAGATGAACAAAGTATTTTTAAATGACCTTGGACTGTCCATTCCGGACTGGACATCTCGGTGAGCATCAGTTTTGTACAGTGTGTCAACAGCTCTCTTTGCCGCGGTAAACCGATAGAGCACTGGCAAAAGCTGTTGACCTGCCTTGAAACTCTTCATTCTAGGCCTAGGATGCCAGAACCTGGATATGGTATTTTCATGAGTAATCGCTGTCTGAAGTCCTTTTATAATTTACTTGATAAGGACTTGAACGACAATAATTACAACTATTTTGAGCTTTTTTCTGTCCCCAATTTTGCGTTTTTATTGAAGGTTCTATTTTTGCGTTTTTAAATTTATCAAAAGTTTTATAACAAGAAATAACTGACAAATATTCTATTTATTGTGCCACTCTCGGGGAAATAGTTTAAAGTTTGTAAGACTCCATATGACCAAAATAAAACTTAAAAATTGAAAAGAAAACTGACTTTAAACTTTAAAAACAAGTAATAATTTCTTGATTAAAAGGTGTCTGTGGTGCAAAGGATACATTACCTGGCCGTCTCTTGTCTTATTTCGAAAACGCAGTCAAATTCTAACATAGGAACCGCATGGGAAAAAAATGCTTTGGATAATCAATTATCATGTATATGATGGGTGTAGGTGTAGGGAGTACATACTGGGTACATTCTTCTTTGTTGTGTCATAGTTATTTCAGGGAGTCTTGATGACATTAACTCTAAATAAATACAGTAGAACAGCAACTTAAATTTCTGGGTGCAAGGGCTTGCACGAAAGAGTACATGATTATTTAGAACCCAAGAAAATGATATGACGTGCAAATGTATATGCAGTTCTTGGTCATTTTGACTTCCATGGGAGTGTGACTTAATATTTTGTATCCAAATAATTACAACTGATCAGCTGATGTACATGCGTGGTTTCCTTGGTGTACACCATAAGCTACCTCAAGGTTGGGAACCATGCCAGGTTACCTGTCATCAGGTATCCGGCATGGAAAGTACCACTCCCCCCCCCCCCAAAAAAAAAATCATGTTCCCTATTGGATTCTGCATAACACAATGTAATGTAATAACAGATGACTAACAAAAAAACAAGACAGGTATTTATATTTGTGATCGAAATTAACATGTGTGGCCAATTAAGGATAGTAAAGTAAACAACTGCACCTAAATCCGTTTTATAGATTACTATTATTTGTGTTTATGACTGCGTTGTCGTCCATGTAATGTTATTTTCACGTTTTTTGGATTCAATGTTCCGATGGTAATCTGACAAAGTTTAATTTGTTACCAAATAGTACAGAAAAGAAAGGATCTCTGATTTTGAAGATACGGAAGTGTTCCAGTACATTTTGGCTTTGTAGTAAAATAGACATTACTCCATCTTTATATTTTTGTTTTCATTTCAACAGTGAAAACGGTCAGAAAAGCTAAATTCAACCAGATTTGAGTTTAATTTGATTCTTAGATTAACCAGATTGCAAACGTTTTTGCATTTGTTCTTAAAAAAGCGCGACTCCACTCATTGTCTCTATTTTCTTTCATGATGGGTCTAAGGAAATAGAATTTTGTTTTACATGTTAATTATGAATTGTAATGCAAAATACACAGTCATTTTTCGCTGAGATATAAAAATCAAATATACATATCTGTGTTTTATGTATGAATACGAAAAATATCTACTTTTATGGCTTACCAGGCCCCAGCATACCTGTGCGTCATTAAAATAGGTCAATAAAATTGATTCCCAAGAGTGCGAAAAGTTATATTGTGGAAACAGAAAAGTTAAAGTTATAATGAGATGGGGGTGGGGGGTGGGTGGGGCTGGGGTACATCCTTGGATTCTTCCAAGGAAATCGCAGATCAAAATAAAGATGGCCGACTATCGCCAAGAATTATGAGTTGACAGACAAGATTGTTGTCAATTCACATTTCATTTTATTAGCAACCCTAAACGACATGAGAGTGTTTTTTTACTGTATTGAATGTTTTACGTCTCAGTGCCATCCACAGCTTACACATGACGTTTCGGAACAGAGGCGATTCACATAAGGTAGACAAAGATCGTGAATTATACCTTTCAAAGTGATAGAAACGGAAAAAGATCGTTTGGAGGAAGTCAGAGGTCCGATCAACAAATTTTACTGGACTTTAGCAAGACCGCCAATTCACCAACTTTTACGGTGATGTTTTGGTTACTTTATGTGGGGAAAACCAGCGACAAAACGTTTTCATGACAGTTTGATATACAGTGCGGTTCATTTGAATAACTTCTATCTACTTATTCAAATCTAATTTCTCGAACCTGTTTGGTGGGATTCTGTGGAAAAAGTGTATGTAAGCACAAGCTGCACGGCGACTTGAAAATTCTAACCCAGTGAGTATGAGTTCAAAGAAATGGTCCGGAGACTTCACATCGGCTCTCATAAATTTGACCTTCCGACGCCGTACTTCCGGGAAGAATGACACGATTTAATGCATATCCCAATATTAGCCCTGCCATCCAATATTGTATATGCTCAAAATGACGACATACAGATGCCTGGAGGCCAGCTTCCACCAAGAGTTCTCGGCAGAGAACCAATCATTTCATTTTTTGAAAGTGTGATTGAGATGGGGTCAGAAGCCGAGGTCAGAAGTTTCTATGTCGAGTGTACGCAGGCAATGCGTGGAGTAATACAGAGACAAAACCATTTTGACGTTGTCATTTTGTAGACAAATTATAATTCCACCTTCTTAACTGTTCAAAGGCCTGAATGACTGATGTTTCAAACAGAAACATGCTCATAGATCGGATGTACATTACCGATCTGATACATTTTTTGCCCCATCTGGTTACGAGTTATGCACCGGTTAACAGCTAAGCTGATGGAATCCAAATGGCATGAAAATTCAATTTGTTTGCCCGAAGTGCCCTATCGGAACCGGACTAAGAGGATTCTGAGGCATTTTCAAATCAACTAATATTTTCCTCCTGGATGTTTTTATGACAAAGTCTAACCCCTACCCGAAGTATCCAGGACAGTTTCCAATGGGAAATGTTTTAGCATGTAAACTTGGAGAAAAGCCCCACATGGTATAATTTGCCAATATGTCATCTAACAAGTTTATCTTGATCACATTTTTGTTCTGTATGGCCTATCAGCCATATATCCTTGTTGAACATAATCTCAAATCCAAAATATCGATCTCATTGTGTTCCGACCTTCACTAAAAGTCACTAGTTTTGTGTGTGTGTGTGTGTGTGTGTGTGTGTCTGTGTGTCTGTGTGTGTGTGTGTGTGTGTGTAACTGTATAGTATGGACTTCAGAACCATTGCCTAATTAAGAAACGATTTCAAGTTGTGACGATAAAAAAGCCTGGAGTGAGGCCGGATTTGGAATTGTTATGTTTCATTTAACAGACAGGCCCATGCAAATTGTATTGGTATCTTTTTGTCCAGAACCACTTCCTGGTAGTTTACCCTATTCCGTTGTCCGAACCCTTCACTCTCCATACGCTAACCTGCCGCTGTCTAATCTATGTACATATGGAAGTACTATTGTCTATATTGCACACGTGCTTCTGTAAAATTTTGACATAGGCTGTTTTGGCCCAAATTAAATTGGTCTTCATCGGGTAACTACTCGGATCATGTTTCGGAGCCTGTACCCGTACATGTTTCTCTGAGTAGCGGCTCCTTGTCGAATATAAATATTCAGCAAAGAAAACCCACATCATAATGAGTTCATATGAACGTGGTAAATGATAAATTAGCTAAGTAATTGAAGATTTGCCAATGAATGCAGACCTTCATTATGAATAAAAAAAACACCTGTTAAACCAAACATAAATACTAAATTTGTATCGTACAAGTTTAGATAAGAACAATTTGACTTACCCCTGGACCAGCATGTACCTTCTCTAGATGGATAGCTTACCTTATTTAAACCACCTGCCAGCGTATAACTGAAGTAGAAACAAACTAAGACATTATATTCAGTCCCAGTGTTTGTAAAATATACAGTTGCAGCTAGACAGCCTGTACAAAACACGGAAAATCCTAACAAGTACTGCACCAATGGGCTTCCTGAAACAGAAATGCAAAACCAACGCCATAATGACACCTACTCCTCACTTTGAAAGTTTCCAAATGAAAAGCGCCATTTCACTGCAAACCCTGAGTTAACGTTTCAACAAAAATGGTTCAAGTTTGTGACATGAGAGTAAATACTGTCAAATTTGAGTATTTTTTTTTGACATTAAGTAAATTTGTACCTAGACCAGTCAGAAACGAATGGAAGTCATCAGCATTTGAGTCAAAAACATCTTACCAAAATATAGATTTTCCTTACCAGATTTTAAGTACAATTAGGCAAACTTATGACTGTCGTAGGCAGCTGCTTCATACCGATAGCCCCCCCCCCGGGGGGGGGGTTACCTGTCAGAATATATGTAAGTCTAAAGTGTCTGAAAGTGGGCATTAAAACAGAATGATGCCAAAATATAAAATTAAGTAGCAAAACAAGCAAGTCTTAAAATTATTGCAGCCAAACTTTCTAGCAATCCGTGGATATTACCAGCAAAATTGGTGGGTATGTCAGAAAAGAAATAAAGTCATTAGCTTTTTAAGTCACGAAAATGTAATCAAAATATCATTATTCTAGGCCAGATATCTAGTACACTGAGGCAAGAATGTAATTGTCTAAGACTACTGCTTGCTACCGATAGCCCTTGGGGGTTCAACCTGACAGAAAATAAGCGAGCCTAAAACGTCTGAAAGTTGAATATTAAAACGAATTGATGCCAAAGGATAAAATGGTGTAGCAAAACAGGCAAGTCTAGGATCTCTAAAATTATTGAAGCCAAACTTTCTACCAATTAATGGATATTTGCAGAAAATATGTAGAAATATTTCATCGAAAGTACATATTTGAATCTTCTTGACTCAAGTTTATTGTAAACATATTTGGTTGTAGATGCAAAGCCCTGAAAGTTAAAATAAATACGACAAAATCTCAAAATTAGGGACAAAAAGATGTAATGTCCAATAGCTTCCGAAATATTATTGTCAGGGACAGGATGGTTATCTTCTTCCAAATTAAATTCACCATTTTTGAGATAGACCTTAATGCAAAACCTGTCATTAGTGACCCGAATATCCAAGTCCAGAAACACATCTCTAAAATCATCTGAATTGTTACCTTCCAAAGGGTTTATTTTGGGTAAATTTCTTTAGCAATTTCAGTGAGATTTTGTACATTTGCACAAATAATGTCATCGATATATTTTGCGTTGTATATTATAATTTTCAAGCCATTCGGAAGTCCGTTTTTCATCAATTTATCTATATACTTAAATTCAAACAATATTAAATATTAGTCAGCAAGTAACGGCGAGCAATTGCTCACCATTGGAATGCCTTTCTGTTGTTGAAAAACCGATGGTCTACATTGGACAAAAGTATTATCTAAAAGACATGTTATATAATCCATCAGATTTCAACAGTGTAAGATTTAAATTTTGTTTAAAAAAATATATTATGCGACCAGTATGCTTTCTTTGAATATGAATTAATATTTATGCATGACTGGCCATTGTGTTTTAACATTTTGCTGATTAATTCTGAAAGACAACTTTTAACTTTATCAATGGGTAGATTTGTGTACATTATAGAAAAAATAAAAACGTTTGATATTTGTCAATACAAAAGGTTTAGATACAAACTCGGAAGAATTGCTGATATTCCAACAGCAATTTATTTCACAGTTTCTAGAAATCGCATTACAGTATTTACAGAAATGATTCCTGATTGCAGTCAAACACATTGTAATTTCCTTTGACAGTTGTTTTTTTGTACATTTTGAAGGACCAGCTCTAAAGATCTAGATTTTAAAAAGTTTTTATGTAATTTGGGTGTCCTTAACAAAAGTGGAAAGAAGAGTCCTCTTCAGAAATTTTGATATCAAAATTCTTTTTTTTTTATCAACGGATTGTTTGTGTAATTTAATAGTGTCATTTCTAATTTCCTCTTAGTAGTAGTAGTAGTAGTAGTAGTAGTAGTAGTAGTAGTAGTAGTAGTAGTAGTAGTAACCTTGTTTATTAAAGATAAATGGTTAGATAGTCGTTTTGTGGTGAAATGGATTTTTAGTTTGGTTCATTTAGATTACAACGAGGTAAAGGTATTTTGATAGACGGCCCCGCTGTTGTTACAGTTCTTAAAAAAAGGCTGTCTCTACCTTTGGACTGAAATGTAGTACACTTATTTCAATTACCTATATTTTAGTACAACGACAATTGGAAAGGGTTATATCCTAAATATGCACACTTTTATACCTTTGAAAGGAGTAAAAGGTTGGCGAAAGGAAAGCATTAAATTAAAACAACTATAAAACAAAGACATAACACTTAGAAAGTTTATATAGTGGCATTTTATCAAATTCTGTACATCCAATAGAGCCGTACTGCTTTCAGACTGTTTCCTTTTTGCCTGCTGTTTCCACTCTTAGCGTTAATGGCCTGCATCACGTATAATATAAAATTTTCATTTGTGCAAAAATCTTGTTTTTCAAAAGTCTTTTTCCCCAACAGAAATTGCCTATGCTTATTTTTTCTTATTATATCCCATGAATTCAAGGGCATCTTTATTTAAAACGCAGATCAATGTGGATAATTTTTGGTTATTTGAGATCCAAGTGGTTAAGCCAACCATGAATTGGATTCTACAGGTGTTATAACTCGCTATAATTGCAATATCAGATACTAACTCTTGTTATTCCATTGGACTTCACAGACTCCCAAAGGAAATGTGGTAGTTCTGAGTAGGATTGCCAAAAATATCTCCAAATGAAAACTACTCGAACGCTAGAAGTGATTATACTTGAAACGAAGTCACAAATGTTTAGCTTAAATGGGAGAAAGAGTCAAAATAAACATACTGAATCCTGTACATTTAAAATAGATTATGACATTGTGCACGGCAGCGCGATCGGTATGCACTTTAAGAATGCCAAACATGTCTGAAAGTGAAAACAAGTACTGTGCAAAGGTTCTAAATAATAATAATATGATGTATTTGAAATATGTTGCATCACTTGCAAAACGGCAGAGATTATTACTTATGCCATTTTACCTGTCTGGGCCAATGTTAAATTCATTTGAAGCCTTCAAAACCAACGTGTACAAAGTTTGATAAGTATAACGCACATGCAATTCTTAGTTTTGTAAATTAGCGTCCATGCAGGTAATCATTATATATATATATATATATATATATATATATATATATATATATATATATATATATATATATATATATATATATATATATATATATATATATATATATATATATAATTAGGTCAACAAAATATATGTTAGTGCTTATTTTGGCAAATGAGAAAAAACGCGACACGGCCCGAATTCACTGAGTGAGGAAGTGCAGGAGTGAAACAATCAGTGCATGGGCCACGACACGCAATTTTTGGAAATGGTTTAGTTCTTCTCGTCAGTGCTTAATGTGTAACTTTAGTTGCCACGCGGCTACTTGGCCGTATTTTCCCATAGAATCCATTAACCGAACTGTTATTCAGGTTTTCCTTCTGCTATGAGCAGTGGATTCCATGGTTTATAGCAACTAGTACTTTTTTTCCGTCACACTTGTGGCAGTATTGGTTCTCGGCGACGTACCACAGAGACACAGATTTAGATACAGATACACTGTATTATGGGAAACTACTGATCTTACTTGCGTGCACCCTTTGGCGTTAACCTGTTTTATTCATATACAGATACAATGGGTTTACAAGAGGGATTAACAGAAGAACACAGGGCGGTACGAGACGCATGGAAACAAAATACTGAAGGTAGAGGCCACTTGCAATAACAGACACTGACATTGCATAGTATCACTGTGATCTAAGATGGTTTTTGTTTTGTACCTTTCGCTGGGATAGCCAAACATTTTCAATCAGATATTCTTATTTGAGATAACCGATTATTGTGATTTACTTTCCCTGAGAACATTACTTACGCCGGAATTATCATTTGTGTTGTTTAGCTGCCATTCATTTGACAAATATCATTTACGTAGGATTGCCTCAAATATTTCTTCTGATTACTTTTATATTCATAATGATAATATCTATTGGACTACTTTGTATATCATTTGTTTGTGATTACCCCCTTTCTTGTACAAGTGAGAGGTTTAAATACATGGCCACAAGCAAAGCAACTTTCAGCTGCCTTATGGCTTTCCATGGGAAACAGAATTCAAGAATCAACCAACCCGGCAATTAGCCCAGCGGCAGGATTTCAAGGATTTCATGCCTCCTTTAAAATCAATGAAATGATCGTTCATGTAACACAGAACATTCTCTGAACGCCAGAAATGGCGACATAATCTTCTCACAAGCAACTATTATTCAGGAGAGGGGCAACCAATTAATGCACTTCACATAATAACAAGTAAAACGAAATTAACTAAGTATGTGGCAAAATTTTCATCTAGCGGTTCAAAATCTAAAATATAGTGGAAAACCGTAGGTAAATGCCTAAATTGGTTTCTGTTTGAACTGGTCATAATTGTGAGGTTGTTCCCACATACATTTTCATGAAAAATATATTTCATGGTTATCAAAAGACTAGTCTCACTTGTGATATGTCTCATTTGAATGTGGTCCTAATTCCTTTGGACATATGAGATTCCATTGCACATATGGCATTTTACTCAACAGATGCATAGCTAAGGTCAACCCAGTGTACTATGAAACAAATACGGGTCAACAACTTAAACGAGATATATGACCATACTCAAGCAACCTGAATGTAAATGTGCGCGCCTATAGATAAATATGTGACTAAAGAGAACAAGTAAAAAAAGTATACACCATTGAAACATTATCCTGCAACAGGAAAACAGAATTCTCAAATGTTTAGTTGATCTCATGTTGTCCTCTGTACTTTATGAAATGTGCAATGTGCATTTTATGAAAAGACCACTCTTTCTTGTTCCAAACTATGTGTTGTGTACTATGACCAATCAGGCTTCTGTTTCTTCTTTCAATAGTCGTACCCTCATTACGTCACGTGATACGAGCCAGTGACAAAACCAACGGGTTCGTGCTCCTTCAATAACTCTTCTTTTTCGTAGCAACACAACGAGCTGACATGATCATGGCACGTGATAAGGAACACCTTTATGCTACCGAAAAGATGACATGGAATAATAACAATACTTCCACTCCGAAGTTTGTGTACTGGGGAATGTTTGCACGTTACGGTATTGCATAAGCGTTACAAGTAAGTTTTCAGATTGTAAATAATATTCGCAATATTGCCATTAACAATAATTTTCCTGCCAAACACGTCGCCCACCAGTAAAAAATGGCAAAAAAAAAATCACATTTATTGTTACAAACGCTTAAAGTTCAGGCGCTACAAGAAGAAAATATTTCGAAAAAGAATAATGACTAGTAATTGGTATGACAAGGCAAGAGTTCAGTAAAACGTATTTGTTTCACATGTCAGGTAATACTGATGAGTGTCCCTCGTCTAACAAAAGGTTTTTGGTGCATCGCGTTATCCCATGGATCCTATCTGTCAGCAGTAATCCATAATATATTACAATGTCATGAATGTTTTGATGATGTTTTTTGCCTGCCAATGCAGTCAAAGGGGCTGGTGTGGTAGATGTCCAGGTGTAGTATGTGATTGAAAATGGGACATTTCGTTTCATAAAGTTAATCTGACTTTAAATAATGATTATACCCATGAAATGCCCCGAACAAACAAATCTGATAATCCAAATATATGAAGCCGAAAAAAATTCGCCCTGTTTTCGTTACCAGTGTGAATGAAAAGATAGTGACGCGAAATCTGACCAATCCTGTGCATTATAAAAGAAGAATTTACAAAATAAATTATATGGTACTGTTTTTTGCCAAAACGATTTGCTTTGTTTTTTTTTTTTGTTTTCATACTTGCTTATATAACATAATTTTTACCTTTTGAGATAGCTATACTTCAAAGATAATGCAGTCTGTGTCCAATGTATATTTCATTTGTGCAACTTTGAAATAATGGAAATAATTTCAGGACGAAATATATACTTATACAGTTAACCTGCAGTGACCTCAATTATGTAAACATCTCACAGTGGTCGTTGTTAACGTCAAGGGATAAACAAGAAATGGGGAGTTTTGGGTAAGAACTGTCTTTCATCAAAATCATTTGATAAGAGAGTTGGTAAGAATATTGCAAGACTGTCTTTCAGAATAGGTACACACTAGTAACTTTTAATCTGAGCAGTAACTTGCGGGGTTCTTAAGGTGCATGATATGGATTATTTTGTTAACTGATCATGCTAGAATACGGGATGGTGATGATATTGTAGATGTGATGTCCTTAAAAATAAAGATAATGTGTTTTCATGGATGGTATTATGTGCAAATTATCTCATACCTATCAAATATTCTGGCAGCCTTATTGCTAAATTTATCCGTATTTCAGGCAGTGTGGATTACATCACTGCACACCATGCATTTTCTTAATCATGAGGCACCAGAGCATTATTTTTGATATTCATCACAACATACCTGATTCCATGGACAGCGTAAAAGGACAGATTAAGCTAAGTTCTTTTATATAGCTTATTCAAGATCCTTGAAAAGCACAGTCTTAAATGTGTGCTGGACATACAGGTACTACCCCAATCTTCAGTTTACTTTGCCCAATTACTTTTGTCCATCAAAGGGCTTTCTTAATGAACAGGAACATCTTTTTAGAGACGTATTTGCCTAAGTTAAAACTTGCAGGACACATCGGATTTGCAAGTGACTTCACAGCTAACAAATATCTAGATTGCTTTGACTGATATCCCACAAAAGGTATATGGTGACTCTGGATTTAGACGGAATAGATTACATTAGTCTAGGATCACAAAAGGAAACAGGGTGCAGGATGCAATGGGTGGGTACTATACAAAATATAATATTAGCATTGACAGAGGTCAGAATGTGCAGGTGAAAGTGCGTGTTGTTTGGGTGAAAGTGTGACTTATATTTGCCTACAATATTGCAACTACATCTGCATACAAACAGTATTCTGCCTTCAATTCATGGAACATTGGGAGATACAGAGATTTGTATGGCCTTACGTCATTTTGTTTATCAAAGCTCTTGTTAAAACATATCGGGTACCAACCAATCATATGATTAGTCATCATTACCAAGCCAAAAATGACTCTGACGGTAACACATGCGCCCGCCAGCGCAAAAATATTTCCATGTGCTGGGTTTGTTAGATTATCGTGAACACTACTACAAGTTGTTACTGCCTGTAGGAGACATGGTCGAGACTTAATGGGATATGAATCTGTAACCTGCTTTTTTGCGTACAGTGTAGCTATTCTCAATACGCATAAGAAAGTTGACGTTCAGTTACTTGAATTAGATATTTCGGATTAAGTGGATCTCATGCACAGGTGATAGTTATCGTTATCTCCATTTCAGGTGCAGCACCAGGAAAAAACTGATCCATGACCGCAGAAGCTCCATGAATGCAACATGGAAGCGCATGCAGATATTTCAGAACGTACATGTATCAAGTGTTTGCTGATATATATTTTAGATGCTTTTTGTTCCGTTTTTGACATGACTCGGGACAATATTTGGTAAATGTTGATATTTTTCACCAAAAACCCTTTTCTGACAAGGGATTGTAACTATGATATTTTTAATTTCTTTCCTCGACATCATGCACATACGACACTAGTGGTAAGGGTTAAAATGTGAATTTTGAACTGGGAATCAACAAGTATGGTGTTGGAAAGTCAGAAAAAGCAATTTTCGTGTGGGATCTGGTCCAAGAGTCCTATTGTGGTTTTCTAGAGGCCACTGTGACGATGTGGTCATGGGCAGATATCCCCCACGAGTTTATGTGGATTGAACGGACCCAACCACACATCTTTTCAGGCTTAAAAGTTAATGAATATTCAAACACTAAGGTCAGTCTGTTTGCCATGTGTAGAATAACCATAATGTCTGCGGGTTTTTGTCGAAGTTTTTATTTTGAAATTTTCGCTATGTGATATCAGAGCTACTAAGCTGGGTAATGACACATTTTGCAGGAGTAAAGTTCATCAAATAGAAAAAAAGTAGCGCTGGATGGCATAAATGATCACCAAAAGACCCCAAAACGGCATTCCTTTGGACAATATTTGTGTTAAACAGAATAGAAATAAACATAAAACCTAGTCATGCTCAACATGCATGACAAGGGGAGAGAACATAACTTTACAAAAGATCTAATGCAGTTTTGGAGAGAAACCGGTAACTTCACAAAATTACGAATTAGTTGGATCAGTCAAACTTGACTCAAAAGTATTGCAAAAATGCCCTATGGTATCCAGCATTATTATATAAGTTACTTACAGACCTGATCCGGTCACCAGTATCAAAGGTTGTGGAGGGATTGTGAAACATTCACAAAACATATTCATGAACATTCATAGGAAATAATATGATGCTTTGTAGCATATAGGAGTTTTTTTTGCGTGGATACCACTGAAATGCAAATTTACCATTAGTTTCCATGGTATTTTAGAGGTAAAGATTTTTGTATCATCACCAACATCTTCATTAGGCCAAGTTAAAGATCATTATTATTGTAGAAAAAGCTTTTACCTGTGTCTTGTTTCATTATCCCACACCACTTTGTAGATAAATTTTATTCGTGTTCTTTCCTTGTCCTACAATGATATCTAGAAAGCATTGTGCACTTCGGATGTCGTATTTCCTTTATGCAGCATTTTCGTAAGTGAATATATAACGTGCTTCGGCAGTTGGTGCAAGGAATAGACCATTCTGGGACTCATCTCAAAGGAACATTTTGTTTGATCAATGAGGGTAATGGTTAAAACATATTTGAGTTGTGGGTTCCGTTATTTTTACACAAGCATAAGAGTCGAAACAAGGAAATCCTATGACTGACACAGGGCATAGGATTCTGTAGCAAACGCACCGTAGGCTTTCATTAATTCTGATAGGAGACTTGCCACCATGCAGCAGCACCAAAATGACGAGTTTGAGGGCCACAGAATGTTATGTCCTGGGTAAAATGTTTCCAATATGCGGAACAAGCAAACGTGGTCTTATTTGTACTCTACCATTGAGGGCTTTAACATATTGACTTGTACATGCAGTAAATCAATAATTTGTTGGAAGTTCTTTGGTTGAGTCGCCCAAAAGGAAACTTCATTTAGCAAAATATGCAAGTTGCAGAATATGCATGACTGATTATATCTAAACTTAATTGACCGATGAAAGAACAAAATGGTTCTGATTAATAAGTATCTTGTCAAGATGCTGCAAGGTTAGCAATGCCAAGTTGAGAAAGCAGAGTTCGCATAATATTAATGTCTGAGTAGGATCATGTTCAACTCATTCCATTAAGACATAGACTCAGCCGACGGCATTGCGCATAATACTTCCAAAGAAAAGCTACTAACCAGGGTAAGGCTATCTTTACAGGGCTCCAGGATTACGATTTTCTTTTAAATGATGTATAACAATAATAATAATAAAAAAATTTTTTTGATGAAATATTGTAACAGAATGTTTTCAACCTGTGTACCTTTGAACAATTCTGGCAGGACAGAGTTAAAGGGTTGCTCATAAATTACTCAGATGAACAAAGTGGCGGTCGTCCCAAACATGAGTGGCCAATATACATGAACTGGTCCTAATCAGAGAGAGCAATTTTATCACTCTGCCAATAATGGTAACAATGCACATGCATGTCAAATAGCAAGAACTCCAGGTTTGGATTATAATTGTTTTTATTACTTACCTCATGTTCAGCACGAATAGAGAAACAAAGTTAATTACAAATAATTCATCCAGAAAGCACGTTGACAGACCTAGAATACACCAAAGCATGGTTTCATTTTGAACGAAAATGATTTTTTTTTCATTATAACCCACTGATCAATGCAGAACAAGCTACATTTTGTTTTAATTATGCCTGTTTTATTGTGAGAGACAAGGATATATAATCCAATTTCTTGTTAGAGGCCTGGAAAGTCCTTCTCTCATTTTAAGGAACACTTCCATTTCAACTTAATCAAGCTGCACATGAGAAGATGAATCAGATAGCGTAGGCTATTTCATGTACAAGCAAACGGTTCGACATGAAAACAAAGAAATAAACTCATTGGTCAGACAAGATTGTACTGTCAGCTTGGCACATATGGACATTTAAATCAGGCTAATGGTTGTGTTTGAGTGCTTATAGTCGGGAAAAAATCTAGAGATCTAGATGTATCTGTGCTATTTGGGAAACGATCTTGCAATGATTGAAACAGTAACGAAATCAATTATGGTTAATAGTAAAATCGAGTAATGACAAGCTTTGCCTGAGTATCACATAACAATCAAACTCAATGCAAAATGATTCAAGTAGTTAATTATTCTAATGGAAACCTCCATTGATTCCTTTGAACCTGTTCGCCTTTTCAGTTTTATGTGATTTTCTGAATTTGTAATACATTCTGTGAATGAATATTGTTCAGTAGAACAGCGAATACCTTGTGACTTTGAGCGAATATATTGATGTGTTTTACTAAGTAAAATATGTAGAGTGCCAATACGCCTATAGTTTTATTAATTGATCTTTTGCCTTTTTGTGAATATAACTATCTTGTTGGTTCCATTTGATTCCATGTATCACGTTATATATTGATTCATGAACTTAATGACGGGCATTTCTAATAACGTCACGCGAGTGACGTCATGTAAAAAAGCCGGTCATCAAGTTGATATCTAGCGACGATGCATACAATTGAAGGGATGCTAAATCCATATGCTTGTAAGACACACGTTAAGCTACCTTAATTTTTATGTCTGAATAGTTTATTTCATTATTGTTGTGACGCAAACAATTCGAACATACTACGGTGGCAGACGGGGGGGGGGGGCGCTCGTAGGGCACAGATTTTAGGCCTACCAGTAGAAACCAAACTGGCCCTGACGTCGTTACTACGTACGCTGTACATAAAGGTTGATATGATGGCATTGTATTCGTTAGGTGAAAAGCAAGCCGTTGTATCTGTTCTGCACATGGTAACAGTTATCTGAAAATGTGTTCACTAATTTTCCTGCTAAACATCATCGTCTTTCATTAGACTTGGGGATCGTTGTGATTCTACTCATTATCCACCTGCTTATTTCTCAATTAAAAATGACAGTATGAAGTATATATGCTAATTTTTCTTACAGGTAAGCAGATGCAGTAGCCGATGAAGCAGTGAGTATTGTGAGCATGCAGCATATAAGTTCACAATACTGTCGAACTACTTTTGAATGAGCTAATTATGGGTTTAATATTTGCTTGCAGGTAGGCATGTTGCATAGCAACTGTGCAGATGAGAAAGGCGCTGAATCTGATTTTTTCTGCAATTTTACTTTTTATATTGTTTTTACAACTTTTACACCAAAGAAAAATAGTACTTTCAAAAATAGATAAGTATTCCCTGTTTTAGTTTTTACTGTGAGCACATCTTAGTCTCTACGAAAAGATTCGGTGGCAATTCTACAAGGGCTTTGTTAAATATTTAGCGTTGATCTCAAATAACACCCCTTATTTTGCAGTCTATATTGTGTTTTCCTTCTGCTTAAGTCACCTGTGGTCATGTAGTTCACATTTTGAACACCATGTGGCGCTGCGTGTTTTCCTATTTTGTATGAACTTTGTGTGCTGAGGCTGTTTTTGTCTTTATCTCCAGTACAGCTATATAGAATTGTCCGAACTGTTATCAAGATGTAATCTGATTTAACCTGGTGCAAGTTGGCGAAAATAATGAGGCTATGTTAATGTTTGATGGCTATGAGACATTGACTTTGGCACAGTGTGTCGGTAGCACCACGATTCTGCAGGCATGTTGCAATGCAGTGCATATATTGTTATATTGTAAAAATGGTTTTGTGGAATGCTTTGACTTTTACACAGTTGTTTCCTAGGTGGGTCTGTGCCATCTACGTGAAGAAGATCATGGTGCTATTTTTTTTCTATTTGATTTTGCCCATGGGTGATCCTAGGTTGGTTCTGTATTAACTTTGCCAAAAAGATAAAAATGCAATAATCTATTTATGTTTCACAATTTTAAGCGTTTGTGCACCAAAAAGAAAGAAAGAAAAAAGAACCACCAAAAGCAAAAAAAAAAAAAAAAAAAAAAAATTCTTTGGCTCCAGAAGTACAGTTTACTTGGCTAATTACTTTGCTGTGAGTAATTTTAATACGATCTTGGCCTTATCGGCCGGCCTGACTTTTTATTGTTGTCAAGCCTGTCCATGTGGGTATACGTCTATCCGTCCCCCCTCACCGTTATTCATGCGGACCCAATAACTCTTGTAGAAATTGAGCTAGTGACTTTGACTAAGGTCACCTGGCGTCATGAGATTTTTTCACTTGCGGACATGTGACCTGTGAAAAAGGGAGTTACCGACAGCAAACTTCAACTGTTGGAGCATGCCATTAGAACCTTGATAGGGTTTGACATTCTGTGATATTGACTGATTATTAAGGTAACCAGGGGTCATTATATTTTTACCCTTGCAGTTAAACTGGCCAAGAGGGTCTTAATGCTGATCACATCTATCTATCTATCTATCTATCTATCTATCTATCTATCTATCTATCTATCTATCTATCTATCTATCTATCTATCTATCTATCTATCTATCTATCTATCTATCTATCTGTATGGATAAACATCGTATTGAATTTTATGACAAAAGATGATGAAAGTTTGCAAAAATGATAAGTATATGTGACCTTTTCACGAATTTATAGAATATGAAACTTTTGAACTTTGTGTCGGTAAGTGCTGCCACTATACCAGTATACTTCAGCAACGCAGTGCATCACTCGAGATATTGTAAAAACTGGTGTATGCTTTGTTTAAAGGTACATAAATGTTGCTCGGGCATTCATCAGATGTGTGAAGGGATGGCCAAGCAAAGCTATGCATCATCTGACAGTGAATGTTAAGTAGAATTCAAGCCTTTTTTCCTCTGGCCTCCGCAAGTCCTATATGTTGGCTTATACATTGTATCTTGGTAAGTGTGGATCTTAAGCCCATGCTTACTACTCAACACCACTAGAAATGTACTTATGATGTTGTTGATTTTGATCTTCAGTGACTTGGAAGGCCAAACAGATACATTGGCTTACAGCTTTGTAATG
Source organism: Hermodice carunculata (assembly GCA_964020975.1). Lineage (NCBI taxonomy): Eukaryota > Metazoa > Annelida > Polychaeta > Eunicida > Amphinomidae > Hermodice > Hermodice carunculata. The sequence continues at coordinate 27,708,823 of OZ026617.1, forward strand.
GTGGATCCTGTGTCCATGGTGATTCTTGAACATTACTAGGAATGTTCCCATGGGTTTTCCTTCGGTGTTCTTAATTTTGATTTTGAATGACCTTCAAAGGTCACACGGACATATTGGCTTATAATATTTGGTAATAATTCAACCTTCAGTTGACTATTCATAAGTACTAGTACAGTTCATGTATAGATTAGTTGAGTCTGCACTTGTAGATGCAGATTGCAGTCAGCAGAGCACAAAATCGTCATGATCTTCCTGTTTTATGCTTTAACTCTAATATGTTTTTTTTTGAAGTTGTAAATGACCATCTATCCTCTTTTTTGTGACACGTTTAAAGATTTTTTGACAATTTGAGGTCAATCAGTGTGTGTAGCGTCGGCACATGTATAGTTTATTCGGGTTGACAATTAGCTCGCCCAGTGTTGGAACATGTATTCCTTGACCTTGAGGTCATCTGATGGTCAAAGTCACTTCGGTTACAAATGGTTAAATGGTTCCCACGTACCCAATACTGCAGTTTTGTGGTTTGTAGTAAGGACATACATGGTTATCTGGCGCAAGCTTACTTATTTTCTTTGTGGTTTTTGTTTTCGTCGTGTTTGTTTTTTTGTTTTGTATTTGTTTTTGGTTTTTTCTTTTTTCCTTTTTATTTCTTTTTTTTTTGGGGGGGGGGGGGTCAACCGGACAAAATATTAAAATATTCAGGATGTCACCTGGCATTTGTTGGATGCATATACCAAGGTCTCTCAAAATCAATAAAAAATTAAATAAAGTGAAAAACTTAAGACAACAAATGCAGGTTTAGCCCAAATCTTGCATTTATCTGCCGGACTTTTCTACTGGAATTTAAAAACTGTGGATTTGCATGCAAAATAAAATAAATAAAATAGCACGTGAGCACTTGCTAGCGGAGCTGTGTAAAAATGAAAGCCAATATTAGGGTCACTACCATTTCAAAGACACAACACGTTACGAACGGCTAAGCGGATTGTGCTCCTGGCCACCCCCATTACGCCCATCGCTGATCGCATTGGTTGAATCTGGCCAAACGCTATTTACCGTTTGCCAATCACTATAACTCTATCAGTACCAGAGTTTGGACTGGTCAACACCTTTCCTCTGCGCGCTTTGCGCAATGCTTCCAAGACACCACGAGGAAAGCTGTTGACCTGGATTATTATATTCTGCGTAATTACAGATATGCTGGTACTTGAGTGAAAATATTTATTTATTTATTTATTTATTTATTTATTTATTTATTTATTTATTTATTTATTTATTTATTTATTTATTTATTTATTTATATGTTTTTTTTACAAAGAAAATGGGTGCATCACTCTTATTATAATTCAGAGTGGTTCGTTTTAAGTGGTTCGATTTTAGTCGCACGTGGCATTGAAAAATTTAATCCTGTCACCAGACACACTGTGCTCATGGCGAGTCGCTATATGCTGTTTTCATTTCCGGTAGTTTAGCATCAGCACACGGTGATAATAATGAAGAGGTTGAACTTGTGAGAGAGCTGTATTTTATATTCCAACATATACTTAAAACGAATTGGCCATATAGGTTACACTTTTTTATGCAATCAATGCCATGGTACGGAAGCCTAATGAGACCACCAATTTTTTTAGTTCCTAATTATGAATTTTCTCATAAAGTTTCTAAAGTCACGATAACGTGCCTTTGACGTTATTACGACTTATAAAACTGATAACTACGATTTTTTAAAGTCACAAGTTTGCTTTTTCTCGTAATTTTGACTTTTATGACCAGCTGTGGTTTTGGCACTATAATGCAAGACACATTTCATATCGAATTCTATTTTTGTACAGGAATATAGTCTATAGTGTTTTTCGAGCTTGGACAATCAGATACAAGAAGAAAAGTAGCAATTACAATTTTTAAGAAATGGCAATGTCATTAAGCTTCCGAAAGAGAGACTGTCAACAAAAGCGATAATCATGAGAGCTATTAGATATTTTTTCCTTATACATGCCTAGGCCGATAACTTCATTGCGATAAATTTCAAATAATCCACGAAAATATATTTATGGTAAAAGTATTAATTTTACATTTGGGGTATAAATACTGAGTTAATACTACACATGCTTATTTTTTATTGTATAATAAGGTATGTAATTTATGTTACAGTTTAAAGGAACTATATTTTGGAAAGTAATAAAGATCCTCAATGTTTTAGCTAAAACACGTGTTAAATGTAATCATTTACGGGGTAAATCGTCCTTCTCTACAAAGGTAATTATACTGTTATGTCGATTTCAACCTCTGCGATACGCACAGATCACCATCTCTCATGTCGAAAGGCCACAGGAGTTTCATTGCCAATGAGGCAGATACGGCATGGCTTACTTGGCAACAAAACACAAATGCACAGAGGGATGTCAGTGGCGGAGTAAAAAAATCTTTATTCATACATGCTGCTCCACTTCACCTCAATCCCAGTTAATAGTATCGATTCAATAAATTTGGTAGTGTGTTTTAGTAAGGCCCCAGAGCGTGCCCAGCAAAGCTTTTGATCTGGAGCATACTATCAGGGAAAATCTCGTCTATAATGCACGTTTAAAATGGTTCCTATTAGCAACAAACTACGTTTTAAAAAGACTTTGATGCAGTAGATCCATCACTTTCAGATCTTTTAGAGCCAAATGACCGCGGGAAACGTTTTATTAAGATTATATACCCGAGAACATCCACCATAAATATGATATTACTTAGGTCATCATGGGATACTCGTCATTTACCAAAAGAGGAGCGGCATTTCTCAAAATAATTGACCACAGCGATTTAGATTCCAAGGTTACGTCCTCCTGGTTGTCCTCGCCTACCTATTTGTTAGGGTAATTGGTCCATCCAACCAAACAATAGTGATCAGAAAATGGAAATGAAAAACTAGATAGACCAAAGGTTTAACACTCCCCATGTAACAAATGTATATGGCCGCTGTAGCCCTACGCCTCTGTCTCCCGGTCTTGTTCAGACTTCATTAGATCTTGCTTTTAGTGTAATGGATTATCAAACTGCACGGGATACTCATGACTGAGTTCAATATGACATATATATGACAGTAAGACTTCATGAAGATGCAAAGTACATTCATTCATATGAACCGAGTACCAAGGAGGTCTTATTCGGCATACCGTATAGCTGTCAAACGATGGTACAGCGGAAACAAGAATGTCTTTTCCCAGGGCTTCCTATTCCACACCAAATGAAGCCATTAACCGCGACATAAGTGATTATATAAAGCATGTTATACCAAATGATATGAACTTGGCAATAAGCTTGAAATATATTAGGTGCCTACCTTGCGGCAAATAAGGATTGGACAAGATTACATTAAGTATAAATACACGTGTGCAAAGAGATTCCTCTATTTTGAAGTAAGAAGTCAGACGCGTTTACTTTATCACTGAGTATACAAAGAAACATGATCAACATGTAAGGGTCGCTACAAGTGGACATGACCTTAATGTAGGAAATGTGTGAGGGTTTGTCCTCACATAAGGGGTCTGCTGTGGTTCTGGAGAATAGAATACAGCAAACGGTATCCAGAATTTCCAAAGCAAGCGTATTTGAATGTATTTTCTCTCTTAAAAGAAAAAAAACTTATGTATGGTTAACATGATACCAAACAGCTTTGTGTGCAACATTTCAGCTCTTCTGTGCATGGATTTGGCTCACACAGAATTAATGGTTAAATGCCAATGTTGCATGAATACGGTTTCCGTTTGACCTAAGTCTTTTAACATTAAAGGGTGATAACATCTTCATATAAACGGGTAAGGTGTAAATACTTTTGACCATCCGTCAGGTAAAGTTGATAATGAAATATTTAGCCCAAGATCGAAACCCATGCACAATTTGGCTAGGCTGTACTTTCCTGTATGGCAAGTACTCTTATTTTCTAGTACGTACAACACCAAAGTACAGACATGAGGACTACGTCAGTTGACCATGGGCTCTTGGCAGGCCAACATCAATGAAATTCAAAAAAAGTGGATATCCTTTGGAGGGGCATTCACCCGACTTGGTTTCGTTAATAGATAGATTGATAGATAGTTGAATAGATGGTTGGATAGATGGACGGATGGATATAAGGATAGGTAGATAGATAAATAGATAGATAGATAGATAGATAGACAGACAGATAGATAGGTAGACAGTCAGATAAATAGACAGATATATAGACAGATATAAAGACAGATATATAGACAGATATATAGACAGATATATAGACAGATATACAAATAGATTGATAGATAGTTAAACGGATAGTTGGATGGACGGATGGACAGATAGATGGATATATAGATAGATAGACAGACATACATACGGACGGACGGAGGACGGACATACAGACAGACAGACAGACAGGTAGATATATATATATATATATATATATATAGATAGATAGATAGATAGATAGATAGATAGATAGATAGATAGATAGATAGATAGATAGATAGATAGACAGATTTCCCCAGCATGTTGTCTGTTTGATAGACCACCTTGGTGATATCAATAGCAGAACAGCATCAAGGAAAAGTTTTGTTTGCATGCATAAACTGTACTCAATGGCTACTCAGGCAGCCCGCTGCTTTCCAAAGTATACCCACTGGGCAAAACTGTTACAGGTAACGTTTTAGTTCAGGAAGCGGTCTATTCAAGTATGGATTGTCCTATGATTATTGGTATCGTGCTGACATCAGGAAAACTGATATGGCACACAGCTGCTTCTGATGACATCAATACCGATCCCTTCAAAAGGAAGCAAACAAAAGCAATGTTACAGTTTTGAGCTCAACTGACATAGCTGTATTGTCTGAAAACAGTGACATATGGAATACCAAGGGACAATGCGCGTTGATTGGTATCTTAACTAATAGGAAGATTGAAACTGAATGGACAAGCGACACAACTGATTTTGGAGTAAAAATATTACGAGAACCACTTATCAAACAGAACAAAACCCACCGCAGGAAGCAATTTGCATATTCCAATTGCTGTCATCGTTAGGCTGAAATTCACGAATATGGGTAACTTTTTTTTCTGCGCTACTATCTATCCACATTGAAAAATACCCCTTAGCAAGTAGTTGCTGGGTCAAGGTATATATGAAGATTAAAGGAGAGCAAGCGATTTTCTGGAAGTCACAATTCACAATCACATTTCACCCAAAACATGCCACTGTTTTCAAAACATGAGGGGATTATCTTACAGATGATCAGCCTTCAAAGATTTCAGAAAACTAAAAAAATAGATTCTTACAAATTTCTAATGGTTTGCAGGGCTCCCTAGCAAACAAATCTGTGCAGATCGTCTCAAAGTATATCTACACAGGACTTAACGATGCTGCAATAAATCCAGCAAACTATTGGCCATACGTATTTGTAAACTATATACAAATGTCTGAAAATTAGGATCCTTAAAGCACCATCTTTCAGGAAAATTGGCTTTTGGAAATTTACAGGCAAGTCCTTTTGTACATTTGAAACAATGAGCCAAACGGTTTTTCAGACCAATGTCTGTCTGCACCTTGTGATCTGAAGATAGTAGGGACAAAGCAGATAGTCTCACGATGTTATGATTCTATAAATCGTTAATGACCCACTGTTACTTCACCCGCTATTATTGAAAGCGAACCTATTTGGAGTGTATTTATGATCCTTTTACTGAATGATGAGCAAACACTTTGTCTTTGTAGACCAATGGAATTTACAAACAAATATTGACGATCTTGTGAAGCTATAGTATTTGAGATTGTGCAAGGACTAAAAAGAGCCACATTTGTACAAAATATATTTTAGACCCTCTGGAAAAATGTATAGGCACAAAAGTTTCTGCCTTTCATTTTTAGCTGCTAAATCAACTGTGAAAGCACTTAACAGTATTGTGAGGGTCGCACACTTCGAAACTGTAAAACAAAGGTCTATGAAGTACCTGATATTATTTCCTTTATGTCATTTGCTATGATGTGGACAGATATGCAGCCTATGATTAACCCAGTTACATGCGCGAATGGCACCAAAATAAATACTTTTTACAATATCAGTTAACTTGGAAATTGGTTTGTGCGCAAAGAAATTCTTTCTATCCCAGACTGCAGACTGTTTTAGTTTTTTGCAATAACAGGCGAGACTGATGTCGCCAGCTGAATGGTGAGAGAAACATAAGTTAATCTCTCATACAAGGTCCACAGGCTTGCTTCATATGAAATATCAAGTACATGCTGTATTCTGAAATATAGCTTCGGCGCACATGACAGCTAAATTTACGTAGTTTTATTCTTTCAGTGCCACGTTTGACTACGTTAATAGCTTTCTTGTTGAGGAAACATGTGGACCCGGATCATTGGATGTTTATCTTCGCAGCTGTAGGCATGCTGATACTTGAATAAAGCAGCTGTAGGCATGCTGATACTTGAATAAAGCAGCTGTAGGCATGCTGATACTTGAATAAAACAGCTGTTTGCATGCTGATACTTGAATAAAGCAGCTGTATGCATGCTGATACTTGAATAAAGCAGCTGTATGCTTGCTGATACTTGAATAAAGCAGCTGTAGGCATGCTGATACTTGAATAAAGCACTGTAGGCATGCTGATACTTGAATAAGGGTCTATTTACAAAGAATTTAGTATTGTTATGTACCATCAGAACACATTGACTCATGTGAAAAATGGCAATGAAAGAGTCAATGTTACATAATACAATCTTTATGTATCTCAGTAATATTATTTGTTTTGTTGCACAGAAATAAGCGCTTGTTGCTATATGTTCGAATGCAGTAGAAACAATTGTGGGCCAATACAATACAAAATGACTGAGGAAATCATTTGTGAGCATGTAGTAATAGAAACAACCCCTCACAAATTATATGTATGTTGAATTATGTTTAAAACCTTACCAACACGATATTTTCTTTGAAATTAAAACCCAAATTAATATATCTACAAATTTCCAATATACTTTCTTTTTCGGGAATTGCTAAAATCTTTGAAACTTAGATCACCTGCGAATGCCAAGAACATGTCACATCGATCAATATTTCACTAAAATAACATGTAAGACCACAGTATCAAATAATTCATCATGGCAGGTTTTTTCAGCCCGTTGTTTGTATTTCTTTCATCAGAATATTTGTCATATTACTGCAACTCGTATACCATAACCTAGACAATATTTATTCTATCCATATGATGCTCTGAAAAGTGTTATGTCAATCCTGTTGACTTCTTCCTAATTAAATGAACCTAAGTCCATAATGCTCACAGTGGTCTCTTTTTTTAAAGCAAACAAGCCTGCATTCTATCCCCGTCCCCATAGAGGAAATGTGTCCGCCAAATGAAAAATGTTATAAGCAAGGTCGCTTTAATCCCTGCCAGTCAAAGATGTTGAATACCAAAAAACAATTTTGACAATCGTGGTAGCATATAATAATTGCCTTTTGTGTGCCACAATGTGTCCTAGGCATTCTGATGCCTATTTTTGAATAACAATTAACATGAATGCCTCGTATTCTAAGCCACACAGAGAAATGTGTTGGCCAAAAGATTCTTTTGGTCGTTATGTATAAAACGTCGTTGTAAAAATCGTATCTTATCAAGCCAAACGATGGTCAATTTTCGAAACATTTCAGGGTAAAGGTCAGCCTAACAAGTGTTTTGAAAACACATCTTACCAGGAATTTCTGCGTGATGCATTAAAAATTATCATTTTCCTTTATATTGACTCGTTTTTTGCCTTTATAAATTTAGTTAAATTAATAATATTTGGGAGAAAATATTCACCGTACTGTTCCATTCAATGTGTCAAAAGCTACTTCATTATATCTTAGCCTTGGAGGTTTCACCATATGCCGAGGAAATTTGTGGATCTACTTGTCACAAATTATGAGTGGGCAACAGCTAAGGTATGTCTTGCATGCATCCGTATTGTTTCTGTAATGTATACAAGTGTGTCTTTTTAAAACTCTGCAGCGGTAATATAACCACGCTTTTATTATTGACATTTCGTCACCGTAACCAATCGTATAAAATATATTGGATTCATTTACGTTTATGAAAAATAAAATATTTTACCTTATGGCTTCAAATTTTATCATACCTTTCACACAGCGGCAGCGAAACAAACAAAGTAAAATTTTCTTGGTCAAGTTTCCTCAAGAAGTTTCAATCCCCTTATTTTGTTTAAAAAAATCCCAGAAATGGGTTGAACAGTAGATCTGGTGTCAAAAAGTATTTGACGCGGAATTGAGTCATGTTCGTAGAGTTATTTATGGTGGCAATGAGCTAATATCAGTAATATGAATATATGTATAGGTATATATGTATAATATCAGTTATATATATATACATATATATACATATATATATATTTATATATATATATATATATATATATATATATATATATATATATATATATATATATATATATATATATATATATATATATATATATATATATATATATATATATATATATCGCATTATTTTCAATACTGGTCCTGATCTTTGAAAAATTTACAAAATGAAGCTTACTGATACATACAATGGTGAATATGTTTTGTCACATAACTAATTTTATAACGTCCTTCTCCGTCAAGGAAAAGATACTGAGAATGAATCATTGAGTTGTGTAACACGAATTAAATCCTAATATAACTAACTATGGGGCTTGTTCGGTACATATCTTTTCCCATGATAAAGGATAACATCTTCAAAGACCTAACTGGACAAAGAGATGGTAATCTTTTTTCTTCGTATGTAACTAAGTTTATAGTTTCTTTCGTTAAAATTGTAAGACGCAAGTCCCAGTCTAATTTCAAGCTCAAGATAAGGAATTACAGGTATTATATCTCACAGACTTTCAAGGGCCTTGATTCAAAAATACAAAGGAAACGCAGGTGACCATTGCGGGCCATGGGAATAAATTAGTTCAGCTGTACACAAACAAGGTATTTTGCTTCTGTGCTTCCTGCATCTTGCGTGTGCTCTTTGGGAATGCCTCACGTTTGTATGATGTTATTAGATAAGACAACCTTTCCTATGTATATCGATTCTTTATCCAAAAGTTGCCATATTACCAAGCTCATATCGTATCTGATTTTTGACAGTAACTGTCCCATCGGGCTTAGCCAATTTCTCTGTTTACAAACACGTGTTCTCATCTAACCACTTGGTGATTGCACGGTTTGGATACTGCCATAAATGACACCCCATGAGTTATGAATATTATCATCCTGCAACACTATGACGATGATTAATTTGAGGTTGCCCTGTAAACACCAGAAATCATATTTCGATTGAGTGAACAGACGGTCTTGGTGGGACTATGCCACAGGAGGCCATAAATACACGAGGGTAAACCGTAAAATACATTCACATCTCAGCTAACTGACTGGATTCCAGATTTATGTTATTTATGAAACTTTTTATCGTAACATCTACTTTCGGATAATGTTCCGATAAAAGAGCGCTTGGTCTGATGGACCACATGTAGTGTACATAAGTTCTATATTTTAAATATGTTGTGTATAGTTATTAGCAGAAAAACATCTTTAAACCTGCTTTCTGTGTGCCCGCAATACACAGGTTCCAGTCTAGGTAGCGTAAGGTACACGTGAAGTAAGGAATAAATCTTATAATACATGACGCGAAAATATAGATGGCACAATTGCTGCTTTAATGTCTGTTGTACCTAACAATCTGTAATCAGTAACATGTCGCCTTTCAATAAACCCAGTACATATTTTTAATCTAAAAGACTTATCAAATATACAGCATAAAGACTTGCACATTTTATTGTGGCAGTTACTTCATATTGCCATAAGCTCTAAATGCTTCTGAGGTCACTGCAAATGCATATAGCATTTTAGGAACACAACATAAAACCGATATTTTCAATATTGCCTCAGGATAAAAGAACGACATTGCTGCTGGGGAATCTTCAGACACATAGTACTTCTGGTACAGATAGAACTCTTTGTGTCAACGTAAAATAGCACCATGACACACACACACATTCTCTTTCCCTCTCTCTTTGTGTGTGTGTGTGTGTGTGTCACACACACACACACACACACGGATGTACCTTACAAGAACGGAAACAAGCAACCACAGACATTCATTCATACAAATGTGTATGTATGTATGTATGTATGTATGTATGTATGTATGTATGTATGAATGAATGTATGTATGGGTGGATATATATATACAGTGGAATCTCTAGCTAAGACCACCTCCACAAAGAGAATATCTATATTAAAACCACCAATTTACAGACCCATTTATGTTTTTTCTCAAACTATATCCCCACTCGGACCACACCACTATTACGACCACATTTGTCAGTCGCTTAGGTGGTCAAACTAGGGAGATTCCACACTATATACATGCGAATAATTCGTTGGGAGGCACGCTCGTGTAGTTTAGGAAAAACGTCTTTTGGTTACCGACCCGGCATTGTCGGCAGGGTATGCTTCCTTTCCGGTCTTACAAAATTCCTCTTCCGTGTCACCAACCTGACATGTTTTCAATCATGCCCACGCATCAAAATACTCCATTGTCCACCTTAATTTGCTAAACGGTAAAAAGCTTAATCATGGACGGTCATAAGGTGTACAGTATATCTCCTGGCTTATTGGGTCAAAATCCTGAGGAGAAGAAGTACCTTTTGCGTGATTTCTGATCTTTCAAAACCTTGGAAAGTTAAAGATGGACTAAAATGCTGTAAGAGGTAGTAAGTCGTACCGAAGGCTATTCAACTTTCAAAATGGCAGCACATGCTTATATTCGGGTCCCCTGTATGAAGACTTATGTGTGGTGGAGTTTTAAGCAGGTTGTCCCTGGTGGTCAATGTTAAAAAAATTGCTCAATTCCTCTGTAAAATTTTCAACCTCCCACCAGGTGTCACCTTGCATTTTAACCCTTCCTTCCCACCAATCACATCCTCCGCTGATGAGACCAAGCACAAGTTTTTAATTCATGTGACAAGAGACTGAAAAAAAGATTTTCACAAGATCAAGCTGCATGTTTGCGAAATCTGTGACACTGAATATGATACAAGGTACCAACTATTCACCAGAGTTTCACGGGTCACAAGCTGCAGACAGGAAGACCCAAAAAGTCATTAGCTGGTCAAATGATTTTTGAAGTGAACTGTGTTTATGTATACTGGCATATGGACTAGAAAATCAGCACTAATTTCCCTGACCAAACATTATTATCTAGAAATACATAGTTTATAATATATGTAGTTTTCCCTACAATCAATCAATTCTTCAAAGCAGGAGAGTTTGCACAATAGCGGTATCTCTTTTTAAAAATCAACAAACGAATATGAAAGTAAAGTTCATTTTGTTTGTCCCTTTTAATTTTATTAAGCTTAGAAAGGGAAATTGTACACAATCCTTGTCTAAGCATTTTTGGTCATAATATATGAAGTGTAGTGTCTGTGCTTTTGCGATAAGTCTGGAATGAATGTTGATGATGGCCATAGGGGAAAGGGGGTGTTAAAAAAAATATGGCCATTTTGGACATCGATGACTATGTTGACAAGTATGGACGGTCCCTTATATAAAATAAGTTTTCCACCAGACAAAAGAAACCGGTCCGTGATAGGTACGGTATATGTATTAAAACTCTGGTCAAAAAAGCAAACGTCAAAGTTTTCGCTGAAGTTGACCTCCACGCCCTTAATAACAGATTGACCATTCAACATTAACGCGCAAAACGACTCGTACGGCAGTGGAGCAAACAGAATGATTTAAGCTTTCTTCACACTAACAGACTAAGTTTGAATAGACACTGGAACAAATCCCACCAGTAAAATACCTGCAAATATGCCAAGCTCTTTACTAAATGAACAACCGCTAAATTTCCTTACTCATCCCTGAACACACCCGTTGGAAAGTTCTGTAAAAACCACACTGCAATAGCTATTAACTTACCTTCCCTTGAGGAGCCGATGAGGTGCGTACCTCATGTAAACATTGCACTAAAAGGGAACTAGCAACCTATCACAGAGGATTAAAAAGAATATTGTTTTCAACCTGATAATGGTAGGGGAATTTGGGGAAATCAGTCTAGCCATTCTGGCTCCACGCTCTTTATTACTAAAATCAAATATAATCTTGAAGTTGTAATGTTCACAATGTGTTCACTATTTTTCAGCAGTATTTATCAATTTGTCAGATAAAGAATGTTAATTTTTTCCACAAAAATCGCATGTATGCAACATAAAATCAATATAAAGAATTGGCATACTTCGCTTTGCTTTCATCAAGTACAGTACAAAGTTGACCACAAAAAAACGATTATTTTGAATATAAAATAAATCTTTACTCAACATCGACCGAGTGATTTATTTTGCACACTTATAGCAAAAGGCATGATGTTATTATCGAAACGAAGGAATTTGAGAAGCGCATAGCATATCATTCGTCGTAAAGATCTGTAAGATATGCCTACTTTCTTGGGTGGAGCATTACGTATTTTATGAATGTAAAAAAATATAATTTTGAAATATTTTTTGCAGGAAAATGTGGTAGATTTTCATTTGAATAAAATAAGGTAATTTTATTGGAAACAATCTATCCCTTTACACCAAGGGTATCACAGGTCAGGGTACCGCTATGCCGTGTCCAAGATTTATGTGCATATTAAAAAGAGACGTGACAATTGCATAAGATATGCTATAAGTACAACATATAATCATGTACGACCAGTGACATTTATACAAGCGAGTAATATATGTATGCATATATATATATTTATATATACATATATATATTCATATATATATATATATATATATATATATATATATATATATATATATATATATATATATATATATATATATATGTGTGTGTGTGTGTGTGTGTGTGTGTGTGTGTGTGTGTGTCTGTTAGGCCTCCTATACCAAGGACCTGCGGATTAACCGTAAAAATGGTTCAAAACTTCATGCAACTGTCGTCAACCGGGATGCCGATACCCATGCCAAAGTCACGGGCTACATCTCCTAAAAGTAAACACAGTTTCGAATTAAGAGAAGCCCTCAGGAGATGTTCCCAGACATAATGCTAGTTCCTGCTCAGCAAGATATTTTTCAGTTCGTGCCAAAACGATAGTCTAAGATCATTAAAAGTATGACAAGTGAGAAGAAAATGCGAACACTCTCGTTCTAATCTTGTAAATCCCATACGTCCCGACAGGTAACATACTTTATCTGCATTGGTCATCTTGTGAAGCCAAGCATACTGTTCTGTCCATGAACTTTAGACCTGCAATGTCAAAATTCCTCCAGGTAATGAGTATTCCCCCTTGAAAGATGACATTTACAGCATATATGTGTTTTTACACTTTTACACAGTGAAAGTACCAAAACACTTTTACATATATCCCTTTTCTTCAAAAGCTTCGGCGCATAAATAAATGTACGATAAGCTACCTTGGCTAAATCATCTTCAGCCTCCCAATAGACTAATTATCTTATTCTATGATATAACGAACGTGCAGATCAAATTATCCAAACGCCTTGTTAATTGCAAATCCTGAAATTGTTGGCCTTGGCATTGGATCTAACTTTTGGGGATGACCGTTACATATGATTCAAACAGTTAGCCAGTTGGTAGATCTTCGGGACTTTATGAAATCTGGCTGTTCCTTTGAACGTGATTTGATATTATTGGCGTGACGCAGTTACGATCGCTTAACGCTACTTCAAAATTTTTAGGCCTTACATCTAGGCTAAACCAAGAAGTTCGGTGAATCTCTTTGAAAAAAAACATAGAAAGGAAAGAAAGAACGAAAGAAATAACGGATAAATGGCGTAAGTAAATAAAATGAGGAAAGCTTTATTATCAGACAACGGAAAGGCTCCAAAAAGCAGAACAGTGCGTCTCCAAGGCAAAAGAGCTCAAAATATAAAAAATCACGACAAAACGAAAGATTAACTTCGCATAACAGTTCCAATTCATCCGTACGGTCACGTTGCTGTTACACATGTACACAAATATATACACTGGAATCAGGGGGCTGATACAGGGTATACATATAAATTTCCCATACAAGCACCCTTGTTTATCTTTTTAGGGGAAAGTGAGATTCCCACGATGTAGGCTTTTTAATTCCAGATTTCATGCTTATATAATACTGTGTGTGCGAATTATGCACCTCGATTTTTTCAGCTACCAATAAAATGCTAAGTGAATTCTAATCCACAATTACATTTCCCAGATTAAAAGATAATTTTTACTTCCTCGATACTGTATTGAATGAAACAAGATGCACTTTCCATAATCGCAGGGAGTTAATGTTATATGTGATCAGTAACGGCAAGCATATTATGTCGCAAATTTTAGAATCTGCACTGTTTCCTGACAGCCTCAATATTCCATACGTAGCGTAATAAGTAAATGTATATTCGGAGTTTCTGCTCTATAATTATGTGCTCGAAAACACATGGAACTATATACAAACGAAAGAAGGAGCATTTGGATAACTTGAACGTCTGCATGGCAAGATACAGACGTAATAGATTGAAGTTGAGTCGCCTCAGCACCAATGCTTCCTTGGGAGGACAATCTCTAAGAACAATTTATCTACTTCATTCGCTCTTTGCCCTGGTGGGCTAGGATTGTATTTGTTACGAGACTTATCTCTGCCAATCAGGGCCTGATGCTTTCCTGCCTGGTACTCTCTGTGAACTGGTTCACCTCTACCTGTTGTCACTATAAAAGGGAAGCAAGTTTGTATATGTAGTAAATGTGATGTGGCACTCTTTCAGACAGAGTGGACATATTGCGGGTCCGCAAATCATCAGTCATGTTGGACCAACTACACTGGCTTCATTTCATGTTACATACACAATATATTAATACGCAAACAGACAGACAGATAGATCGACAGATAGAGAGAAGGAGAGAGAGAGCATGTAAATGGAACTATTGTTCACAGGTCACAATTTATTTATACACTATATTAGGTTCAACAATTTTTTTTCCTAGATTGTAAGCAAAAAATTCCGGTAACTAATACGAGAATAGTACTTGAATTGCCACTCTTGATGAACCCTTATGTATGTATGTATGTATGTATGTATGTATGTATGTATGTATGTATGTATGTATGTATGTATGTATGTATGTACGTACGTGTTTCAAAGTATGCTACAAAACAATGACAGATTAAAAAGACTACTTGCAAACCCTAAAAAGTTATCTTGAAACACAGCCTGATTTAAAACCTGTTTGTTTCAAATGCAAGATTAATGGCATCAGGACAAAAGGGTGCGTGAGGAAGAAAAATGAACACGAATCAATGTATCAAAGGTGTACTCTTGTAGGGGGTACTAATGTAGCCAATGCATTGTTGAGTTTTTCTTGTAGAGGTGGTGTGGACCTCACCAATGTGCCAATGGCATGGACATAATTTATGTTCGTTCAGGTTCATCTCATTTTCCTCTAAACATACTTATGTTACGATGTGAATTGTTCTATACATTTAGTTCAAATGTGCACAAACAATTCACACCCCTATAACATATCTATTTATAAACATACACAATATATTAATATGGATGTTAATTAATATGGGGAATGGATGTTACTGAAAATACGTGAAATTAAACTAAAAATAATAATCATTAGATGTCTGACGTGCGATATAGCAGCACAACCATAAGCCGCGTATTGTACTCTCCCAGCAAAACTGAGACACAAAAAACTGACTAAAACTACATTGTAACATGCGCAGATTCTGACAAATACTAACTTGAAAATAATTTTTTGGAATATTTGCTGAATTATACTGCACACTGCACATTCATTTCGAGGCTACATGTTTACTATGTACAAAAACAAAAAAGACAAATAAAGAAAGATGGAAAGAAAGAAAGAAAGAAAAAAGGAAAGAAAGAAAGAAAGAAAGAAAGAAAGAAAGAAAGAAAGAAAGAAAGAAAGCCAACCGAAATAAAAATGCCTTGATACACTGATGCCATATTGCTTTTACATATAAACACTACTAAACTAATTAAACCCAAGTAAACCTTAACATGTTTCTTCAGTTCTACATCCTACATCCTGTACCCGCTATGAGGAGAGTCGCTCCTCAAAGACTTGGTACGGACACCCGCACACTAACGTTTTACCGGACCAACGGACCTAATATACATCATTCAGTGTTTTATCCCATGATGGGGCCCTTGGGAGGGTAATAAAGGTATGTGTTACGACTATCACGTCTGCTGTTCTTTATCACATAATGTAATACCACATTTGGTACGGGACGCCTTGTCCTTGGACCCCCTGATACTACCTGTTGTTGTTTTATATACTTTGAAGTAAATAGTCCCTTCCTCTTTCAGGCCGCTGTTTTGGTTTGAAATAAACCAATAAAGTCAGCATTCTATGCATTTTCATTTGCCACTAATTTTTATTCATTGTTATGCACTGCCATGTCTGTTTGGCCGGTTGTCAACTTGCTGCACCATTTAAAATCCGCATCTTTCTACATCTAATGTGTTAGAAAAATAGACCGATTCATCCGCGCAAGGCAGTGTAAGGTGGTTATGCTTTTCTACGTATTTTTCTCATTTTTCGCTTCAAAACTATTGTTTGTTGTCTTCGCAAACAAAATTTTCCACAGAAACATTACAGAATAAATACAAAACATCATTTGTGTGTATTTCTGGTTGGGACTAAATGATTCTGCGCAAGGAAACCTCTCGCCGCATAGCATCTCGTAGTTTCCTGCCCAGAATCATTTCGTCGCAACGAGAAAACAGCGCACATGACAGTTTGTATAATGCTCACCATGGCTGGTCAAGGTTAATTGGCACATGCGTGCATTGAAGCGAATTCATCGGGGGGGGGGGGTAAACGGGGGGGGGGGGGGGGATTTATTACACCACGTAACCGTGCGGTTGTTACGGATATGAACATTCAATTTCTATATAGGGGTTCTCTCGCCTGTACCAATTAGTTTTAAAGAAGTGAAGCTTTGCATAATAGCCTGGGGTACTAGACATCTACCAAAACTAGATTCCGTCTCAGAAGGCTGAACTGGGTCTTGCAGGCTACAGGCCACAGGTATAAATCCTTCTATTTTTCATATCAGCATTTTTCGGTCTAAAAATCGGCATTTTGGTATTTAAAAAATTCGTAAAAGGCATTTAACAGACAAAACTGTCAGAAAAACACGGATGGAATTTTTGTCATATAATACCCAGCTCGTTAGTTTGTGATAATTGACATTCGAAACAACACCTGTATGTCAGCTTTATACAGGTGTATGAACTGTGCTCTTGCTTGGTCATGTCATTGTCCTTCCCCATCATAACGTTCCTACCTGGCCTAGAAGTAAATAGTCCCTTCCTCTTTCATTGTTATGCACTGCCATGTCTGTTTGGCCGGTTGTCAACTTGCTGCACCATTCAAAATCCGCATACATGACCACCATCGAAGTAACTCTGTGATGCAGCAAACCTGGCTTAGCTAACTTTATGAGATAACCTGGCCACGCTTGTTTATGGGCTTCAAGAAAGAAGACAGAGACATTATTTTTTTTTTGTGGAAGATGGAGTCCTTTGATTTTTATTTAAGTTCTTAACTAAAATATATCAAAATATGAATTGTATAAAACCAATGACATCATTTCAAGGCACCAATTCTTTTTGACAAGAACAGTCCTTGTTACTGCTATGGCTACAAAAACTGTAAGACCATAAAGGTGGGATACCCGGCCACAGCCCAGGCCAGAGCATGGGCACCCCACCCCAGGCCAGGTCCTTCAGGAACGGATGTATTTTTTGAAAGCATTTGAACTCCATCTTCCCAGTTGCCGTATCTCGGCATCTGACAGTCCCAATAGGTCTGCATATGTAGCACTACCAATTATAAAACTCTGTGCTTGATAGCACTGAGTATCAATCTGCAATTAAGCTAACAATTTACGCAACTGAGAATTCTGACCCAGTTACTGATTGCTTGTTCTGTTTACAAAATAATGGACCATCGTGGGTTTCTCGCAAATAGAGATATGTCCGGAAGTTGCAGACCCCACATATGGCTTGGTTTGTATGACATTTAATCATCACTGAGGCAGAGTTGCCGGCAGAAAATTTGAAAGATGTCAACATCATCACATATCCTTTCAAAACTTTGTCAAACCTCACATTTTGTATTATGGGTGTGTGGGATTGGTCTTTTGATGCCACTGTTAGTCCACCAATTCTAAGCAAACAAAAGAATGCTACAGTGAACATTGTACAGACTTGTAGTGTACCTGCCATCACATGTGTGTGGCACAGCATAAACCACTAACCTCTCTAGCAATTCAATTGTTATTGGCAATCTGACACTTAGAGTAGACTGCCCCCGTTTAATTCTTTCAATTGTCTGTCATATCAAAAAGAACATACCTGGATCGGAATAACCAGCAATTTTTATGAAAAAACAACATTCCTGCTGCATAGTTAAGTATAATGCTGGCTTTATAAGAGCAGTCATTTAGGTACACAATATACAGGGCCATCTCCGTTGGATCAAATGGGAACTAAACACCATTCAATGCGATAAATCTATTCATGACAGTCATTGCTGCAGCATAAGTATGTTGCGTAGATTTGGCCAATGAATTACACAAAATGCTACTTAAATTAAGGCCCAGTTTTCTGGTTGAAGTAACACTGGTATGGGCGTTGGTTGCTTGTCCAGATGGGGTGCCAGTTGTTGCAGCCTCTGTAAATCAGAATAGTGGGATAAAAAATCTGGGACAATATTATCCTTACCCGCTACATGTCTGAATTGGCAAAGTATGTTATGTGACATACAGGCTAGCACAAAAGAACAGACCAAAACCATGATCTTGGGATCTCCTGCTGATGTCTTATTCAAAATGTGAACCAATGCCATGTTATCTGTGTGAATAATAAATTTTTTGTTGCAGATGAGTGGGCCCCAGATGTGCATTGCCAGCACCATGGAAAACATCTCAAGTTGTGTTATATTCAGAGAACGCCAAGATTGTGGCCATTGGCCTTGCAGATAATGGTTGCCCAACACTGCACCAAACCCAATACTTCTAGATGTATCTGTCTCTAGCTGCAGAAAGACATCACTGATCCATTCACTGTCCATAAAATATTTTTTGCCATTGAAATGGACCAAGAACTGTTGCTTAGCTTCAAGATCTGCTCTTGCTTCTTTATCTATACGAACCCTGTGCCAGCTTTTTTAAGACCTTTCGTAAGATCAATAAGGCGTCTCAGAAATGCCCACCCAGGAGGTACAACATAACAAGCAAAGTTAAATGTGCCAGTGAGAGACTGTCATTCTTTGAGAGTCATTTTTTTTTCGCTTTTTATTTTCCTTCACTAATTTCTGGCACCTTTCTAGCTTGTCAGTAGGTAAATGTAACTCTGATTGTACAGTTTCAATTTCCATAGCTGCAAACACCATTGTAGTGTCAAGGCTGAGTGTTTTTTCCGGGGCCAGTGGGATTTTGAGCTTTTCGCACATGGTTAAGAATTGTTGCAAGCAGTAATTACATTGTTGCCAAGATGACCCCCCCCCCCAATTAGGAAATCATCCCGTATATGTATCATCTCTACAATGTGTTATTTTGTTGTTGCTAACCATTGCATAGCAGTGCTTAGGGTCTCAAATACAGAGCTTAACATGGATCAGCCCATGGCCAGAGTTTTATCATAGTAAATTTGTTATCCCAGGAGAAACCCAACAAAGCTTGATCCTCTGGATGAATGGGACAAATCTTGAAGGCATGTGCAATATCATTTTTTGCTAGGAAACATGAAGGGCCAAGTTTCTGCATCATGGCCACAGCATCATCTAATTTATGATACGAAACAGAAGTAAACTATTTTGGAATACTTTCATTGACTGACAATCCAGGGGGATAGGGCACATGATGAATCAACCTGTACTTTCCAGGCTGTTTCTTTTGAACGACCACAATTTGGGAACAAACAAATTATGACAGTGGTATTTCCTGGAATGGACCAGCTATCCGATTAGCTTTAAGCTCATTTTCTAATTTTGCATTCACTATATCTGCATGTTGCACAGCCAAGGGCAAGTTTTTGGGTATACTCTTGGGTAAGTCACCAGAATGTTGGATTCGAAAACCTGCTGAGAAGCCCTGGTACAGAAATTCCATTAAATCACTCTTGTACCCCTCTAGGTCCTTGTGAAGCACCCCTGCCCTGACTGGTGTGACTACCGCAATGTCGGCCTGAGCCTGGGTGTCTTGCGGCACCTTGTCCTCTGCAAACCGTGACCCGGTGCCTATTTCCACATTTTGGGCAATTGTGTGAGAACTTACATTGGTTATGGTCACAGAATTGGCCTCCATGGAAAATATAGTAGAAACTGGGAGGTATAATTGTGTTGGATGTTCTACGACCCCCTCGGCCACAAAAAGTGGCACCTCGTCCAGTGGACAAGGAGGTATGAAAAAGGACTGATTGGGTAAAAATGCCCTGTGACATGTAATGCCATGGGTAATGACAAGCTGCATGCATCTGTCTGAACTGTTTATCATATTGTTGCCAGTTTGCATTTGTTTGGGACATGTCTCTTATTATTTCTATATATTTAAATATTGACGTCTCATTTGGGTAAGCCTGGCAGTAGACTGAGGAGTATATCAAAATGCTTGCAGACAGTCTGTGAATTCATGCATTTCATACAGTTTTGAACTAGATTTTGAGGGGAGCCAAATAGAAACATTTTGGCCAATATCTGTTATTTCTGTATGGACCTCCTTATCCAGCTGGATCGCCTTGCGTATTGCAGTTAGATCTACATAAGCTTTTGAAACAATCTTCATTTTCATGGACTCATCCACGCAGAGGTCCAGGGTCTCGGGACAAAAAGGCAAAGCCGCACCCCCAGGCCACATAGACACCCCAGATGTTCCTGCTGACAACTCGTGGCAGCCGACAGCCTCATGCTGGGTGGGGGTGGGGGGTGCGACTAAGTCCTCTATACCTAACCCAGTCCCTGGAGCCTGTGTAGCGAGTGACCTTCCTTTGGTCAACCCTGTTGGCATAACGACCGCATCATTGCCTATGTTAAAGCCCTACTTAAACTACTGCCCAATTTTATTTACTTTGGCAGCCTTTGGTTGGGCTTCTCCCGTACAGGAGGCCTCAGTTTCCATTTCATTTGTTGGCTGTGTCACCAAATATAGCACTTCATTGTCTAATTGGCCCAGTCTTTCAGCTACACTGTCATGTAAAACTTCAATTTGTACTTGTTATGTCACTCACGCCAGCCACATGAGAGTAGGGAATATCCCAACCAGCCAATCACAACTGTGGTCTGTAACCTAATAATATTGGCGCCTTCCATTTTCCATATGCAGTGTCTTCATTGTATGCAGACTTCAATCTATTCTATATCGTTATTCGTCAAGGTGACCACTGACTAAGGCAGGACAGCCAAAGCTGGGTATATGCCTCCTAACTGTTCCACTAGTCATGTACATCTGTATACAAGGGGAAGTCAAGGAACAGCTTCTAGTTAGTAATCAGAAAATGCAATATTGGAAGCCAGATAATGTTGAGAAATATGTAAAAATGTGACTGGCATCCAGGTGCTTTACGGGTTTTAACAGTGGCTACTGGCAGCCTGTGACATCAAAGTGAACTGCCATACCTACTCGTGCATGTCACTTCCAGCAGACTTTGGACTTTGGCAAGGGGAGGCTAATCAGCATCTGTGAGGTTGACATTGCCTGACGCGAAGTAGCTGCAAGGATTGGGAATTCCAAGACAACGATACGATTTCCATGGATTCGTTTCGGGCAGACAACACAATGTAACAACACAAAGTAGGAAATGGGAAACTGAGACGTTAAGATTAAGAGGGGTGATCCGTACTGGTGCAGTATATAATTAATAACAATGTGTAACAAGACACTGGTTTCTTCCAACCGAGACCTATGCAAGCAGTGGTGTCGAGTTTATAATAACACACATTAGATGTGGTCTTTAAACACGGTACTGCCATCGAAAGGTTTATGGGTACACCAGTCATCATTGTACAACATAGTCAAGCAATGATCTCAAGCTAACTCATTCCACCCGAACAGAAGATTGAGTCAACAGCTTTCTTTGGCACGCTCTGGGCGGAATGCGTCCAGAGTATGCCGAGAGAAGCTGCCGACTGTGGGCATATAATTTGGAATGATCTTCCATGCAAGTTTCACCCAAATTTTGAAAAAATAATCCTTAAATTAGTAAAATACAATAAACACACGACATTTAGATATTAGCGGGGAAAAGCGTCATTAGGGTTGAATGAGTTAAACATATCTCTGCTTTCATCAAAGTCGTCTCTGGTGCTCACTTAGGTCAAAGCATGTAAGAATATGTTGCCCACCAATGCTAAAGACTCACAGAATATATCCTCTGATTAGAGCTATCCTGATTGTCAAACAGAAAACGTAAATTGTGTTAGTAGGTGTAGCATATGTAAGAAAAGATGGAAAGCTATACTACATACATGTAACCAAACATGACAAATTTCATAGCAATGGATTGTTCCAAGCTGAGCTTATCATGCATCGAAAACTTAGACAACAGATCAGCTAATAGAGAGTTTTAACTTTCTACAAAGAAACTGAATGGAAAAATAAGACCTGCATGTTCTGACACGTAATAAATCATATTGACTATAATGTCGATATAATTGCACTTGTATAAGGAAGGAAAGGCACTCGGCATTCAAGCTGGCCTGAACCAGAGCCGTGTAATTGATGCCAGTAACATTGATTGGCATAAACGTATTTTGGTGGTTACCCGCTACTAACGCCATCGTTAATGTGCTTCATAACTAAAACAAACGTTGCTCCCATCAATGGCTAACAGAACCACAGTACCCTGTAGTTATGAACTACCTTACATTACCACTGTATCTTGTACTCTGTGGTTACTTCATGATTCATGCATCCTGCAATAAGGCCTCTTCCCACTTCAGATACTAGATGGGCCCATGGCAAATATTCTCTTCACAACAAGCGTCCCCTGGTGGCTTGTCCTTGCTCACACAATCGGCACAGGAGCAAGATCACTTACTTAGAGACACTGGCGATAAGAAGAAGACACACGGACGCACTTCATCCAAAAATACATATCAATATAATTCTTGGCAGACTCATACCATTCTGCATCGGTTATAGTTCAATCAATACTGCAACATATGCCCTCAGAGCAGTTGTCAACTTGACCGAGAACCAGACACCGGGCTAACATCCTACTGTCATTTGGTTTACGAATAGAATATGTGCATACAAGCTTCCTCTTGCTAGATACAGCAAAACATGGGATATTGGACTATTATTCAATTACCTGAAGTCTAAAGACCTACACACTGGCAGTCTTAAATGAATTATTGTTAAGTGGAAAATGCTTCTGCAGCTACTTATGCTTCAGGTACTCTGAGACATGCAAGTGTATAAACTGTATCTGTATCACACCCAATATATTATGCCCATACAGAGAGTGCCATAAGTAAGAGACCTGGCAAATATTCCATAGAGCCTATTACTGTAACTATTTGTAGGGATGAAAGTTTGTGCATTTCAAAATGTAATACTGCGACATCATGGTTGCCCCCTTGCAAGGTGTTCTTATTGGTCATAAAAAAGTCCATAAGCCAGCTGCAACTTCAATCGCTCTGTCTGGATACGCATAAATCGGTGTTGGCATGTCAGTGACAACACAGCAGGCGCTTCCTCTTTGGAATTTTGAAAGGTTCAAGCACATACATATCTGTGGTATGTGAGTGTGTGTGTGTGTGTGTCAACGCAGCAGGGGCTTCCTCCAGATTTTGAAAGGTTCTAGCACTGCGTATCTGTGCCAACACAGCTGGGTCTTCCTCTTGATACAGTAGAATCTGCAATTAAGGCAACATCCATAAAGAGACCATTTCTGTATTAAGACCACCAATTTACAGACCCATTTTTGGTCCTTATTTAAATTATGTCCCCATTAAGACCACTCCCCATTTAAGACCAAATTTTTCAGTCTTTTAGGTGGTCTTAATAGGGGATTCCACTGTATTTTTGAAAGGTTCTAGCACTGCGTATCTATGCCAACATAAGCAGCTCTCGCTCCCACTGTATCACAAAGGAAATGGTAAGTTATGAACTAATTCCCGTTCATATAACCCAAAGTGTGTACATAAAATTGTCAACTACCGTAACGTTTTTACATAAATTTGTCGCTACTAAAAAACGTTTTTGCTGAACTTTGTACGTCAGACCATTCATGGTGGCACGCACTTCGTCAATAGCTTTTCTTGGCACGAGTTGGGTGCATTGCGGCCAACCCGCGCCAGGGAAAGCTGTTGACTCAGTCGTACTTTCACCAGGAATGTGTTAACTGTGTATGTGGTTCTACATATACATATAATACTGTGTGCAGGGATTGTATTGAAGGGATATTTTCATTCGTAGGGTCCAAGTGTTCATAGAATCTCGAGCGTTTAATAAGAGAGTCATATTTGGCCAAAAAGATTTTTTTTTATGTTGAGCCTCCAATCTTTGGATTCAGGTTGTATTAATTCTGAACTTGAGTTGGTTGATTTAAAATATCAATGGCCTGTCTACCATCCATTGGTTGTCACAAGTGAGGAAGCAATTAGATTTGTTTCAATGAAACTGTCTAATTCGGAAGTATACTCTGGCTGATTGAATCGCTAGATTATTTATAAATACAAATTCTAGATACTTGACACTTTCCTTTTGCTCTTAAAAAATTCGGCTTTTGTAAACGTATATGATATTGGCATATATGAATAGTGACAATGTAATAGATCTTTTCAGGACCAACGCCTTTCCAAGTATCGTACCCAAATGCTTCACCGCCATGTCCTCCTGTTTCCCGACACTAGGCTCCCAGTATGTCTCGGTGATCATGCTCTTATACTCATTTTTTTTATATTTTTACAAATTTCATAAAATAAGATGCAACATATGACCCAACAGGGATAGGAGTAAGAATCATTTTTCTTTCCAAAAATATGTTTCACATTGATATGCAAAAGGTATAACAACCTCATCGCATGCTAACAAAGCATATTCATCCACCCTCTGCATACGGTTGTGGTAGTGAGAGGTGCAGAGCCCCTGCAGAGGGTTGTAGTGGTGAGACGTGTGGATAGTCTAAGGAGGGTCAAGGTGGTGCATAGGTCAAAATGATTGATGAGAATGTTTACAGTTATGCTCTGCTGTGTGTTTTTATCCCCAAGGCGTGGTTTTAATGTAGGTGTATTTTCATTATAAGCATCCCAGTGTTCATAGTATATTGAAGTTTCAATATTTGGCCAAAAGTGTTTTAAAACACTTTTGGCCAAATAATAAGAATATTAAGAATCTGGATTCTGGTTGCAGGTCTATTTTGTGAAGTTACAAATCTAAGCTTGAGTGGACTGATTTAAAACACCGATGGCCTATCTGCCATTTCCTGTAACAAGTCAGGAAGGTATCAAACTTGTCTGATTCAATTTGTTTAATTCATGTTGTGTTCGTAAACTTCAGCTACAAAGAAAATAGATTTTTAACCCCAATTCTTTTTTCTCTACTCAAGTCCCTCACGCTTTAAAGCCAGGCGCTGATGACTGCGCACACACTCTCAACCAGCTTGTTTGTCACTTTCTCTTGATATCATGGATATCGTACTGATTAGAACAGCTGCCGCTAGTCCATTTCCTTTGCTTCATGGTGCAAAATAGATGTACAAGTTCACTTTCTGTCAGTCAATTTTTATGATCTGTGTGTCAATTCAATATACCATTTTCTGGAAATTAACATGAGAAGGGGAGTTACATTTCTCAAGGCATAACGGTTATAAAGTCTCATGTGATTCTACAATGATCTAGGTTGACGACGAGACAGAATGACAAAGCTGTGCGAATTAACATGAAAGGGAAGCTGTGTTCCAATTTAGGCTGAATTGTCATTTGGGAACATAAGAATCAAATACCTGCCGATGTACAGTTTACTCGTTTGCATAACCTACTTTCACCGAACCCTTGTTGGCACCATGAGAATTTTAAATTGTCACCTTTCTTATGTGATATTATCCTAATGGTCCTCACAGATAAATCAATAGAATTGCATCAATCTCGTAATATAACAGTCAAATGCAGAACGCATAGGTCTCACATGCAACAAACTGTGGACTGTTGTTCGTGCAACTTGGTTTGCCTGGTAGCAACGTGTGTTTAGAGATGATTTTCCAGAAACGTAAAGTTGGCAGTTACCTGCGCTTTGACACACTAGACGTTACAACTGGCCCTGAAACTTTTGGTTCACCCGGCAAAAACGCAGTATAGAATTGGGCGGAGGCTCCATTATGCCAGAATTCAATACAAAACAAACAGGCTGTAAATATGGAATTATCAGCTTAACACGGTATTTCACATCTTCTGAGTACGCAAATCCACCCTTTTACATGATGTCGTGGTATTCGTGGCAAGACTAATACATGCCCCTTGCTCTGACACTGAAACTAACAGGTGCATTGCTTCGCATTGAAACCTTAGTTTTGGCCGCATTGATCCACTTCAAATGTGAATTATAAATTACTGTTTTATCGTAAATTTTCGCGAAAGATAAATGTTCCCGAATGTTCGCAAGGAAACCCAGTTCGGGAATATTAAACTCGGGAAAATTGTAGAGCATTGAAAGTAGAATGTAAGCCTGCATGAGATCGGGAAAACTCAACTTGTGAAATTCTGATGTGCAGTCTACTCGGGAAATTTTGTGCCCCGAAATATAAATGATTATACAGTATCTACTTAAATTCCATTGATTTTATAGCTGCCTTGTTTTGGCAAAGTAATAAATAGTAGACCAGAAAACATTGAACATGCTAGTCACAAGCATTAATTGCGGCGTTTTGTCCCTTGTTGAATATATGTCAGTCTCTAGGAAACCAGACTCACTCTTAAAGACTAACTTTTGCACATATTTGAAGATTTGTGAATCGTGACTTACCCACGAATTTGCAGGTTTGTTGCAAAATTACTTTCAGTATAAAGATATATAACTTTATGATGACCATAATAATACAAGTTATATATGTTAATGTTTGTCTTCTAAAATTTAATAAATTCAGTTAAACTATCTACATTTTAACAGCTTGGCACATACTGGGCATCCGGACACAACCTCTGTGTTAGCAGGGTAATCTGACACAGGCAAACTTTCCTTAATGATTACAGGAGTACCGTATGAGTCATTGGTTGCACATCTTACAACTACCAGACGATGACATCGTAAACTGGGCACGTAACACGCTTTTGAGAATGCCCCACCAGCAGCAGATTATGTCTTAGTTTCAGGAGTCAAAAAAAATCACTCCCTCAGGCCAAATATACAATAACTACTTTTTATTTTACCTCTAGGTACAAATGTGGGGAGAGGCAGGTTTTTTCGACCGCTGAAACATCTGACCAAATATGGGTGTGAAATTTTATTCCGTTCAAAGGATCCGAACTGATGTATATATATCGATAAATCATTTAACATGCTTGGCCTGCGGTGTGACAGTGCACCGGTCACCAGGCTGGCAGCAGGAAAATGACAAAAGAAAAAAAGGAAAAGTAATGCAGCAGAAATTTATCATACGCGCGGAATGAGAAACAAGTTGATTTATATTTGGTTTTATGTATAATTACCTGGTGTCGTTGTCCCGGGAACAGTACCGTTGTTTATTGTTGCCAGACAGAATAAAACGGAATTGTAGTTTTTAAGCACTTATGATAAATTTGACTAACTTTTATTTTACCAAAGGTGTTGATTAACTTGGCAAAGTTTACCGCTTCACGAGACTAATACAGCAACTCGGTGTTAGGTCGTATCAACCTATCATGATGCAGGCAAGTCGGCAATGACCCATAGGTGCAAATGGATTTTAACCGGACATAACTTGTTATATTACACTTGCATGTTCACTTAAAGTGTTATATATACTGCTCCATTTTTGCGAGCATTTGTATTGTAAGCGCAATCTGTTTTGGGTCTATTTTGCTTGTATTCCTGTTGTATTTGAGTAACAAAATAGGTCACAACTAAACTCACACTTTGTCAATGAAAGTATGGTATGACAGTTGCTGCACCCGGAGCACATTACTTTTACAACACATAATAACACCAGATGGTGCCACTGAAAAGACGAGCGATAAAAGCTTTATAAGCCATAACCAGTGCATCAGCACGATCCTTGTACATGCATCATGCAAGAGTTTGCACTGTGGTCGTTCTGTTTGGGAGAAAATCAATAGTCCAGTCTTCATAAGAAGAAATAAAATGTTGCGTTTTAAGTACCACACGTTATAAAATACACAAACCCTTTGTTTGTACTGGAAATGCTTCATTACCTGTACAGTTCAAAACATCGATACTTTAACACTAGACACACAGATGTGCAAATACACACACACACATACATAAAATGCTATAAGAGTATAATACATTTGGCGGACATATGCTGTAGACACACAAATTACAAATAATTACACAGACAGGCATTCAGATAATATTACGACAAACATATTTAAAGTGCAGATTCCAAACGAAAACTTTTTGGGTGACGCATGTCGAGAGCCATTTTTTTTGTTTTGTTTTGTTTTTTATTCAAGCCTCCCCGATCGGGGTAGGGAGTGTAGGGAGTGTGAGTGGTGGGTGGATGGGGCTGAGCCTTATACTGTTTGTACCGTCCATTTGTATAATTGCCAGCCCAACGAATGATCTATACCATTTAAGTCCCCTGCCTGCAAGAAATCCAAAACCACATTCTCTCTCTCTCTCTCTCTCTCTCTCTCTCTCTCTCTCTCTCTCTCTCTCTCTCTCTTCTCTCTATCTCTCTCTCTCTCTCTCTCTCTCTCTCTCTCGCTCTCCTTTTCTATTTGTTTGAATTTGAATAGTACAGATGTTCAGATTAATTTACCAAAAAGGACCTATTAAAGATTTGAAATAATGCGATATGGTTTTATGCTCGTGTGAAATAAAATTTACACATGTATATAAAATAGTATTTTACATGTATATTTTTGCAGTCTGTAAGGTTTATAGGGCGTTGCCCTTTTTTCTAATCGTGTATAAAATATGTGTAAAATCAAACCATGTTAAGATTACATGCTAAAAACATTCCTTTAGCAACTAGGCAAATCATTTGAAAAACATGCCCCTGGTCATGAAAGTGTTAACCTACCAAAGTTTGTCAGTAGCCCTCAGGGGTGCACAAGCGGAAATACTGAGAATGCCGACTTAAAGTTTAAGCGGCTGGCTTGGAGACGAAAATAACGAAATTGGACAGAAGGAAACCGTGACAGCTCTGTGTTCAGGTGACCTAACGTACTAAGACTGAAGTGACCCTGTGAACGTCAGAGTGATATATATCTATTTACCAACATTTCTAAATTTTGAGAATTTGTTAAATTCCATAAAATGGCATCACCACCATGTAGTGAACAAATAAGGTGGTAATCAAGACCACAAATATCCGAAATAAGTCTTACGACCATCCAATGTTTCATTTGCGAGAAAAATTAAAGAGAATTGAAAACACACAAAAGTTCTTTAAAAAATTACATCGCCAATTGTTGACCAAGTTAATTTCTAGATGTGTCCATAAGTGTCCCTATGTACTTTCCGAGCAATTTTCACGGTAGATTTTGCAAAAAGTTTTAATGTTTACATAAAAATGAAGAAAACAAACAAAATTAATTCATAAAAATTCCAAAAAGTCACTTGAGAGTGACCATTTGAACAGAATTGCTAAGGACCCACCAAAGGTACAAACAAACACAATTATGAAAATAGAAAAAAATACTGCATCATTTGGTGAACCAAATGAGGTTCCAGGATCCTGAGACGTTACTTGATGTAATTTCGAAGTGGTTGGCGTCGTGGTATTGCAGATGGTTTTTGAAGATTTTGCCAAGCAATGAAAAGATTCACACCAAATTTTAAAAAGTAGACTATGATCATTTGGACAAATTTGTAAAAACCCTTTCAAGGTACATCCCTGCAAGTTTGAAGTAAACCCGAGCGAAAGTTTTGCCGAAAAAGTAAAAATGTGACTTGTCATTGTAACCATCATTGATTTTCCATTGTAATCAATGAAATGTATGGATTGACCGATAGTACCTATTTTCTTTAAAAACTCTTTAAAATAAGAGATGCTGAATATCATTACCTCTGAACATCTCTGTTTGAACCTTTTATAAGCTACATTTCCATCGAGTTTCAGAAGAGTCTAAGAGACCTTTTTGTTGAATATGTCCAAAATAGCGAAAACACCCGACAAATTACAGAAAAAAAGACAAAAATTCGCAGCGCAATCTGGTGAACGAATTCAAGTCTAGGCGTCCTCAGAAGTGTCTCTGTGCAATTTCAAAGCAGTTGGCCAAGCAAGCTCACAGAAGATTTGGTGTTCAGCTGGACCTCAATGAAATAGCCAGGAGTCACAGACGGGCAAAAAGGTTGGCGGGAAACCAAGAGCTATCATTGTTAGGTTAGTGAATTACCGTACTCGTCAAGCGTACTAGTAAGACAAGTAACCATGCATTTGTGTCTGAAGATCAAGACCGAACTAGCGTCACGTACACCGCTCGCAAACTGTAGATATAGGAAAATATGCATTCTTGTTGATCCAACGAAAGCTGGCTATATATTCAGAAACATAAAAGTCCATGGGGTGCTGGATACATACTCGGGAACTTTATCCATGGTCGTGTGGTGCAGGTCCTTGAGTTGGAAGACTTAAATACATGTAGTTGCACGTGCACTACAGTACTGCCTTGACGAAGAGTTTTTTTCAGATATGTGATGATTAATCATTTTATATTTTGCGCTACCTATTGACACTGGAGTTGTATCGTATTTTCTATGTAATTACACAGGGCATATTCATGTTGACATTCTATATGCTCTCTCTCTCTCTCTCTCTTTCTCTGAGTTCATGTTCATCTATAGATGCAACAGAGGTGATCTCTTTTTTCATGAGACATGCATACGCTATCGAGTTCATGCACAGTATGCTATCCCTGATTATGGGCTCATACTACCTTTCCGTGTTTATTTGTGTTTGTCTTTTACTTCCGTATCCTAGTTTTCATGTCTCTGCTCGCGTTTTCAGAACACGAACATTTAGTCACTGAATCACATGGGTTGTACGCGTACTTTTAAATTCTTGACTGTATTCGATAGTGTTCTTTCTGCACAACGTTATAACGTATGTCTGTATCCTTTCATATATCAAGGTGTACAGCTATAATATGCTTTTGGGTACGGAAAATTGCTAAATTTGTAGATACAGTAAGTTTTCATGTGTTGATAATATAATTATTGCGGGCATTAAGAATTCTAGGCCACTCTCTGTCCATTTGCGTTGCTCATTAGCTGCATGCCCGACAGGAATTTACTGTCCATTGCAGCGTGTCATCTGGTCGGTGTAGAAAGCATTTTTCACTTATCCAGTTTGCGTATAGCTAATCGAGAGCTCACTTAATGACGTCACACATTCTACGTATACATAAATCCTTTATTAACCCTGTCTTATTGTGGGTTATGTATAAGCAAAATATTAACATATACTAAGTAATTCTAGGGCCTAGCCAGGGTTGGAAAATGGACGAGGCGAATACAGCCTAACTAGAGGCATAGGTGTCGAGGAGAATGCTCCCCCGGAAAAATTTTGTATCTTATGTGCTAAATAATGCATTCTGAGGGTTCGAATGCCAAGTACGACACATTTGTCTGACACAAAAATTAGGCATATCCACTTGTGTTGTTGCATGCTTTTATTCACAATTTAACATTGTGTGACATTATGGTCATCATATGGAGTCACGAATATCTGATGCTCATAAGAAGGCACGAATATCTGATGCTCTTCTCCTCCAGGGACGGATCCAGAATTTCTAAAAGGGGGATTCGAATTGCGATCCTCACAGCTGGGGGGGTGGGGGGGTGTGGGGGTGAAAAATCGATATTCCCAGACACGTTTTTCTAGCATTTGAGACTCTATTTTTACATGGACAATTTGACAGAGACACGCAAAATCAACTAATCTGGGCTCTCCCGTTAGCTCTCATATTTCCTTGCAGGGTATGGCATACAAGGTTAGACAAGTCCCAAGCTTTTTACAGGATGGCAGGGCCAGTGCTTCAAAATTTCCACTGGCCCTAGTTTGCCCCAAATCATTCCGGTGAGCACATTTAATGTGACTGCGACAGCATAATGGCTGCAGTTATTCCGTGCAAGTTGGTTCATCATACATTTCAAATCTATACAGTGTGAGTCCACATTTTGGCGAGCTCTGTTTCTTAAAGTTGAGATTCTAGTTGATACAAATATCATCTATATGAACAATATTGTATCCGTATGATTCCTTGTACTGCCTCTAGCTTTAAATTATGTATTGAAAGCCAAACCATAAGGAACCAATACAACCAATCCAGACAGGAACTACAAAGATCTAATGATTTTACTAGTACTGTATTTACTCCCATTTAGACTTCCGAAAGTTAAAATTCGAGTTCCTAAGTAACTTAAGGTATCTAGATACAGATGTTTACATCAGTGTTGAAGTTGCATAGTCTTGCTTTATCAATTGATTAACATACAGATCAACGAAATATCGTCCAAATTAAAAAAAAATCAATATGCCAACATAAAAGAACTAGTACATAGGAGGACACCTAATTTAAATTCATTTTTCGGTAAAATCCAGCGCAAAGTGCTAAAAATGATGCTCTTTTGTTCCAAACACCATGAGGCTAAAAAGAGTTCTCCAAATTGTTCCTATTAGGCCCATATCGGGATATAAATCTTTGTTTTGAAAATTGATATTTTGGATATGCAAATAAGCAAATTTGAATTTTGCTGTCTCATAATTTTACACTTGATGCAGATAAGAACAAATTCAGGGACACTGTTAAGTATCACAGTATTTTGAAGACACTTATCTTGTTTTCCCTTTTTTCGTAGGATGCTAATCTTAAATACAAATATAAAATGAAAGCCACTTCAAAGCACCCGCCACTTCACTATATTTGAAAATCAGCATAGTAATCCTTTGACGTGTTCCGCAGCTTAAGACAAGACGATTCCAAAATTTATATTTTCACTAGCTAAAACGAAAGATCAAGAGAAAGATAGCTCTGAAGGTGTAGGAAGCGATACTACTCGGATACGTATCAGAATACGTTAAGAGGCAAAATGATTGGCCTCCTGTGATTGAATTGGTGAACTGACAAGTCTGTTGCTGGTTTCAAAATAAAATGGACAAAAGTCATGACCATAATAGCAACATCAGTAGTATGAGATACAGTATTGCGCAGACCAAGCCTTTGATGTAATACATAACATTTTAAGACAACCAAAAAAACCCCACGGAGAATGTATATCGACACGTGACGATTATATATGAAAGTATGAACAGTTTAAAGATCATAGATGTTCAGATATACCTCCAGACATTAAATTTAATTTGAAAGCAGCGGCATTAGGCCAAGTTGTTTGATTTTATCTTCAATGTTTATTTTATTCTCCTTTTTCCCTCTTATTTATTATTATTTTTTTACATCGCAAAAGGGGCTTCGATCGAAACACCCCCCACCCGCCCCCTCCCGATCCGCCAGTGTCTTTTGTCGTAGCTGGTCGCTGATTGAAAGATTGAGCCTGCATCACATACACAACACACCATAAATTGATAGTACTACGTGACCCACATCCTAGAAACAAGTGTAATTACTAAAAATCAACTGTATAATGTCATATTTACAAAGGTATCGCTAGCTGCTGCACCCACTAGCCCAGCATCACATAGCATACACATATACATACTTTAGCGGTGAGTGTTGTTGAAGGGATGGGTAGGGTACGGTCTCAAGAGAGTGGGAATTTTTATTCACCGTAAATATCTATTTATTGTGTGTATTGAACATTAGTTGAAGATCTGCAAATTCCTTGTGTTTGCCCCTGTTGACAAGACAAGTTGATTATACCTGACACGCCTGGTCTCTGTACAATTATCCAGATATGACTCATATGCATGTGGTTGTCAAAAAGCTGCATCTAAATGACCACCACATGTGTACAGACGACCAGAAGTTTCCTTGGGGAACGCCAAGATTGATACTTCGTCAACACATAATTAGGCCTCTCATCTAGCTTCATCACACAGGCTGCAGATACAATACTTTCACACGTCAGTTTGATAAAGATGTCAGTTTCAGAAACTGCTCAAAATCCAGCTGGTTGATAGCTTTCTCCGTAAAGTATACCATGATTGTTTATCCGCTTTTAGAGCAGGTTTCAGCTGTCAGCATGTTCTTATCCACATACAACACTTGGAGGGATGCCCTTGAGAATGGACTACTCTCTGGAGTTTTACTCCTGGATTTGTCGAAGGCTTTTGCCTGCCTCACCCACTCATTGCTTGTGGCATGACGACCCCTTTCCGTGAATTTACTATCAGACTATCTTCTGAGCAGAAGACAATGAGTCAAAATTCTCGATGCCACCAGTTCTTGGAAATCCATTCTCAAGGGCGTCCCGAAGGGCCCCATTCTTGGATTTACAATCTTTAATATTTTTATGATTCATATTTTCTGTGCCAGTCAAGATGAAACCCTTTTTAATTATGCTGACGACAAAACCATACTGGGCAAGGCTAAGACTAAAGAAGGCCTAGCCAATAAGTTTTAAATAGTTTATCACTTATTTAAATGGTGTAAAGAAAATCAGATGGAGGCGAATCCTTCAAAGTTTCAGTGTATGATTTTCGATGGAGATACCTCATCTGAAATAGGCCTACACAATAGAGTAACTACTATTGCAAGCGAACAAAGTTTCAAACTGCTGGGTGTTCAACTTTACAATAGCTTTAACTTCTCTCATAACATCTCTAAAATTAATTATGAAATCAGCTTCTAGGCGATTGAACTGTCTGCTACACCTCGGCCTTTTTCTGGATATTGATACCAGACTTCTTGTCTGCAAACCCTTTGTCCTTTCAAATTTCAACTATTGCCCAGCAGTTTGGTACTTTTGTGGAACTTCAAACTTTGCCAAATTGGGGAAAATTTAATTCAGAGCTGTGAAGTTCATAATTTGGTTTTGATCGGTACGATCTGGATTATAGCACTCTCCTAAATATGGCAAATCTTGCTACTTTGGCATTGTTCAGAATGAAAAACAAAGCCACGTTTTTCAAAGTTGTTCAGGGCAGCAACCCTGAATACATAAACAGTGTCTTCAAGCCCAATACTCATGGCTATTTTCTGAATGCAAAAAAGACTTTAAGAGCATCGATCTGTCACACGACCGTAAGGGGTTTTCATTCGTTAAAGAATTTCGGTATTAAGATTTGGAACTCGCTCCCGAGTGAGCTCGGAACAGCCAAAGACTTTCCTACTTTCAAACACAACTCAGACACTGGGAAGGATTTTCCTGTAAATGCTCCTTATGTTCACAATAATTTATCTATTACTTGCACCCCATTTCTACCATTGTTTCATGCTGTACAAGGTCTCTCATGCACGATCCATGTGCGTCGTGCATTTTTATTATTCATTTAAATGTTTTCATAAGTACTATATTCTATCATGTGGTGCATATTGTATCTTTTCATCATTGTGTTTCATCATTGTTTCAACTTTTTTCTAATTATTTATTCACACTGGCCCAAAATAACTGGGAAGCTAATGTTACTGCGTTGTAAAGAAAAACTGAATAAAAATAAAGATTGTATCTGAATCTGTATCAGTATAGTGCAGAAGAAACAGCCAGTTCAATGATGACTGACTGAGTAATGAAGGGGAAGGAAAATTCTAGACGAGGCCATTGCCTAGTCTGCCTCATGCTGGCTACGAGCCTGAATTCTAGATTTAGTATTTCACGTACATACATTCAATATTGTTCTGAAGTTTCCGGGTAAAGATGAAAATGTATTATACAGGTATCAGATGGATTTGAAGAGTTATGTAATGATGTAGAAAACATGTAAACCTGACAGTTGTACCTTACATTTTATACAATACGTGTATGAGGCAAGATATCTCTTTAAATTGGCAGTTGCAAGGATTAAATCAGTTGAAAATATTGTTGCCCATTTGTTCGTAGCTGTTTCAAGTCAGGAGAGAGATGTTTCTCTTCATAGCGCATTTCATATTCATTCAATGGTAAAGGAAGATTATAAAGGTGTTGGTATACCGGCCTTAAAGATATAGATTTTGACTTTTTTGATGCCTGGCGGGTTTTGGTCATGGATGGATCTTGTTTGGTCGGTTTTTCAGTGCAGTTTCTCTAGTATTGTTAAAAACTGTTGTTTGGTTCTTCTTTCCATAGCAGATATTATTTTATGTTTTCAATATAGGATCTTATCGTCTTTGGATATTCAATGCATGCTACATTTGGGGATATTAATGTCAACGGGCTTATCAAAATGTGGACGGTTTTTAATTTTGACTGGTTGTTGGAATACGATATTGACGGGTAATGGTCCCATAGGACTCTTTGGTATGTTACATGTAGTACCCAGCTCTGTTTTTTCCTTCAGGGATACACGTCCTTCAACTATTTTATACTTCGTATGAGTGCCAATTACAGGGTGAGGACCAGAATTGATGCATCGGAAAACTAGTACCAGTTAACATTTTAACAATTTTTGTTGTCTGCATATAGTTTTAAATCATATAGTATCATGGCCAGAAGTATATTAATACCTTTCATCAATCTCACTAATAAATAAATATGGTCAGATATGACTTTATGTTAAATTGCAGGTGCTACTGTATACTAACAGTCTAAATCGAATAATTCCACTTGCCCCTACGGTGTTACTGCTAAAATATAAAGCTTAAAATAAAACTTTCATAATTTGATAATGCCTGGTTATAAAGTTTAAACATAATGGTAAACCATACATCCATATTCAAAGAAAGCATCAAAGAAATATCCCTTTGGAAGGTAACAATTCAGATGGTTTCCGACATGTGTTTCAGGACTTGGATATTTGGGTGACAGGTTTCAGGTCTCACAAAATCGACAGTAATATTTCGGAAGCTAATGGATATAATACATTTTTGTCAAAAACTGTTAAGACATGGTTATGTATGTTCTAGATTTCAGGCCTTTGTATCTAGAACCAAATATAGTTACAATAAACTGGAGTCAATAGGGTTCAAAGATATCCAGAGATTGTTAGAAAGTTTGGCTTTAATACATTCAGAGATTTTAGACTTGCCACTTTTGCTACTTAGTATCATCGTTTGGCATCATTCCGTTTTAGTATTCACCTTTCAGACATTTTAGGCTAGCTTGTTTTCTGTCAGGTTTAACCACTAAGGGCTATCGGTAGCAATCACCGGCCTACGGCAGTTACAAGCTTGCTTGATTGTGCTTGATTTCTGTTTACGAAAAACTTATTTTGATTACATCTTCTTGTCTTAAAAGCTAATGACTCCCATTCTTTTCTGACATGCCCCACACATTTTGCTGTGAACATCCAGAGATTGTTAGAAAGTTGCGCTGCAATTATTTTAAAGATTTTAGACTTGCCTGTTTTGCTACTTAATTTTCGCATCACTGTGTTTCAATATTTATCTATCAGACATTATAGGCTAACTTGTTTTCTGTCAGGTTAGACCTCCAAGGGCTATCGGTAGCAAGCAGTGGCCGTAGACAGTTACAAGTTTGCCTAATTGTACTTAAATTCTGATAAGAAAAATTATGTTTTGATAATATGCTTTTGACTTAAATGCTAATGACTTTCATTCTTTTCTGACATGCTTTAGTACAACTTGGCTCAGTGTCAAAGAATCACTTAAATTTGACAGTATTGAGTAAAATGCACCACACTTGACCCATTTTGTTGAAACATTGACTCAGGGTTGGCAGCGAAATTGAGCTTTAGGGTTTGGAAACTTTCAAAGTGAGGAGTAAGGGTCATCATGGAGTTTGTTTTGCATTTCTGGTGTCCATTGTTGCAGTATTTATTAGGATTTCCCTTGGCTTGTACAGGTGGTTTAGCTGTGACTGTTTATTTTACAATACTGGGACTGAATACAATGCCCCTGTTTGTCTCTGCTTCAGTTACACACTGGGAGGTGGTTGAACTTAGGTAAGCTATCCAGTTAGAAAGGATACATACTGGTTCAGGGGTGAGTCAAATGGTTTTATCTGAACTTGTACCGTACAAAGTTTGGTAATTATGTTTGGTTTGACAGTTATTTTTTATTTATAATGAAGCTCTACATTTATAAGCAAAACGTCACTTATCTTATTATTTTTATTAATAAACCGCTACTCAGAGAGACATGTATGGGTCCAGGCGTCGAAACGTGTTGTGAGCAGTTACCCAATTAAGACTCTTTAATTTATTTGGGATTATACACCCTATGTCAAAATTTTACAGAAGAACGTGTGCAATATGGACAATAGTGCTCCTGTATGTATTTAGGTTGGACAATGACTGGTTAGCTTATGGAAAGTAAAGAGTTCGGACTACTGAATAGAATAATGAGTACTAGGAACTGGGTGGTTCTGGACATAAAGAAACAAAAACAAATATGTTCTTACATTCCTATTCTGTACATGAAGTAAAAACCAATAATTTATGGCAACTAAGAAATCACATGGAAATATTCGTTAGTATAAAATCATGCAATTTCGGGGACGGTTGGGGCATATTATCAAGCTAGCACAAAAATACTGCTGCATTTTTCAGTATAAAATGCAAACATACATAGTGCCCAAGCATGTCATCTGCAATGAACCTGATGATAACTACGGGACATCAACATTTGTTTAAATTATGTCCAAACACAGGCTAGTTACCTAGTACAATTCATTCTCATCTATGGTTAAGCAAGGCTACCCTCTAACAGAAGGGACTTTAAGTTTCAGGTCACCCCTCTCCATGCCCATGAGCAGTTGGTAGGAATAATCTGCAGTATCTTCATTTAACGTGACATTGAACCATTCAGGGAACCCTGGGACTGGACTTATTACTTCTCCACTATACCATAGAATTTCTCCATGCCCCACGTCCAATTTGTGCTGAAAACACTTGCCAACAAGCTTGTGACTGTTTGTGTCCACAATGCCTGAACATTCCCTATTAATTTGATGCGCACCATGAGCAAGTCAATTGAGGTCTTCTCTGAGCTGAGGTACTGAAAATGTGCTAGACTGTTTGGAAATTAACTGCTATTTTTTTTGTTTTCTGCAGGTTGCACCAATATAAAGTCGCTCAAGTTATTTTGCACTTTGAATGCTTCAGGTGTTTTTCTGTATGTTGTATTGTTGACCGCTTCTTGTATATTGCCCCTGCAGATTACCACAAGCCATAATGAATCATATTATATTAACGGTTACTGGCTCATCTTTACTTGTTTGCCCTACAATTTTGAGAAAATTTTCTCCTTTTTCCTATTACAAGCACTTCCTCAGGCCGATATTTCTCCCGCGTTTGTGTTAATTGTGTCTGTCAGTGAACTAACTCTTCTCCTAGGTGCATTTAAAATGGTCTTTTTTCTGAGGAATGCGTGTTTTAAGCCGTGCAGCAGTTCTGCTCATGGTGAACAAAATGTGAGTTTCATTTGTCAATTTTGTTGCATGAGAACGTACTATACAGCGCCTATCCAAACAGGCAAAGAGAGCTAAATACAATTTGTTGTGTTATGTGACCAACTTCGTTTATTCACTGGTAACACCCAGTAAACCCCTTTCTTCGTATGCATGATGTTTTTCCTCTGACAAATGATCATTAACCAGTCGTTTTAAGATTAAAGCCCGGTAAGCAATATAAACCCAAGTGCTTTTGCAACACACCGCTCTGTTTCATCAGGGGTTGTCAGACATTCAAGAGTTTGATCTTTGACAATCAGTGGCTCTTGTAGTCGAGGAACACATGAAACTAGTAATTCTTTCTTCACAACTGTTACCCTGAAAAATTTAACGAATTCTGTGCAAAGAAGGCCCATTTCTGCAATACGAACCTTTG
Source organism: Hermodice carunculata (assembly GCA_964020975.1). Lineage (NCBI taxonomy): Eukaryota > Metazoa > Annelida > Polychaeta > Eunicida > Amphinomidae > Hermodice > Hermodice carunculata. Next base: position 27,748,898 of record OZ026617.1, read on the forward strand.
GATCCACCTCTGCAATTCAATGTCACCAACTTGCTGATCAAGCCTAATACATTTGCTTCAGCTACATTCTGTGTGGTTCATTGAAGTCAAAGTACCCGATATTAACCAATGTACTTGGCATCCCATGGCATCTATTAATGGATTCTGTATTTCATTGCCTTCATAAAACATAGCCCACTGCCAGAAACCAGACCAATGAATCTCTTGTTTTTGAAAGTGGTTAGTATTTTTTTCTTATTGTGATTCTCTTAGCAGATTATATGGTGTGAGATTCTGATATATATATATATTTTTTTATTCGAACAATGACCTAGTTTTTCCATTCCCATGATGCACTAATTTCACCCTGTCTATTACCTAAAGTATAAAGAGGGTCAGCTGCAGACTTGCTAAAACCTTGTTTTATGTTAATAACACTACTTTTCCTCTTTTTGAACACCTGCCGCTCTTGCATTTATCATTTACTTACCGCCATACTTCCAAGTTTCATCTGGACACAAGGTCATGTTATTCTTGAAGCCAATTCTGCCAGCTGATTCTACACAAAAGCTAAACGCCTAATGTTAATGTCATTAACTAACTAAAGACTTGGAATTATTGTGAGGCTACAGCTTTGATTACTGGACGAACTGATGCAGTGGTAGCACCACAATCCAGTGCTCACAAAATTGTTTCTTCAGTTTGGGTTCACAGTTTGTTTTCGATGTCACCATACAGTTTCAGGCATGTTTTGTCAGACAAGAGATCCAAAATATAGCTTTCATTCAGTACGAAATGTTCATTACTAATCTTTGCATCTTGAGGTTCTTTTGTGAACTACCAATTTGTGCTTCTTGTAATTTCTCTTCAGCTCCACATTTCTTTTCTAACAGCTTGACATACAGCAAGCTGTTTGTGATGGAGTTAAATGAACCCTGAGATGTGGATAGATGTGTAGCTTGAAATTTCACTTTTCTCTTCTTAGTGCCCCAAATTTAATCCATGCCGTAACTTTTTTGCGATATGTTTTTTCGAATGCAGGAACAGGGGCTTAGGTTTGCAAAATAAGCCGACAATACATCTGTCTGGAGATTGCTGCTCTAGCATCTCATCTTAGCTCATCATGTATTTTTCTTTAAACTTTCGGGCAAGATATCAGTGCTCCTGCATTGATATTTTTATGAAGAATTCCATCTATCCCGCAATCCATTAGACTATTTCTGAAATATCCAAATTGTTTTCCTTATAAATTGTAAAATTTTAAGGGCCATACCTTTTTTAAAATGTTCTACAGAAAGGCAGGTATTTTCTTACCAAAACATCTTCATTTAATTTAAAAGGCTTCATTATGATTTGCAGCCGTAGTTCAGAATGAAAAAAATCAACTGCTGCTTTACGACATTTTACTTCATAAATTAAATAAGAAGAAGATTCATTTCTGAATTGTACATACGAACCCTTTTTTGCACACATATTCACTGATTTACAAAAATTACAATGTGCAAAGTACTGTAAGGTCTTCACACCTTTGACTTGGCTACTTGGCAAAAAAATAGATAAATAAATGAATGAATGAATGAATGGATGAATGAATGAATGAATGAATAAATAAATAAATATATAAATAAATAAACAAATAAATAAAATAAATAAAAATGTGAAAAATATCACCCCCAAATATATAAGTTAATAGATAAATAAATAAATAAATAAATAAATAAATAAATAAATAAATAAAAATATGAAAAAAATATCACCCCCAAATAAATAAATAAATAAGTAAGTAAGTAAGTAAGTAAGTAAGTAAGTAAGTAAGTAAATAAATAAATAAATAAATAAATAAATAAATAAATAAATAAATAAATAAATAAATAAATAAATAAATAAAAATATGAAAAATATCACCCCCAAACTTTGATGACCCGAATGAAAGGGCGGCAACCACTACCACCACGCACCTTTCACTTGCCAAAATACAAAAAAGGCAACAACAACAACAACAACGAAAAAAAAAAACTTTCGGGACCTGACAAAGTTAAAAAAAATACGTCAAAGTTACAGCGCTCAGTTATAAGTATTAGTAATGTACAACAGCTTACAACACTACTTATATCACCTACATACAGAAAACTATAAAAACTGAAAACATGGACGAAAAAGATTGGCGCCAGAGCTTTATATGTTAAATCATAAATAAGTGTATCTTTGTTGCCTAATAGTAGTGTGGACATAGATTCTTACAGCAGTGTGACGTTTTTCATACCATATGTTTTATAAGTGAGAGGTTGCATGAATGGCATTATACAGTGGGCTGTGTTGCATGTAGATACGTGTAATGTCTTCTCTCCTTGTCTTATTTCTACATTTTGACAGTGTCTGTGTGCCAGCAAGCACAATGTGAAGTTTGTTTAATTCTTTAAAAAAATTGTAGAATGACAACAAACATACGGTAGAACCTGGCTGTGAGCACCCTTCTGCTAACAAAATCCCTATGCTAAAAGACCAGTCTCGACACCCCCATTAGCATGTTTGAGTTTAATTTTACCAGTCTTTAAACACCACCTGCCTTAAGGGACCGTTTTCGCAGGTCCTATGGGTGGTCCCTTAAAACATATTTGCTCTGCTGTGCAAAGATTTATATACACTCCTGTGGTAAAGAATAGGGCACAGAGAACCTTATTCCATCATGATCTTTGTACAGATAGGTCAATGGAATAGAAACTTTCAAGGCAATGGAAAACTATATTTGTATATAGCTAAGGGGCCAGTCATTTATCTCAGCACTCACACACCAGCACAAATAGCATGCTTCTGGGAAGGGAGACAAGAAGCAATGTACATTTTCAACATGCCTAAAAAAGTTGCATTTTCGCTGTCCAAGAAACGTTGAAAACTTGCTTACCAGAGGCACAATGTGGAGTTATTAGAATGTTGCCTCGATTTATATTTAAGTCCATGTGCTTGTCGTTATGTTTTACAATATCATCCAAGTGATTTAATGGTTTGTTTCTTTGATGCATCACCTTTCTCATGCACTTCGCGGCATTCTTCAACACCAAAATATATATTTTTTTTTATCTTCTGTGTGCCTTGCAAAATAGATAGGCGACCTAGTGATAAAGCTTACCACAAACTTTTGTTCTAACTGATAAAATGATCGACTTCTGAAATTTATAATGCCATTTAATGGTTCCTGGGTACGCTCATATTTGAAAGTTTATGCTGACTTGTCCTTCTTTAGTCCCTCTGTCCGTGAGGAGCCTAATGTGCCACCACGCTTAAGAATATAAGTCCGAACACAGACATACATTAACACAATAAAGATATGACTATATGCTTGGCAGCAACTAAATTATATCTGGAACCTCTTCTTCCTCACTGTATATACTATCCTGTCATCGTAGTCACTCTTGTCCCCAATGTATGTGCTGAGACTCACGATGTTAAGCCCCCAATGCAAGAATGTGTATTTCAAACTTATCATCTGCAGATCCATGCACTCCATTAAGTTGTCCTGCATGTAAAGCAAATTTTCCGTGTGGACTGCTACCTCAAAAATACCACATGCTTCATTCAGATCTAGTTCCTGGATGACGTCTTCCAAGATTCTTGCAACTGAAATGTAGACATTTCCTATTAGTTTGATAATGACACTGTGTGCCTCAGGCTGTCCATCTTGGGGAGCTGGGGCACAATTGGTAAATACACAAAGTTTAAATCTAAAATCTAAATCTGTGAGAGTTACCAAGTCAACTCACTTGCTGATATGACCATTCCTTTAAGATGCAGGACGAAGATTTATCACATGCCGCAATGGCCTCCTTAACTATGCCTACTCTAGCCATTTGGCATCTGGAAGTAAGAGGAGCCAGTGTAGACGCTTTTGTTGTATGGTAATGTAGAACTGGGATTACAGGTGGCTGTCAGTGGGTGACAACCAGGAAAGTTGATTCTGAAAAAGGAAAGAAAAATTACAAAAAAGTAATCTGCAAAGGCGTTCATTGATAGGACCAAAATAAAATAAAAAAGGCAAGGCAAAAGAAAAAACCTTTTTGGAATTTTTTTGTCATCCACACATGATTTTCGGGTGATGAGTCAGAAACGAAAACAGAAAACATGAGCAGTTGTCCTAAAACAAAATTACTTAATATGTAAAATTGTCTATTCACAGACATACATGCGACGGCTGAGCTATGCTACCGCATGGGGATCATGATTCTATTTATTTAACACATGTAAACTATTCAATCAATATCTCGGCATGCAGTAAAAACTTGCCTCACAAGATGATCCTATCCCACTTCAGGATTTCACCTGTGGAGCTTAACGTCATCATCATAAATTGCAGGTCGATGTCAGTATCGTCCGGGCCTACATACTGTTAAAACATGTCGGCCTCCGGGCTAGATGGTATGGATAATATCCTCCTCAAAATATACACATAGCATTTGTCAATTACTTACTCTTTTACCTAATATGTATCCTCAACGGTCTCAATCTCTGGCTCCTTTGAAGATATCTAATTTTGATCCTGTTTCAAAAAGAATAGCAAGCAGTCTAAACAAAATTATTATCGTATATGCTTGCTAAGTAATGTCGGTAAAGTTTTGGAACGACTGGTGCATAACATCTCTGTGAGAACATGATCGAAAATAATCGTTGACCTCTTCAAACCTCTGGCCTGAAGAACAGTGGCTCCAGTATTAATAAACTGGTCTTTATTCTGCACCATATGTAAAATGGTCTCGAAATGGGCTCAAAACTGGGATGGTCTTTTTTGATATTTCAAAACCATTCGATAAAGTCTGGCATAAAGGCCTTCATTTTTAAATTAAGCAGTTTGTTTTTACTCAATTCTGTCGTTAATTTGATAAGATGTTACCTATCAAACCACCACGTTACCATATGTGGCCAAACCTTTTCTTGGGTTCTAGTAGAGGCCGACGTACCTCAAGTATTTATCTTAGGCCGCTTCTCTTTTCAATTTTCATCAATAATCTTACGGATAATGCATCCTGTAATATCTAGCTATTTGCAGCGCACACTAGCGTACTCGAGATCATTCATAACTGTATTACCTCCCCTGAAAGAACAACTATCGATCTTGGCAGAGTAAAATTGGTGTGTGCTCTGGGTGTCACCTTGAATGTCATAAAATCTATTGCACTCCTTTTCTGTTAAGAAATATAAACATCCTCACCCATCACTTTGCAGTGGCGACACCCCTTCAACCCGAGGGTAGGCAACATACTCATCCAGGTATTACATAGTTCAAACATCTATCCTGACATCCTAATATTACTTGTATTGTATCGAAGTGCAATCTGCAATTATTACTTCGTCTTATAAAAAAGTAAAGACCCTTATCTGTTACATGGATTGCAAAGCAGGCCAAGCCGTCGACTTAAATCTAAACAATCCTGAACACTCTGGTAAAACTGTAAATGACTATGGTGCGTCCTACAATGGAATAAGAAATATCCTTTTTGATAATTGTACCATTGGCCTGCCAAATACTCTCGTAAATATCTAATATGAAGCAGCTGGAGTCTGTACATGTGCCCTTCCCCTTACAGCCGGCTGTCTTCTCCTCAGCGCGCTTGATTGCAAACATTCTCGTCTCCCTGCATACATCACAAACTAATTCTAGTTTATGAAATGTTGCACTTAGTGACGCCTCAGTATCTTAGTAGTCTCATCCGATGATTTTTCACGCAACACAGATATTAATCATAGAAATAATTTTGTTAGCAGACAAATAGGGTTCCACAAAAAGCGATTAGGTGACTACTTCCTTCCTGCTAGTATTAGACTCTGGAACAATTTATTTCTTTATATTAGGCAATCGGCTTCATTAGATAGATTCAAATCCAAACGAAAAATTACTCTGCTGCGTGTCGACTTTCAACCCAATGATTTAACTCGTGGAAAGCGTTTTTCCCAAGTCTACCACACTCAATTACGACTGGGCTATTCCAGTTTAAATTGCAGCATTATAGCGACCTCGCTTTCAAGACCTCGCAAGCGGTTTTAAAGCTTCCTCGTCGGCGAGGTCCGCTTCACGCGTGAAACTTACCTCGCGCTCAAGCACCCAGCTCCCTTCCTGACATACCTCGCCGTGAAACTTACATGTACCACGCGGAATCAGAGCCGCAAGATAGTATTTAATACTGGTACCCCAACAGAATACGTAAGTGTATGCCTGAAGGCAGGACGATCATAAGACCCATGACAGGGTTCAAAAATAATAAAATTCATCAAATATATAATGATAGTTGATAAAAACAAGGAAGTGTTAAGCTTGCAAAAAATTAACCGATATATCAATATATATATGTACATGTGTGTGTATGTGTTATCATATTTTATATATTATATATAATGTTGCGCAAATACTAACGGCAACAGCGTTTTAGTCGGGCAAAAAACGGCAGTGGGAACCATGTAATATAAGCTCTCAACTGCACATGCCGAGGAAGCGAGGTACATTTCATGCGTGAAAAGTATCTCGCGCTCAAGATAGAAGAGCGAGGTCTGTATCACGGCTTGGGGGATGACGTGAAAGCTAGCTAGCTTTCACAGCGCATCAAACCATCGAAGTGTCTTGAAGCGGTAGATGCGTGAAAGCTAGCTCGCCTTCACAGGCGAGGTCTCGTTCACGCAGCAAAGTTAATATTTATTTATGCATGGAAGTCTAGTATCTTCCAGATGTGCCCGTTATGCCCCCCCCCCCTTCCCCCGAAAGATACTTTTCATTGTTTCTTCCAGTGTATCGGGCATGCAGAACATTGAACAAAACTATTGAATACTGTCTGCCGTCTTCTGGCTCCTTGAGTAAACCCTAATTCTATTAATGGATTGGCAAGGGACATTCTGTTGTTTTATTTTATTAAATCATCCAGATCTCCTCTGCGAAACTAATAAAAAATACCTGTTTCGTAGACAATATCCTGTAGCAATTCGAAAAGGACATGTTTCAAACAGGTTTTCCCTTCGCAGACATGAAATACATGACACATCATTTATGGCTTTGTATAAAGTTTCTGACCACATTAGTTATCTTGATATTCATCTACAGAAAGGGTAAATCACATAATTTTACTTTGTCACAAAAAATGCCAATCATTTATCTCTATGGCATAAAATATTGACCACAAATATATGCATTTCTGGTTGCAATTCATTCCAAGTCTCTACATTTTGCAACTGCAAACACAAATTGTACATTCAGTACTCTGCGAGGCCTATAGAGCTTTGCCTTCCCCATAAGTACGATTACGGGTTTCATTTAAAAGGTGAACACAAAAGGAAATGAAAAGCGTACGGTCTATTTTTTCAAACTGAAATGAAATATCCATTTAGGTTTTTGCGTGTGCACAGTGAATATCATGGAAACCTCTTTGGTTCCCCTTCAGGTAGTTTCATGATATACACCAGTCACAAATGAATGACATTCGGTCTATTTCCTCATACTGAAAGGAAAAAGGCATCTAGATTTTCTGGGTGTGTAGAGTAAATATCATGGAAACCTCTTTGTTTCCGCCTCAGCTAGCTTTACGATATTTACCCGCCACCAACATAGAACATTTGATATATTCTACATTTTTGTCAAAGATTTTGAGATTTGGTCGTATTTGTTCTAACTTTCAGGACTTTGCATCTAGAACCAAATTTATTTACAATAAACTTGAGTCAAGAGGATTCAAAGATGTACTTTTGATCAAATATTTCTACACATTTTGCTGCAAATATTCCGAGATGGTTAGAAAGTTTGGCTTCAATAATTTTAGAGATTTTAGACTTGCCTGTTTTGCTACTCAATTTTATCTTTTGGCATCATTATGTTTTAAAGTTTCTCCTTTCAGACATTTTAGGCCAACTTGTTTTCTGTTAGATTAAACCCCAAGGGGCTATCGGTAGCAAGAAGCGGCCTACGACAGTTAAAAGCTTGCTTAATTGTTCTTGATATCTGGTTTATATATATATTTTTTGCATTCTCTTGACTTAAATACAAATGACTTTCATTCTTTTCTGACTTGCCCTATAATTTTACTGTTAATATCCAAAGGTTATTAGAAAGTTTGGCCACAATAGATAACAGTTTTTAGACTTGTCTGTTTTGCTGCTTACTTTTATCTTTTGGCATCTTTCTGTTTTAAAATTCACTTTCAGACATTTTAGGCTTACATGTTTTCTGTCAGGTTAAACCCCCCTGCGGATATCGGTAGCAAGCAACGGCCTACGACATTAACATGTTTGCCTAATTGTACTAAAAATCCTGTTAAGAAAACTCGTTTAAATAACATGTTTTTGGCATAAATGCTAATGACTTCCATGCTCTTCTGACATGCCTAAATGCACATTTACTCAACATTAAAAATTACTCAAAATTGACAGTATTTTCTCAAATGTCACAAACCTGACACATAACGTTGATACATTGACTCAGGGTTGGCAGGTAATAGAACTTAATTGTTTGAGGAGTAGGTGTCATGACGGAGTTTGTTTAACATCTCTGGTGCAGGATGTACATTGTTGTAGTCCTTGTTAGGATTTCCCTTGGTTTATACAGGTGGTCTAGCTGCAACTGACATTTACAATCAATGGGACTGAATATAATGCCTCAGCTTGTTTCTACTTCAGTTAAACACTGGCGGATGGTTTAACTAGGATAAGCTGTTCAGCCAGAAACGGTACATATTGGTTCAGGGATAAGTAAAATTGTTCTTATCTGAACCTGTATTATGCAAATGTAGTAATTATGGTTTGTTTGACAGGTATATTTCTTTCATAATGAAGCTCTGCATTTATGAGCAAAACTTCACGTATTTAGCTAATTCATCATTTGCGACGTTCATATTTATTCATTATTATGTGGGTTGTCTTTGCTGAATATTTAGCGTAGACAATGAGTCGCTACTCAGAGAGACATGTATGGGTAAAAGGCTCCGAAACATGTTGAGTAGTTACCAATTGAAGACCCTTTAATTTATTTGGGCTAATACAGCCTATGTCAAAATTTTACAGAGGAACGTGTGCAATTTGGACAATAGTACTTCTATATGTATATAGGTTAGACAGGGACAGGTTAGCTTATGGAGAGTAAAGAGTTCGGACTGCAGAATAGGGTAATGACTACTAGGAAGTGGTTTAGACAAAAAGACACAAATACAATTCTGTGGTGGTGAGTTAGAACAGAATTGAAGCAAGTCGTTATTTTATATATTACTTTCTTTGGTCACTGAAGAATAAATGGTTAGTTGTAAACCACACAACATGTATAGATGAATCAATCTCGGGGGCTTTATGCATATAATTTAAATTTCATAAAATATGTGAGATACCCTGTTCAGGTGGGCGTTCATTCAGCACCCGTTCTGTATATTGCATACAACTTCCCATTTCAATTGGACAGAAGATCATATACATCAAAACGGGAATGAAAATGTATAATGTACAACAAACTGGAGACTGGAAACACACCTGTTTAATCTCCCTTCCTAGAAAAAAGCAGTTCTTATTTTGCATACAGTTGGAAGGCAATGGATCCGCAGTTTCCTATTATTTGCACACGAGGTATCAAGCCTGCTTCCATTACACGAATATGTAAAACTTGCGTCCAATTTCCTTCTTAAATTAAGTTAAACATGCAGAGCACACCCCGATTTACATGCAATCGGTACAGAGCTGTTTCTGGCGTCGAGCACAGCATGTCTGCGGTTGAATACATGGGTCCTCGAAGTGCAAGCAATTATGGGTTAAAGACTTTTTGGTTTTTTTTAAACACGGAACGGTCGTGGCTTGAACCAGCAACCTTTGGCACGAATAACCTGGCCAACAATGGGATATACACATATGCATAGACTCAATTTTATAAGCAACTTAGTTCCTCGTACGGCAAAAAAAAAAAAAAAAACCCAACTCGGTGTCACCCAAAAGTGAATTTCCGAGATACAGCAAGGAATCCGAATCGCCTACTTGGGATCTAGGTAATTGTATCAACGAAAATTATGTCACTTCTCTCGCGCGGCTGCCACTCCCGTAGTTTCCCTGTAGTACCAATTATATCATGCACAATGCACTGACCCATTTGGTCTTGTGTGAAATTCCTCTGCTTTGGAAACCATATTTGAAAAATAAATTTAGATCCAGGGTCGCTGGATTGGCTGACTAAATCACTGTTTGAGTCAGCTGATGTGTTTTTCTCCAAAAGAATATCAGATTATATGTTAAAAGGTAATATTGTTTACGGAAGATTTGTGTGAAAAAAAAGAAAAGAAAGATGTTGGAATAAGCTTACCTGATTATCTAGAATGACTTACCAGAGAAATCAACAGGCACTACACAGTTAGGGTCACAGCACCATGTACTTTATCTTGGACCGAGTCAAGCCCAAAACAAAGGCAAGGGGTGGCTTTCCTAAGGGTTATACCATGCCTCCTTTGTTTTCTCAAGGGATATATATGTCACCTGCTTACACATATATCCCTGCTTTAATTTGCATTGCTAAATTTCAACACAGGATTGATTTGCTTTGGTGAATACATTTTAAAATGCATTCATATTCATGAAAACAAAGAAGGCATGGTGTAAAAAGGCTACATCCCTTGTTATCGTGCTTTATCTGGAATCCTGCATTTTTAAATCCCCACGCTTCGCTCCGGGATTTAAAAAGCAGGATTCCAGATAAATCCTTTGAACTTGGGATGTATCCTCTTCAGACTAAATGATCTATACAAAAGACGAAGTTCCTCGCATAGCAATTATTTCGAGAAGTTGAACTTATTTCTGTGGTTTATGTGTTATGCACATACGCAGCCCTGGATTGTTCCCACCCTCAGCGCGGTTTTGCTGAAATTACTTGTTTTGTTTGTGGACTTCACCTGCCATTATACCTCAATGCGAGTGTTACCGCAACATGATATGTGAACACACTCAAAACAAAAGGGGAATGTGAAGGATAATTACAATACTGGATTTTCCTCTTCCGTGATTGGGTTTTATTTTGAAGCTATATGTGTATGTATGTATGTGTATATATATCTTTCTGTCCGTCTTTGGGTGCGTGGGTGTTTTGAATATGCGTCTGTCCGTGCGGCTATGAATTTGTTGAGAACACGCGTTTAGATTGATTTCTTGAAAGAAACACAGCTTAATTAGCTGTTCACATGTCCAATATGACCAAGAAACATATAATTTGGAATTCATAAGCATCCATTGACACATATAGAACTAAGGACCGTGCCTGAATTGTACTAAAATAAACGTGACATTTTCATCCACGGGGCTATCATCCTGACCGAATTTGACGAGGCGTTCTTGCATTTCAGAAAGCATATTCATGCGTGTCCTCTCCATGGTTCAGTGACCGTAAAAAGGGAAGACAACGCCGGCTGTTGCTACATTTTTCCAGGTAAGTTTTTAATATTAGCCATTTTTAAATGACCATCAAGTATAAATTACACTAATGTTTAGGTATGCGTATATACATTACAATTTTTTGAGTGGCCATTTGGATATAGAGACACCGGAACATTCCATACTACCTGGAGGGAGAAACATTTTGCTTCCACGTGAGTTAAACGTTTCAACGATCAAGCTGAAATGAACGATTTTTTCAGTCTGTGCACACGGTGAAATGAAAATCCTCTACGGAGCCATAAATATTGTCATATAATCTTTCAAAGAGCCATAAATATAGTTATAACTTTCAAAACTCATTAATATTTACAAAACAGAGACACGAATTTTTCAAACGGGCGTTTTCCGACACGCAAGAGCTTAGTTTACAAATATATAGATTTGTCAAATCAGGTTTTTTAATTTTGAAAAATAAAATAAATAAGAGTTCAACTGACCTCAACCGATACATCCTTTAAATGTTGGCATGTGAAGGTTTCTGTTCAAAACAAAGAAGTAGTTGTAAGCCAACATGATAATGTAGATGATCAGTACCAGTCCTTTGCAATACCCAACATGGCATGGAATGTTCAAAATGTATACTGAATGTAGGGGACACCATTTTCCCGAAGAAAAATAATAGTAACACCAAAACTTTAGAATTATCGCCAAAACAGCACAAGACTTTCAGGGTGAAATGAATTTTTGTCTGATCAAACAGACCTAATGGACTTCGTCACTTTATCGTATCCATATCTGCTGAGGAATGAGAGGAATTGACTTGCTGCTAAAATTTGTGAATATCACTTTGTCACCAAGCAGTCAGATGTGAATGTACCCTAAGTAACGCCCCAAAAGGGCAGTGGAAGTAATGAATAAAAAAATCACTCATGAACATCAAGGGTCAACTATATAAACGAGTCGTGGCCATTACTCCGGTAAGGTCTTATGGATTAGTTGCACGTATGTGCCAAAATAGTTTGTAAAAGTCGGTTTTTGGTCTGGTGCGTTCTTATAAAGGTTAGTGTGTTTAGTCTGGCGCGTTCCTGCGTGATACGATACCTCAATTGACTCGTGGCTGTTCTTGCGAAGAAACGTACTGCTGATATGCTATGAACCATTTATAACAAAACTGGATTAATGTACGCAGTCATGACACGTATTCATATAAACCAAGACTCATTTCTTAACACTAAATAAACAGATAGCTGGGTAGTTAGATGGATACATAGATGGATGGATAGATAGATAGATAGATAGATAGATAGATAGATAGATAGATAGATAGATAGATAGATAGATAGATAGATAGATAGATAGATAGATAGATAGATAGATAGATAGATAGATAGATACAAACTTAAATAAGCGAGTGAGAGAGTAAATAAATTAATAAATGAATGAATAAATAGATAAATAAATAAATAATAAATCCAGGAAGGGTGCAAGACGCACATGGTGCGCGGTTGGTGTGCGTTTGTGTTTTGCATTTTACATGCATTTCTTGAGCTCCCTTTGCAATCCCAACAAGGGTTCATACATACATACATACATACATACATACATACATACATACATACATACATACATACATACATATCCTAGAGAATATAACAGTTAATTTTAAATAGTAAAATTAGACACGAATAAAATTCAGCATGCGCCTGTCATATTTATCCGTCATGTTTGTTACATTTCTCCCCCCCCCCCCAAATATATATATTGCTTTGCAAATGTCTCAGCAATGCGTGTTTAAACTTTTAATTGGATAGTACTAAAAGAGACATAGAAAGTATGCAGCTGTGCTTTTTGCTGTCATACTGATCTTATTTGAAATTGCTCTTTGGAATATATGCTATCAAATTATGCTTCCTGTGCGTTTTTGAGCAGAGAGTACCTCCTGTCGTAAACTATGAATAATGTTTTTTATGAAGCCAAACTTGAAAACTGGAGACAAGAACTAAAAATGCTATTGCCCATAGTAAATTAAGTTGCTCAAAAGGTTCAATTACATGGTAAAATGCTCTTATATTTCTCATCATCCAGATGTTCCTTGTTAGAAATGTCTACAACATAATCAAACCATGTTCTAAAACAATGCGTTTAAAGATCGTCACCTAATTTTCAAAACTCGTTGCAGTAGGTGTTCTATTATCATTTGTTTGTTGAAGTCCCAATGATCCAATTAAATTCGCAGCATTCTATGTTGACCCACAGAAACTTCAAAGACGCCACTGAGAAATACAACAATTGACCTAGTACCGCAATGACTAAAGCTGGGCTGTCATGGATCAGGCTTGAACCAGGTTTAGCCGACATGGCTGTTCGAGTTTTAATAGTCAGTTTCCATATGAGGTTCATATCCACGTTTAAGGAGCTAGTATTATTTTGAGGAAAAAAATGAAAATCGTAGCTTCTTGGTGCACAATGGTGCAAACAACTCTGAGTTTTAAGTTTAATTTTAACATTGCGGTTTATATATTAGCTGTACATCTTATAGAAAAAACAATGAACAACCAATTGCGTTTGCAAACACTGTTCGGTCCATTCCATTCCCTTCAAAACGCACCAGAGTCAAATAGCACGTGTTAGTGATCATTTTCTGCGCACAAGTAGACTGAACTATATGAAGCATGTATGACATGTATAGTGAATGTAATCATGACGCTTCTTTCTGTTGTTCAATTGTGATGATACCTATTCGAGTTTACTAACACGTTCTGTAAGGTGTCAAAATTTTCGGAGTACTTCTTGTTTTTTTACAATTGTGCATATTATTAGTTTCTGTTTGATGTTGTACATTATCTTTATTTTTTTATGTTGATGGACAGGAGTGTGTACAAGCTTGTGTTTCTTCTCCTGAGCTTTTTTTTTCTTGGAAAATAAAATATGTTTAAATCAGTTCGCAGTCACAGAATTCAACACCTGTTCACTCGTGTGAGTTTCCAAGCATAACAACATATATGTATGTATATATATATATATATATATATATATATATATATATATATATATATATATATATATACATATATATATATATATATATATATATATATATATATATATATATATATATATATATATATATATATATATATATATATATATATCTTTTTAGCAATTGCTGGCCAGAGCTTACTAATATTTTGGAAGGATAACAGTATGAAGCGTTTAAAATTGGCCATCCCCGGTAATGCTATTTCCACACCATGTTTGTTCACATGCATGAAAAAGAATCCCTTACTTAAAGAAGCTTCATATCAAATCAATTTCCTTTTCCAAAAATAACCGTGAGTGTTACAAAATCGAGAAAGTTCACAAACCAGTCAGTTGAGATAAATTGCGAGCCGTAACACATTAAAGACATTCAGACAATATGGTGTCAACAGAACTTGTACTCTTTTAATGCAACGTTTTGACCTCTGGAATGGCTGACATTCCGACGGTCGATTTATCACGGCTAGGTTTACATGGAATGTGACGTGGACCACACCCTGATTGGTGACTCATCCGACTTGTGGCCTAACATGCAACTTGTTTATTATCCTGCGGGAAATACTGTGGAAGGCATTTAACGTTCCTCTGAAACCGTTTAAACAATTAAAATGTGTACGTGGATAATATAGCTGGTCCGGCAGAAATTTGGGTTCACCTAACATTATTATCTAAAGGTCTAAAGTTTTTGTTTGTTTTGTTTTTGTTTTTGTTTTTTGGCTTGATTTATATATATATATATATATATATATATATATATATATATATATATATATATATATATATATATATATATATATATTTATATATGACTACTGGGTCACACAAAGTCAGGAATGCCCGGTGACATCTTGTCACCCTTGACCATTCTAAAATATTGATGGTTATTCATTTAGCCGTCCCCCTACACCCATATTTGCTTTTTTTCACCACACAATGACAATATACTTCAAAATAATCATTCAAATTAATAATTGGATGACCTCTTACCTCCAAATAGATGGCACGAAACAAAATAAGTGTTCCATACTGTGACCTTGCAGTGACCTTGACCTTCACATGACCTTCATATGTTAATTGTGCTATTAGTTTGGCACGTTCGTTTTTTTTTGTTTTTATAAGTGTATGTGGTATAGATATAGAAAATGGTACGTGTAGCATTATCCTGGGAATTCTCTTTGACACTGACCTTGGTCATGACCTTGATATGCCTTCAGTCTTCAAAAGTTGGTTTCCAAGCACTTATGAACTTTCGCACTATGGCAAATCATGTTTGATTTGTTACAGTTGAAAAGTTAGTGGCTCACAAATAAGTTTTGTTTTTCTTACAGGTAAGCAGTTGCAGTGGCCAATGAAGCAACCAGTAATGTAAACATACAGCATATAGGATTACAGTACTGTCGAACTACTTTTTACCCTCCGCAAATAAAGTGGAGGGTATTGTCGTCCCCTGACGACACAGTCCATCCATCTGCCCATGAGTCCGTCCGTCTTGTCAACGTTACCATGGTATCTCTTTAATAACACCCTTAGTTTTGCAATCTATATTGCGTTTTCCGTTTTACTTACAGGTAGAAAATATAAAAAATTTTTCAGTGTATGTTTTGATGAAATCCGTTTAGGTCCGTCCCGTTAGACTTCTTACATTTTCCACTTCAAAAAATTGTTGCAGGGGATGTTTTGATTTTTTAAAATGGATGTTTCGTAAGTGGTTGTCCAGCAAGTGTGAGACAGAGATGATGAAGCAATATTTTCCTTTTTTTATGAAGATTTTTACTTTATATATAATAAAAAAAATAGAAATTTCTAAAAAATTCCGAAGCCAGTTGCTTTGATATTGCATGCAGAATCACCTGAGGTTGTGTAGTTCACAGTTTGGAAATTGTGTGGCACTGCGCGTTTTCCTGTTTTGTATGAATTGTGTGAACTGGGGCTATTTTTGTCTTTATTTCCAGAAAGCCTTTATAGAATTGTTCGAACTGCTACCACGGTATAATCTGACTTAAGATGACGCAGGTTGGCGAAAATAATATGGATATGTTAATTTTTGATGAAGCTGTGGGACATCAGACTTTAGGACAGTGTGTTGGTAACTGCATGTACCAAGTTTGCGAAAAGATAATAATACAATAATCTATTTATAATTCATAATCTTTAAGCATTTTGGCTAAAAAAAAAAGAACAAGGCCCTGATATTTTGCCTCCATTGATTTATCGGCCGACGGGATTTTTATTGTCGTGATGTCTGTGCATGCCGGGATATAACTATCAACCCCCCCCCCTCTTTGCCGTTACTCTTGCGAACCCAATAACTCTTACAGTAGAAATTGAGCTGCTGTCATGAAATCTGTACTGTAGAGGCATATAGCATTCAGCGACCTTGACCAAGGTCACTAAGGTCATAAGACTTGTTCACTCGTGGACAGAAAAACTTGTAAGAAATGGTGCTACCAACAGGAAACTCATACTGTTTGAGCATTTCATTCGAATCTTGATAGGGTTCGACTTTGATTGACATTGACTTATCATTAAGGTCACCAGGGGTAATCATCAGTAGCGATATTGCAAAAACTGGTGTATGGAATGCTTTGTTTTAAGGTACATAGATGTTGCTTGCGCTAACATTCATCAGATGTGTGAAGGGATGGCCAAGCAAACCTGTGTATCTTTTTACGGTGAATGTTTAGTAGAGTTCAAGTTTCTTCCTCCTGACTCCACGAGCCTGATATATTGGCTGATATCTTGGTAGGTGTGGATCTTACGCCCATGACTTCTAATAAACACTACCAAAAATGTACATATGATGTTGTTGTTTTGATCATCAGTGACCCTGGAAGGCCAAACAGACACAGTGGCTTATCTTGGACAATACTAAACATGTTCCTTTAGGTTTTCTTGTGGTGTTCTTAATTTTGGTTTTGAATGGCCTTCACAGCTCACACTGACACATTGTCCTATATCTTGGTAATAATTAAACCTTCAGTCAACTATTGATAAGCTCTAGTGAAGTTCATGCATAGATTACTTCAGCCTGCACTTGCGGCAGCCGATTCCAGTCAGCATAGCAAAGAATCATCATGATCTTCCTGTTTCAACTCCAATATGCAGTTTTGAAGCTGTAAATGACCACCTTGACTCTAATTTTGTAACACGTTTAAAGATCTTTTGACAATTTGAGATCAATCAGCTTGTGTAGTGTCTGCACAAGTATAGGCTATTTGGGCTGACAGCCTTTTAAGTTTCTTCACAGTCTTCACAAAAATATACTTTTTTCGTGGACCGCAATTTTGTTTTAATATATGCCTTTCTTTGCGAAATCGTTATCCCGCGTGGATACCAACATGCTCCCGCAGTGACAGGTGCCAAAAAGAAAAAAGATCCGCGATAAACGATATGCTGTTTATTGAAATAGGTTGGAGTGACCAAACAGTCGCAGAAAAAGTTTTAAACTAATATTTCTGTATAAAATGCCAAATACGCCTACTTCTTCTGACATCTATAATTTAAATATGGTCACGTATTAAAACAAGTGGGACACCGTGTCCGAAATTTCCATCAACTTAGATATATGAAATGAAAGACTGATCGTTAATTTACATCGTTTCTGCTACCCACTATTTGCTTATAAAATGACCTTCCCGACAAAGTTAAAATGTCTCCCACACTCTTAATCCTCAAGACAAAATTTAGCTACCTACTTTTTTTTCTGTCATCAAATCCCGAAATGTTTCGCATTTGGTAATCGTGTTGAAAACATTCTTCGGGCGCGGCTGCACCTGGGCCTTTCCAATCTCGATTTTCATTTATTTTATCATGTTGATAATTTTAACTTGACCCTGCAGCTTGCCCGTGCACCTATTGAACGGAAAATGCAAGTCAGTTCCTTCTGTTTTGTGTTCTTTACGAACTACTTACACTTAAATGTCTGGGATCTGTTAAAAGTGAGCTTGTTCTTGATGTACAACAAATGTGTAATTAAACGTTGTTGCCCCCGGTCTCTTAATGATAATATTTTGTAGTAGTGCTGCTCTATTGAATGAACTAAAACAACGGTCTACTTACTGCAGAGCAGTTGTACATTACTTAGACCCTATGGTTTGTTAACTCAAACCTATCACTTACTGCCATCTGTTTTGAGGTCAGCTTGTGTTCGAACATCTAAATCCAGGGTTAAACAACAGCTTCTCACGCCAATATATGTAGCCTATCAGCTTATAAAGTGTGCCGTACAAAAACATCGTTTGCTAATTCTTCCGATGTCATTGCACTATTCGAAACTTTCCTTCACAGCACACACACAACCTTCAACATGGTTTCCCACCTCATAATGAAATGTGACAGAACCACTTGTATTGGGGGAGACGTAGCTGCCTATGCATCGTAATCATTGGTTGCTAATTGCAGAGTGAAAAAGGCGTCCAAAACTACCTTCATTAAAGACAGTTTCTCAAAATATTCCACCATGAAAGATCATTTTCAAGGACCCCATGCTTCCACGCCTGAAAGTATATTTCACGCTCTGTGGCGTCGACATCTTAAAGGCATCACCGGCCTGTCCAATGATCAGGTGGATTTCGCAGAAATACCCATCTGATTTGTTTCAATATGGCGGCGGTTACTACGGGAAGCCAACAGCCAAATTGCCGCTCTCTTCAGGCGTCAAAAATGTTACAACTTTTCACAGTCTTACGATGAAATGGTATTATATATTTATGTCCATTGTGCTTTTAAAGATTATAAGTATCCCTGTCATTATAAAAAATCTGACCTCATAGCCTGCTGTGTAAATATTGAATCACACAAAATGATAATACGTGTAACTTTATTCTTAAACGGCCCTCTTGTGGGCTTCATACGAAACATTAGAGGTAATTTGCGGGATCTGGTCAACGAATGTGTTTATAAGAGGCCAGGAATGTGTCTCCGTAAAGGAATTCAGCAAACCTAAAGGTGCAATATGTTGAAGACTCCGTAAAGACTCCGCCTTCTCTGAGACACCTTAAAAGCTTTTGGACTCCTTAAAGATTGCCTTAAAGCTTTGGGATTTTAAAAGACAACATCAAAAATGTTTGGATTCTTAAACATGCCCCTTTATGATTTTTGACTCTTTAAAGGCAGCCTTTAAGTTTCTGAACTATTGATCTCATGCCCGCCCGAAGATTCCATGCAACATGAATCGCTTTCTTAATTTTGAGTTTCAGGACTTAGAACTTATGTAGGTTTTGAAGTCACACTACAATGGAATATATTTTACTGTCTCTTGTTTACAGGCCTCCACATTCGTCTGCTTCAAAACAGTGCGGAGCATGAAAAAAAAACTGATATTGATAAAGTCATTATTCTACAATTCGTGGTGATCTGAATGCTGACCTAAATAAGAACGATGATAGCAAATTATTTCACTTACGTATTTCTAACATAATTACTCCTCATATTAATGTGGCGACAAAAAATTTCGTAAACCTCTTCAACATGTCCGGGCCAAATTATTATGCATGCCAACTTAAGTTCGCTGCGTAAACGAATCCAAGTCTTCGGCAGCTTGTGATCTCTGTCTTGAAAACGTAATATTTTTAGACAAAAGAAGCATCCCACACCCTCCAAACTAGCCTGGGGCAATAGGAGGACTTGTTTTGACACTTTTCGAGAAAATTTACAGGAAAGTAATGGGGAGGCCTGGTTTAAGACGGACAACATTGACATTTTTCGTGCGAAGTGGACCGAGACCTTTCAGCAACAAAGGCTTGACCACCAGCTCGCATGGTATATGTCCGCCCTGCGCATTGCGGACCAGATGGTGGAACGCATGCAGGGGCGGGATAAATTAAAACCGTCATTCCGGCCATACGTCGCTTTACCACAATTTCGTCTGGGTTTTTAAAAAGTGATAACGCGGTTTATCAACTTGTGTTTTTGTATCATAGCTTTTGGGAAGTAACAGACACGCAGAAATATGTAACAGCGCTGCTTTTGGATATAACTGAAACATTTGACTGGGTCTGTCAGCCAGGTTTCTTATACAAATCACACAAATCTGCTATGAATGGACCTATGTTGCAGTGCCTTGGTGAAGTCCTGTATGTACGCATGAAAAGGGTGGTAGTGCATTGTGCGTCTTCAAAACGGGGACGTTTTTATGCCGGCGTCCCTCAAGGTTCCTTTCTAGGTCCATGATTGTTCTTTATGTGCATAACGGCATTATTAATGTAGTGGAATCGTCTAAATATGTGAACTGACAAACAGGTGTTTATTGTGAAGTATGTGTAAAATAAGTTTAACAATTTTTGTATTAAATTCAAACTTTATTTTAAGTATAACAATATGATATTGTTTGCGTGACTTGCATTGCAATTTCTCAGAAACGTTTCAAGTTTCTTGTTGTTGTCATCTTCTTCCGATCGTATGTTTATCACATCAAATCATAGATGCACATCTGTCAAATATGTAATATACATCTGAGGAAGAAAGTCCTCATCATAAAGCTTGACTATACTTAAAAAAAGAATATTGTCGTAGTTGAAGTGTGTGTGATGTGTGGGCATGCACTGGGCATCCCACGTTGAGGGACAGACCACTGTCATATATATTATGTAATATGCAATATGATATGGTTTATGTACGTTTGCATTTTGCCAATATCACTTATGTGTGGCTGAATCGAAGGTGGCCAAAAATTGAAAATTAAAAGTAAAAAAAAAAAAAAAAAAATGAAAACATATACTTTGATAAATTTTGACGTATCAATGAAGCTTGCATCACATATGGATCTTTTAATATCGTATTCTGTCTTATAGATTTGATTTAAACATATTTTTCCAATCCGGTTGGACAGTAACCGATGCCTATATCCAATCTTTGAGTTTTGCCGGAGGCGACAACTTTTTTTGATGCTTAAATTGCGTCCAAAGGGCCCAGAAAGTTATTGGGGTGGGTTGCTCTGATGTCTCTGCCATTGTAGTGTGCTGCTACTTGAATTTAAAACGGAAATATTGACGCATTCCTTATGTTGACCAATCAGGATGCTTCATTCCCCTTCTCCTAGCCTCATAAGAACGCTTTTTCGTGACACACTACAGCGCCAAAAGCCGATTGTTTTGTCTGCCCACCTTGATCTCCCAATTTAAGACTAAGCTGAACAATTCCACCTCAAAGGTTCCAAGTCACTTCTACTGGGGCTCTCGAAGAGGTCAGGTACTGCACGCTCGACAAAGCACGTTCTCTAGTTCATTGAACGACCACCTGTTCAGACACAACTACATAGACTCTCCCTGTGTTCCTGTGGTTACGTCTGAGAAACCACAAGGCAATATTTTCTTGAATGTAACCGTTATACTCGCACTTGAGCAATACTTGTAAGTCAATTACCTGCACACATCGACGTAAACATCAATAACCTACTATATGGCGACCCCAGCCAACCAGAGTGTAGACATTAACTTATTTAGGACAGTCCATGATTTCCTTATTCAGACTAAGCGTTTCCAACTGGTCAGTGTGTTAATGAAAAGTTTCATCTCACCTGTTGTATAAAAGTATTCTTCTGCGAAAGCATTGCATCGATACCATAAGTCAGCATTACTGTATATGACAATTTATGTAGAATATATATTATCCACCATCTAGTTGATGAAATTGTGAAAATTCTTATGATGTATGGGGAGAGGAGTTCATAAAAGTGCTCCGCACTTTTTCTCAATTCATTTTTCATTTGGTGAAATAAAATATGTTCAAACCAGTATTTCCAGCAGCTATCGGCCTATGACGATCACTTCAATCGATGCTATCGATGCTGTAAAGCTAATGGAGAAAATGCTTCATCCAGATCCTGACATCACTGAGACACAATTTGGCTTCAGAGAAAAAAGAGAGGTACATTATTCGGCTGCGCTCCGCTTAATGATGTGACTATACATATTATAATGCAAATGGGTCTCCAGTGTATATCTGCTCGTTGGACGCCAAGCTATGTTTTGACAGCCTCCCCCCCCCCCCACCCCCGGGGGGGTCTTCCGTGTAGGATTTTACTGGGTATGTGCAGCGGAAAAGGCCATGTTTCATTACTCCCAGGATTAGAAAAGCCCCCCAAAATTTACACAGCTGGATTAGGATAGGGGTAACAATCAGGATGCACCAATGCAGCACTCCTTTCAACACATTACAGGATTAAGAAACGGGACCTTTTTACATCTGGTCTAGGATTAAGATAGGGTATTGTATAAAAATGTCCGAGGCAGACAGCCATCCTCATGTTGAGTATGTGCCCCCCACCCCCCGGGGGGGGGTGACTCCGTTTGGCAAGACTCTCTCTTATATAAATTACACGAAGTTTTACCCAATGGCCACTGGTGCTTTATATATGGTTGGTGCAAATCACTGAAAGGTATCGTCACATGGAATAATAAATTTAATATAATAGTTCTTCCTTTAATATCACAAGGGCTACGCGTCAAGGCAGCTGTCTCACCACCGTGTTTTTCAACATACTTTTAGACGATTTGCTGAAACAGTTAACCACAGCAAAATATGGCTTACGCATTGGCGAGGATACCGTTAACTCTTTCGCTTTCGCTGATGACGTGACGCTGGTTAGCCTGAAAGTACCTGGCCTCCAAACTTTGATTGACATATGTGTTGTTCAGGCAAGTAAATGGAGGTTTGATTTTGGCATTGCAAAGTCCAAGTGTATGGTGATGGGTTCAACAATTCTAAGAGACTGTCCAACATGGAGATAAAATGACTCCCCCATTGATAATGTTTCTAGCACGGAAAAACGCGGCATTGTGTTTAATTGTACCGGCACTTCCAAAGACAATATCCACAAGCTGGTCCAGAATTGTAGGCGCGATTACTATGGGTATAATAACATTGGCATGGGTTACCCGGGCTTCAATACTGCTATTAACTTAGCTGTGGTGATCTGTATGTGTACTAGTGCTATCATATGAAACCGAGTGCTTGCAATTTTAGTAAAGCAGATCTTCAAAAACTGAATGGTACCCAAGGCGTCTCTCGTCAAGCATTTTCTTGAACTATCTAACAGATCTCACCACAGTAATATAATTCGTGCATTCAATTTACCCTCCATTGAAGAAATTGTCCATCGGCAAACATGATCCTTATACCACAGGGTGTTCCAAGTGCCTTCTGGGACGTGTTATCCAAGAACAATCGTGTCACGAGTGATTGAACTTTGATACTCATCCGTTAAGTGTGCTTTTTATTCCAGGCCGAAGGTGAACACTGTGCTACTCCCTAGTGCAAATTTGTTGGTTGACACTTTACCAAGTTCGATATTCTGGGACTCCTAGTTTAAACCTCGGTCTGTTTAGCATGTTCTGACTGCTCTTTTAACCAAAGCCTTAATTTTTTTACTGTGATTGTATGCATACTGTATATTTCTCCCTTGTGGATTATTTATTAATTAATTAATTAATTATAATAATGACGACGACGATAATGATAATGATGATGGTAATCCATTTTATCTTGTGAAGCGTGGTATGCATTTGTTGGGTCTTTGTAAACTTGCATAATTATAATTCATGAGGTTCGAGTGAGAAGAAAAACAATTTATGTAAAACGCGTTTCTTGAGCGGGTCTCACTGATCAATGCTGGTGTCAATTATTGCGTTCTAAGCAGGTAAGACGGCATTAAGAAGCTCCACGTGATATTATGACCTGCGTTTCGCTCGTCAAGATTGACATGTGTCACAAAGCAGTTTACCGCTCTCCTGTAGCTTTGTTGTTTTAGTACGTTATGGTCTGCAGCCCTCTTGTAATTTTTCAGGAAAAGCATGCGAAGCCCAAGACGGTTTGCTCTCACCTGGTGGCTGATTGGGTGTTGGTACGCAGGTATGATGAGTGCCTTGGGTTATTGCACTCTAATGGCCAGTTGCACACGTCTATTTTAACAAACAGTTAACAGCTTGTCGGAACAGCTAACCAGAGGTTGTGAAACCACAAGTTAACTCCATGTTGACACCGCGTTGAGTAACACAAAGTTGGTTTGCAGAGGGTTTTGTCAAGTATCGCTTACACAACACGAGGTTGAAGCCACACTCCCTTGTGAGTTTCCAATATCGTATTTATGTATTTCGTCCAAAACCACTGCCTGGTAATCGTTACCCTATTCCACAGCCTGACTTCTTCACACTCCACAAGCTAACATGTCACTCTCTAACCTGTATAGATATGGAAGCCCAATATTGTCCACATTACAACCGGTCTTCTGTAAAATTTGACACCGGCTGCATTAGCCCAAATAAGTTAGATGGTCTTCAGCGGGTAACTACTCAGAACATGTTTCAGAGCCTGTAGCAGTAAGTGTCTCTCTGAGTAGTGGTACCTTGCCTAAGGTAGATATTCAGCAAAGACAACCCACATCATAATGTAAAAATGTCAGCGTGTCAAATGATGCATTAGCTAAGTAAGTGACGCTTTGCTTATATATACAGAACTTAAACACTTGTCAAACTAAACATTGTTACTTGATTTGTCTAGTACAAGTTCACATACGAATAACTTGACTTACCCCTGAATCAGTATGTATCCTTTCTAGCTAGATAACTTACCTTAGTTTAACCTGCCAGTGTACAACCGAAGTATAAACAATAACAAACTGGGGCATTATATTCAGACCCAGTGACTATAAAATAAACATGTACAGCTAGACCCCATGTTACTGTCTAAATAAAGCTTGTGTATTCAAATTTCTTACATCATCCTAGTTTATGGGACGGTTTGGCCTGTTGTTAAGGTCATGTACATACAGTAAGTGCGATCATCGTCAGAACGTAGCGTACATCGCCAAAAGTAAATGCAAAATGACCAGCCAGAGTATCAAAGTTAACTAGTCTTCCCTTGAAAAGGAGACCATTGTTGAACTTGTGGAGTTGAACAAATTGGCATCATTTCTCAAGAAAGTACCACTGCCATAGAACTGCAGTGATATTAGAAGCTGCAGCCCAGTGGGCACAGAAGATCCCTTATTCTGCACATGCTGTAGTCTTCTGCACCAGCTTCAGGATGTCAGGGCCACATTCTTGGGAAAGCGGAAACGATATATAAATCCATAATCATCATATCTGTCAAACGGGTTACTTTGATCTTGAATTACTCCAGTCCTCCGTAAAACTCGTTCAATGATATCAAGGTATTCCATCAGATATGCAGCTACACTGCTATTTCCCTTCCTTGCTCAGATGTTTGCTGCACAATTACATGTACAAACCACATGTCGCTTATAGGTAACAAAGGGGACAAGGAAACAGGTTTCATTTGATGTAAAATGAAAGAAACAATTCTTAACATGTTACCACAACCCCTTGCTTCTGTCAGAGTTAATCACATGTTAACCTAAGGTTAGCAGTAACAACAGGCTGTGCAAACCAACGCCCATGTTATTAACATGGACGTGTGCGACTGGCCATTAGTGCTTTAGTGGTGACGGTATCTATTAGAAAGGTCACATGATCATAACAAAATAGCCCTATTTACGCCCAGTTTCCGAACTCAATATGAATGTAAGTGTTCGGAGGGCAATGTCATATTCATACAAACTTAAGCTGAATGTCCTAGAAGTGATATTAACGCTCAAATTGTCTAAACACGCCCATAGGTAAATTGTCGACAGTCTGAGTATTTTTACTTTCATTTTTCATTACTATGGACAAATGAAAAAAAAAATTATATAAAAATATATCGATAGCATACCCAAAGTCATCAGCTTTGGTTAGGGGACACTGCTCCAGACAATGACCCGCTTCTGACACTAGCTTAGTTAAGGATGGTAAAAGAGGGTTTCACAAACACAGGAGCATAGTGTTACATTTGCAATATCTAGACCAACCCAAAATGCTAGTATGTTGTAAACGTATGGCTTCAATTGTAATATTTATGTAGAACGACCCAAAATGCTAGTTTTAGTGCAAACATTTTTATTCAATACCTGCATTAATTAATGATTATAAGCCCGGGTGGCATCTGTTTGGTAACATTTTGTACATGCATCGCCTATAAAAGCAGCAATTTGGTAGTGAATACCTCACAGGTAAATTTGGAATTCTATCCAAGCTAGTTGAAATATACTTTCGTAGATCGAAACAAATAAAGTGTGTATCTTCAGAATTCGCGATTGGAATGAAGTGTCCTAATGCCATACTTTTTTTTTCAGTTTGGTCAGTTAAGGTATGCAAAGATCATGCCAATCTGGTTTACAGTGTAAACGACACTAATTGTAGTGTTGGCCTAATAAGCAATGTAACTGAAGCTCGTTTTGAAACACCGTGTCTGCTAGAAACGAACACTACGACGACATGTTCAATAAGACCCAGCCAAGAATTTGAAGGACAAGTTCGGAAGAAGTGTATTGGAGTAGAAACATGCACACTTCGAGCTGATCAGCCATGGTGGTTCATATGGGTTGCAATGTGTCGAACGTGCAAACCAGTTGGAGTTGCTAAGCTTTGCTTTGAAATTCAATGTCAATTGGGTGAGTATTGGTATTATTCCTGTTTGACAATGATCATAACTATTGTACTATTCTTGTTACTTTTACTGCTACTGATATCACTTTCACTATTACTATCGCTGTCACTATTGCCAAAATCATTATGATTATTATTATCAACCTACATCAAACTCAAACTGCTCATCGGTAAAAAAATAGCCCTATTAACGAGGATAGGTCCCTTGTAAAAATAAAGATTTTTTTTTTGGTGTTTCGTATTCATAATTTAGAAATACGCAGTGATAGAAATCGAGACAGACACATGGAACTTGCAGGCTTGGAGAAGTCCTTCGCTCAGGTTGTTTTATCACGCATGCGCTGTAAGAATCGAGTTTGATGATTAATTTGCGTGCACTGAAGGCAGAGAGTTACTAACGCGAACACAAGGAGCGCGGGAGGCAAGGAATTGGTGGAGATTGTTATTTGCAATTGAAAGTCACTTGAGTGATTGCGTCTAACTGGAAAAGGGAATCCCATCTAGCTTCGTTTCCTTATGGCAGCGACCATTACATGTTTGACATGACGATCAAGAACAACCCATTTAAGGACCAAGAACAGCACGGAGCATACCTTTTCACGTCAGAAGAAGGCGCTGCATGTCCATCCTAGTCTGGACTAAGTCCTTCCTTCCCGCGCTCCGTGTTTTCGCGCAAGTAACTCTGTGCCTTCGATGCATGCAACATCTTCGTCGCATTCGATTTTTACCCCCCAAGATATAGGACAAAACAACATAAGGGAAGGACTTCTCCAAGTCTATCGAACTTGGTTAACGGATTTCTGGTACTAACAATATGGATTGTGCAAGACATTGGCATATTAGAATGAACATATAATACCTAATTCGTTATGATATATGAGCCTTTCATTTCTCACTCTCCTTACTTTGGTGATATAATATGTGCATAACACACATTTTCAATTCAATTGTAGGTATTTATACATCAGATATAATTTCAATACAGACGATTTAAAATACGTATACAGAAATTGAAACATACAAGAGATAGCCCAAAGCTCATATCACGAAAGACGATATTGCCGTCCCAATATCAAAATGTCGCGACTGTATTTAAAATTTGGATAACCCACTGGAACTAATAAATATGCGACAATGTGAAATTACAGGAGACGTATCTTTTTTATAAAACTTGTTAAAGTGCTAAAATGAAGGAAATGCTTCATTAATTCATTTGGTTGTTTTTTCAAAAGATTTCAAACTAAAAGGATTTAAAAATGATAGAAGAATGTCCTTCCAGTTACCACGATTCATTTGCTGTGCATGTTTAAAAGAGGCGAACAATATAATATGTAATTATGTACTGGTTTATTGTTTCTTTTCCTGGCCGATTACATGCAGTCAATAACACTGTTTAATTTAATTGTGTTTCTGTCTTTGCAAACTTCGGCGTGATTTTCTTATTCAATACTCGCATGTGTGTTTTATGTAGTTATTCAATGGCTATATGTTTTTTTTTTGATATTCAATATCACGTCCTTTGCATTTGTGCAATGCGAAATTGTGCTGTATTGATGCAGCTAACAAACATTAACATAACAAATCATAGTTGCTAATCACAAATGCTTTCCTTTGAATTGCCGGTTATCATTATTATTATTACCGTAATGGTAGTCAAAATCATCGGCAGAGGAAAATAAGTAAGATTAAACCTCGTTTAGAAAATTGATTGGACAAATTCCTCAAGACTGTTTTCCCATCCAGATCGTTGATAATAGTTTTGTTGTGACATTTTCAGATAAAATTATATCAAAGGTTAATTAAAAGAAAACTGAGCTTGTCGCAGAGGCCGTGGACCCTTACGGACCCTTGCTATTCTATCTGCCGATATAGTCTTCTCTATCGAATTCGTCGTGTTTTAGTCCTTCAATTGAATGCTCAAACTGTCCATCTTGAAGAAATAACTCAATGTTTAGGATATGCTGCTGCAAGATAGAATTTGCTGCTTGCCTGGCTGTTTGGGCGCAAGTGAGAGTCCAGGAAATAGGATTTATCCAAGGGCAATTTTTGCTATGTAAGCTTGCGAGCGCTTATGGCGTTGGACAAAAACTCTCTTAATTCACAATATGACCATGTGTGGTAACTTTTTTCACCTCCTCACTTCACAATATGTCGGTTCCTTTTTTAGCATGTTTATGATTTTGGGATGGACACTGGATTACTCTACGACCACACATGTACAGATGTTTGGTTTTGCCTGCGATCTTCTTCAGGCAATAACTCCCCTGTCTCACATGTTTAAACTGCAGTTATTTCTGTCTGTCTATAGACGCTCATCTAGTTGTAATACTTTTATGTACTAGATGAATGGATACATCTGTAACACACATATCCTTATGCTTTTTAACCTTTTATTTCAATGGACGGTTCATCTCTATTGTTAGCACAGGTCAGTGACATGAAATATATAAGATAAAAATGTACAGATTGACGTTTACTTACTGACAGCCAATGGGAAAGTACCGAGAGAGATGTGATTTACGTACGGCCCCAAGGTGAACGTGGAACACTCTTTTCGCATGGCCAGTTACTTTTTCAGAATGCTGTGTCGGACAGTGACTTTATACATGTCTTGGGCACACTGCAGATTTAATCTCATTCCAGCAGTATCTCTGATGTTAAGTAATATATTTATTATGGTCATATATTTACCGTTAAATGAAAACATACAGGTAAAATAATATATGCTATTTATAGGTTCGCAAAAAGAGGGAACCACATCCAAAACAACAAACGACAACACAACCTTTAATGCTGGCACATATCCTGCTAACGTTACAAGAACTCCAACGGTAACAGTAACAGAATACAAGCTCCCAAATCCTCCTGACACTGCACGCCCGGTTGTAGAAGTACAGGAATACAAGCTCTCTATTCCTATGGCCATTGGCATTGGAGTAGCAGTCGCGGGCGTTCTACTCTTTTCTATTATTTTCATTGTATGCATAGGGTTAGTAACAGTTTAACACTGTCGCATAAAATTTCTGTTACCTGCAGCTGTTTATCAGGTGAAGTTGCTTAATAGGTAGCCCAACGGTATAATAATGATGATGATGATGATGATGACGACGACGACGACGACGACGACGACGATGATGATGATGATGATGATGATGATGATGATGATGATGATGATGATGATGATGATAAAAATAAATTTTAAAAAAAGCGATACTAGTTGAGTGAAGTTGAAATTTTTTTGTTGGAAATAATGAAGATTTCCAATGGCAAAATGAAGAGCATAGAGTGAAATATATCTTGTAACCAGGACAACATTAACATAATATTAGTGCATTCAGTCATATATGTCACTCTTCATCAATCCCAATATAGTATTGAAACATACATATGACATTTTTACCACAAAGGTTTAATGCAGTGTATAAACGTGGACATCATACAAATATGTTAAAATGAATTAAAGTCTTCGAAAATCAAATTTACTCTTGTAAATATTTCCTAAAAGTGCATTCTTCTTCAATTACTGCTCCAGGATCGTAACGACCTTACTGTTATCACTTTAACCGAAAAATCAATATACTTTAAGCAATTTTTCTTGATTCATTTCTTTTAGATAATTTAGAAATTCAATTGTTCACATTTTCCAAAATCTTTCTTTCTTGCAGGGGACGAAGGCACACAAAACGAGTGAAGAGGCGAATAGGTAAACGAATACCACCGAAGGATGATCAAGAAAACTACAAGCCCCTTGGTATTTCCACAATTGCACCATATGGATATGTATCTTCTCCTATGGGCAGTCTTCACTAAACCAAAATGTGGGCATTCGCAGAGTCCACTTACAAGTATATCATAACAGCAGATGACTTTGTCTTAACTCTTTATGTTTTGCAAGCTGGTTTCTGTAACGGCGAGCAGTTGCCATTGTTTTCACCAACAGTAAACCGGAAAAGGCTTGGCAGACTATTGCACCAGTGCGGGACGTATGATCGTATGATGTTGTGAAATTGGCGTATGTAGGGCGTGGACCTCTTGCAGGATTGACAGCAGTGCATGCTCCTTATAACTAGTTTGTTCAAACGTTTCATAGCATGACCGTTCTTCATGTTTTCCATATGAAGCAACAAGCAATCCTGAGGATAATTGTATATATTGAAGGTATTGGAAAACTTTATACAACAGGATGTATGTACGAATTCCACAATTCATGAATGCCCAATCCCTTTTATTGGATATACGGATATACGAAGCACTAAAGTTTAATTTATGTCCATGATTTAATCAGGAACAATCAATCAAAATCTTCAGTTACTGATTAGGTTTCTGATTTATCAGGTATCGCAGTCGTGACCATTCTCCTCTTTTCGTCTAACAGGTACATTTCTTTTCATTCGTACCTTAGTTGTTGCGGCATTGGTCCACTTCAAAGGCTGATTATCAATTACATACTTAGATAATTAGAATCACACGAAAGACTAAGATATTCACACATTTTGGGGTTTATAAAAACTGACTTTCCCATCCATTTGCAGAGTTGTCACAGATTGGCTAAAAGTATTGATATATGATTGACCGGTGTAAACATACAAATAATGTTGATTAATGAATGTCTTCTCAAATTAATAATTAATAATAAGTCTGTTAATCCATTCAAATCACAATATCTTATTGTACAAGTTTTCAGCATTGGTAATTTATTTTGTTTCTGTACACTATGCCATCCAAGGTGACCCTTCTGTAGTATATAAATCCTAGTTACGTCATTAGAGCAATGCCAGATTTTGTAAGAAATCATCAAAATCCAGATGCCAGACTGATTTCGCAGGTCGAACATAATTTCCATAAAGCATGCAAAACACAATGCATGCTCATTAGTTTGTACATCATTTATCAAATATTTTGGAACAACTTTTCTAAAGCCCTGAGTTTCCCTATACAACTACAATTTGAAGTCTGGCAAATATTCCAGACAATGCTGTGATGGGACCATCAACCATTTACACAAGGGAAACATGCAAATTATTTGAAGCAATTATCGGGAAATTACAGCTGTTAATGTCATTAAAAAGTTTTGAATCAGTACCAAATGAAAGACTATGTTCCAATAATAAAGTATTTATGTACAATGATAACGTTAAGGATGACATCTGCAGCAGTTATTGGACAGTTGACAGTATTATTGAGAAACGAAAGTCGCGGTGAAACTCGGTGTGTTTTGTAGCGTTAAACATTTTGAGGCAAAGGAACATATCAGGGATGTTCTTCATCTTTTGCAGCTTTTCAGGCAAAATTAAAAAAAACGGCTGGTAAATCGACACCCTTTATTATTGGAAAACATATCGTCAGCTTAAAAACAATGTCGCCAGTTAAGGTAAACAAGATTACTTCTCTAAAGTGTGTTCTATTTTGTAAAACAAATTAACCAAAAGTCATAACAGTAAGGGTCTATATCAAAGGAAGTTTGCGGTTGGAGTTTGAGAGAGCCAATGCCATCCTTGATTGAGGAAAGTTCAGTTTTTGCTGCCCAGACGGTCAAAGATGATAAAATTGATCCTCCACTCACTCTTGAAAAATCTAATGAAGAATTACGAAATCTTACTGTTACAGCAAACTAAGTTTTAGCCATTTTACGCAAGCTCAATGTTTTGAAAACAGGTGGACATGACGGTCTCTCTGATAAAGTACAGTCACCCTTTTATGTTTATCTTCCAAAGTATTTGACGTTTCTGTAATATATTATATGAGTTCTTTACATTAAATAATCATCTCACTGCATGCAACTCTGGGTTCAAGGAACCTGACAGTACGCTTATCAATTGACCAATTTTCATCCTTGGACCAGGGTAAAGATGTACTTGTGGTTTTCTTGGATTTGTCAAAAGCATTTCACAGAGATAAGCACCAAAATCACATGGCAAAATTAAATCCGATTGGCGATCCAGATTTTTTTGGGGGGTCAAATCATACTTGAGTAGCGGAAAACAAAGATATTTACCTGATGGAAATCCTCTGATTGGGTACAGATTGACTCTGGTGTTCAACAACATTGTGTTCTTGGCCCTCTATTATTTCTGGTGTTTATAGGTATCTTAGTGGATGATATAACATGTAAAAATATGTATATTTGCCTATGACAAATTGCTAGTTCAAACTGTAGAATCTCTAGACTGAGCAACGGTAAGCTTGAACGAAGAATTGCAAGTGGTTCCAGATTGAGGAGTTAAATGAAAGGCTCACTACATCTTTTTAGATCCGGAAAAATGATTGCTTATAAGAAAATATAAGATTATAACACCCTCGACTGAAATTATGAGAAAGGCACTTAAAAGGGTACAAGAGTACCAGCATGTTGTACGACTCAGACTCGGATCTCACAGCCAGGGAATCGTAACTTGCCTTTATACTAAGACAGTCCTACCACCAGTAGACTATGTCCGAGTTTAAAGAGCCAAAATATATCATTCCTGTATAATTACTTAGTGTCCTTGTTGTGATGGAAGGTTCCATTGTTTATTGTCCCTAGACAGAATAAGAAATTTTGGTTTTTAAGTAATGATAATAAATTTGGCATTTGAAGTTTAATGCTACCAAACGTATTGGTTACCCTGGCTTCCAATGCTACCGAATTATCCGTAGTTCTATCAAACTTTTGCTGATTTTCTAAATTGTCTTCCACCTACCAAACTGAAAAAAGTACGTGTAGTTTCTTAAAACCTTTTTCACATGCACAAAATTCTCGGTAAATTTGCTCCCACCTCGCAGCACAAACGTGCAATACTGAGATATTTGAATGTGACAGCGATATTTCCACTTCTGTTAAACGGTCCAGAGTTATATTGCAATTCTGCTATGGTGTCATTTTTCCGGATCTCTCATGCAAATTGTGGTTTTGATATACGCTTGAAGAGACAAAAGACAAGTTATAAGTTGCTTGTGATCTATATTCCACACTGTAGCTTATTATGAGAAACCTTAGGTGTTTCATTTGACAGCGACAAAACTGTTTCATAAGCTTTGCCATTTAAACCATCAAAAATACAATGTAAGATACTGTGCATGTGCGAAAACGCACACATACAAATTATTATTATCACATCTTGATTTGCACTTATATATGTACAAGTACACTGTACATATCATAGAAAAAATGTCACATGACTGTATGAGTCACAGAGAAGAATATAATGTCACAAATGCCCGTCGCTGCAAACATGGGTTGCCCATGCAGCAAAGCACAGTAACTCCAATTATTCAAATATAAGCATGTTAGGCCGTACACAAATCGGCTATGCACACATCGCATTCCGTCCAAGAAAAGTTACCCTGCGGTTTCCCATCTCTAATTAGACATATTCCTCTTACTAGAGACGCTATTCCATTTCTCTCGGAATCTGGTGTATCTTTGCACTCTGTAACAACTCTCGAAAATCTTAAAAATGAAAATTAGATATGCCAAGTCCATATTTTGCCAAGATTAAATTGAGGGAGTTACAAACTGATGAGCGGCTTCCACCTAAGGCTAGCCTGGCTAAGAAATTTGGGACCGGGTTATCACTATGATACAGTTTATAGAAAAAAATTAAGAGAACGTTTTTGAATGACTATTACACAGCAAGTGCCTAATGAATCTCACTGTTTTTCGTCAAGCGGTATAAAATTTGACAATTTCACTACCAGAAAATTCCCATAGCTGGCATCCGTAAGGAGGCATGCAATATGTTTTAAACAATCTGTATTTAGTGGTAGAGTACACCTGTTTGAATTATGACATTATTATATTAACTTCAGCTTTAAATTTTCTTATATGATCACACACGTTTAGTTGATTAGCATTCACACCAATGTTTGTAGCTAAATGTTTGTGGAACAAAGCAGATTTTAACAATTCCCTCCAGAGTATATAGATGGCTCGTTCACGTAACCACTCTGCGTGAAATTGATGAGCACAGATTTACTAGGATTGAACAATATATTATACTCATTAGAAAGTAATGAACATACACTTAACAACTTAGACATTGATGCCGCTGTTGGAGCATGTAGAGCAATGCTATCTGCATATGCGGCATGACAATTTGGTACGTTTTTTTTTTTTTTTAGTCAAATACACCTTCTTGGTTTTCAAATAACCAGTGTTCTTAAATCATAATAAAGTCGTTATCCTCAGCTATTTTCTGTATAGACTCAAATGTGCCGGTCTAATTACCATGTGAATTGTGAGTGCACAGGGACAAATTTTGTACCCCTGCCATGAATATTAAGAAGCTGCACAGCACAGCGAACATGGCTTTTAGTATAGATCCTGATCGACCGAATGTCATGGGGAGGGGGGGGGGAAGCATATTTTCTTGCCATTTCTCCGGTTGACCATAGTGTTTCATCCAACAATTCGGCGACTTGTGGAGCTGGTACAGTACGTTTAAATGACATAAACTTTGAATTTTGGATTGGAGACACATTCCAGAGCTCTCACATCGAACTCGGCATCAAGTGCGTGTAAACATAAATCTCTAAGTGTGTTATTTGTATCAATTCTATATATAAATAAGTCCCTGTTGGGCTCAGGTGCACATCTGAAGCGCCGGGGACAAAGTCATTTCTTGAGCTGGCTGGTTCACTATTAGCAATGCTGGCACTTGTACCACTTGCTCTGTCCAAAGAGATCTGACTGAAGACTCATGATATAGAACCAGAAGCAGAGCGATCTGATCGTTAGACACCGTCAAATGGCCTTTCCGTGCAAAGGCCTCTACCTGCACCGCGTCGTAAGCCACGCCCTCTACCGCGGCCACGACCACTGCCTCTGTAATTTACCCTTATTTCGGTATCAGCATTATGAGTCGTAATTACTGGTCTAATGGCAATTTCTTGCAGCACAGAACGATCAACTTCTTGGGGGTTGGGCACTGAATCGTCATTCACATTCCTCTCGCCAGCACCCGTGGGTAAGGTATTAACCCCCGACAGCCCACTGCTTTAAGTCAGTGTTGTCGTGCCGTTTATTAGAGGTCCATTACCCTGCGACACAAGGTTAGCGTAAGTGCGACTTGGACATGAAGCGACAATGTCGAGTTTGTCTTTTAATTCATTGTTTCCGCAAACAACACGAGCCAGTCCTTCCTCTTTCGTCGATATACACTTTTCCAGCCTGTCCAGCCTCTCTGCTAATGAAATATTTTTGAACTTCTCTGGG
This sequence comes from Hermodice carunculata, assembly GCA_964020975.1. Lineage (NCBI taxonomy): Eukaryota > Metazoa > Annelida > Polychaeta > Eunicida > Amphinomidae > Hermodice > Hermodice carunculata. The sequence goes on from OZ026617.1 coordinate 27,784,952, forward strand.
TGCGAGCGAGGTATAACTGCCAAACTAAACTATGGTAGGCATATTGTTCGCTTCGTCCAGTTTATTGATTGCAGAAAGGATGTCTTGAACATTTGCCTCGTTCCACGTTCTCCCATCACATCTGGCAGTTGATTTTTTTCTATTCTTTTTTCCCAAATCACGGTTATGTCACAACAATTCCACAGAGCACCTTTGGCAACGGAAATATCTTTGGCGGTAAAGTGACCCAACACAGCATTTTTTACATTGTCAACAATGCCACTCTGCACACTGAACAGCATGTATGCCACCAGAGATTAAATAACGATATTTTGTGATCCATTTTTGTCCGTTACGTTGTTTCCAGTACTGGAACTGTCTATTCGGGCATCACTGGGCTCATCATTATCAACAGCACTAGTGTCTGGTGGTTTGTCACTACTTGTAATCTTATTACTTAATGATATTTTTCTTTTGTGACTGAAACGTGGTCATCACCACCAACAGGGAATCTTGAAACATGGCAATTTTTGCATGAAAACAAATTACCTTCATAATTTTCCACAAAACAATCCTTTTTGTTAAAGGGACATGAGTTGCCAGTTAACTCGGCACATCGATACATATCTGAATTAATGCGAGGTGATATATACTTGAATCAGTGGGTGCAAAGACTGAAACAATACTATAAGTTCTTTATACTTTGCAGCTGGTGACTCATATACAATGGGCAACATTTGGTATATACTCCATTGTATTACGCATATGTACGTATAGTATGTAAAAGTCCAGCGTAAAAAAATCTTTTCAAACTCACCAATTGCCGCAATAATTGGAAAAGCAGTTGGCTTGTGTCTTATCTCTGTCCTTTGGCAATAGCCGATATACTGTTCAGTCAGAATTTACTCGTTATTTTGATGTAGATGTTTTGATAACAAAAACAAAAAAAAAAAAAAACAAAAAAACAAAAACAAAAAAAAAAAAAAAAAAACAAAACAAAAAAACAAAAAAAAAAAAAAAAACTAAAAAACAAAAAAAAAAAAAAAAAAAAAAACAAAACAAAAGACACCCCCGACAATCAAATATCGCGCCTTAGATCTACAAACGGCCTTGACCCTATACATTAATTCTCAGATAGGACGACAAAGTAGAAATTACGTTTCACACACTACTGACCGCTGTTGTCATTGTTCTGTGAATTCACCATGATAATGCATGCAAAGGTGGGCTTCCAGTGTGCAATTTCTGCCTTGCAATTTATCAGATAATGATTCACTCAAGAACAGATTGGCAATACTTCGACAGTGTAATAAATTCTAGTTGCAACAAACGACACATTTGTAACTTGTGTAACTGAAAGACAAATTACAAATAAGTATACGAACAAACACCAGGACAAAATACGTAAAACATATCTGCAGTGCAGTTAACAAACAAACATTATTGTAAGATGCATGGCGAGAAACTTTTTTTGTTTGTTTAATATTACCATTTTTTTCTTTTGTTTCTGTTTTACAAGGTGTTGGGTCCTACAGTCTCTTAAAAACAGCGTTTTCTCTGTTCGATTTTTCCATAGGGTATCTCGGGATAAATATGTGCAAAAGTTCTGCGCTGCCCCAATGACTTACAGTTACATATACATTTTTCAATCTTTCTGTACGTATGTCCCAGTACTCCTCAACAGGTGATTTTAAACAGGGATGTCAAGTTGTCTGTTCCAGTCAAAATTTACACAATGGTATTCAGCAGTAGAGAGTTTCATCAAAATAACGTACAACCAGCGGTTGTGATATGTAATTGTAGTACTATTGTAAAACATTCATTTCCATTAATCCACATATATGCATGTTAATAGCCACATCTATGCATGTAAATGTCCATATATAGGCCTACACATGTTAATGTCACGCCCCTCCATTAATCACCTTCCAACTATTTGGAAATTGTATTTGTCGACATAATTTTGTTTACAATACAACACCGTAAGATAGTTTCGTCCAAATGTTTAATTTGCATGCCTGCAGTATGTAATAGTTTTATATATACGTGGACTTGTTTTACATATCTAATACACTTTTGATTTGGTGAACTGTGTTGTGTGGACCCTGCAAGGTGCTGATCTTAGGCCTCGGGATTTTTTGACGGATTGATAAAAATGTAGACCTCTGGAATTACGTGTATGGTTACGATTATTGATATAAGTGGTTGAAACTAATGACAAACAAAAATGGACTTTTTGTTTTTCTATAGTACTTTTGAAGTCGAAACTTGCTATAGAGTATGTCAATAAGTTAACACATTGAGGCTCCTGAATAGAGCCGAGTACCACAAATTATCGTCTTGAACGGAGTGTCAATAATGCATGTTTTCAGAAGTAAATATCCTGATGGGACAATTCACTCATGTTTTTCCAGCCCACTCGACATAAGTTATTTCGAACTTACTGTGCTTTTATTTATGAGAGTCAGTCATGTTTAATAAGGCAGCACTGCTGTGGATTCTTGATTTTTTTTAACGATTTTTTACAATTGGAGTATTGTCGGTAAATGCGCCTTTTCTATTGCTTACTATGCAAGTCATTGGGTATTTTAATGCATTCTAATGGTAATTCACATTTTGCACTTCTCGGCAGAAACTATCAGTAAGATTGACTTCAAACTTGGTACCAATGTATCCTAGGTGGGTCTCTACCAGGTTTGTCCAAATTTCGCGCGACCAGTCATTTTTGGATTTTGATCTTTTATGATTTTTTTTCAAAATTTTGTTAAAAGTTTTAATATGCAAGTTTAACATAGGAATTTCTTGTAATGGTCATAACTTAATTAACTTTGGCCACAGTCATGCCAAACTTGGTAGGATTGTACCTTTTATAAGTGTCTACCCATTTGATGCAAATGTCATTTTCCAGTGATGTTGGCCTTGACCTCATTCTCAAGGTCACAGGGCAACTGACACAAAATTTACTGTTCATGTGATAACTTGAGATATGTTTTGAGTTGGGACCTTGATGTTGCACATATTAGGGTGTCTCTATGAAGGTCATGTTTAGACAGTACATGAGTGACCTTGACCTCGTTTCTGGGTTCACAGTGCAACATACATAAATTTTTACTCTTCACTATAACTTGAGGAGTACTCGAACTGGGACCTTGATGTTGCACATGTTAGTGTTATTCTATAAATGTCAGACTTACTTAGTGCATGGGTGACCTTGAACCTATCCCAAGTTCACAGATCTGGAAGTGTGATGAATGTCTGGGTCAGCTGAGCATGGGCTGTTCACACAGCCCTCTTGTTTCATCAGTTACCAGCAAATACCCATTCTACATTACTTAAGAATAGATGTGAAGATACCTCCTATGAATGTCAAATCAACGATAGATATACTCAATACTGTCATTTGACGGTAAAATGTTGGGGTTTTGTGTGAGATTGGCAGTGGCCGGGAGCCAACCATCAGCTGACAAGTCAATTAATTCCATCCGTCACAGATACCATTTAGACAAGGACTTTTCCATGAAAGATTAAAGCGTTATAAGGCAAACATTATGTGCTCAATATGACGAACTTGATGAAGCACTGCCAACTAAATCAAATGCTATTAGAGAATTGCGTGATAACCAGGACAAGAAATGTGATTATCTACTTGATACAGAAGAGCTTTTGGAACTTATTACACAGTTGTGTACCGAATGCGTGCTACTAAGATTTACTGAAGGGCCTTATGACCGATGTGGGACTTATATTTCCGTACTCGTGAATTTTTCTCTTTTTTTTTTGCGTTGAATATCCTGAATTATTAAAATGCGTATCTAATCTGCTTTTGTACCATGCAATATATATACATATATATACATATATATATATATACATATATATATATATATATATATATATATATATATATATATATATATATATATATATATATATATATATGTATATATATATATATATATATATATATATATATATATGTATATATATATATATATATATATATATATATATATATATATATAATAATTGTAGGATGTGCTAAACCCTCTGACACCTCTGTCATAAACATTCGCCCTCTCTCTTTCTATGGAAATGAATAGCATTGTCGTTCAGGCTCATTTACCAAAGAAGACTTTCAGTTTTGACATGATGCGATATGGTTTTTATGTTGGTGTGAAAATAAATTATATATTTGCAAAATTACCCTTCTGCATGCTCAATTCTCCATTCTATGAGGTAATTCAGCGCATCGCCCTTTTTCCCTAATCGTGAGTAAAATATTTCTAATGAAACCAAGTACAGATTAATGCTTAAATGCATTCCATTGGCACCTAGGCAAGTCATGGATAAACATGTCCCCGGGCATGAAAGAGTTAGTCTACCAAAGTTTGTCAGCAGCTATTAGGGGTACACATGCCGCTTTGTGGTCTTGCGGCTAGATGCAAACTGAAAAACCTGCCTTGTATATAAATAGAGACCCCTCGTATGACATATTCAAAATATTATGATGTTAGGAAAGTATCCATTTATTACCAAATGCAGTGCTGGTAGAAAGGGGTGTAGATGCCGTTTAAAGCAGTCTGCATTTGTGAAAGCCATAAGACCTGTATTCATGAAGGCCACGGGCAACGACAAAGAGGATGAATGCAGGCTGTTATGATTAAGTTGAAGACCTAATATTATAAAATAGCCAAGGAATGGCTTAAAAGCATATTGCCAGTAAACAGGACAGTAAAAAGAATATATGGACTGGATTCACAGTGAACCTCAGAGCGGGTAACTGCAAGCAATCTCTTCAGTGGGACTCGCCATCCAAACATCGCTGCACGCTCCCTGGCTCTCGGGTCGCAGAAAACAAAACAGTCGCGTTCTTTATGTTCAAAGAATTGTTTGAAAATCACTTTCACACCTGGGGCTACAGTGGCCATGATAAAAACGAAAACCTTCAACCCTTTTTCATGTCCACTCAACCGTATTTCGACCATTGTGGTCCTGTTTTTAGATGAGGATGCGCTATTAACATTTTTTTTCTGAACAACGTGTGCGACATTGACCGACGGAGCAGAACAGCAACGACTGAAAACTGACTCGAGGAAAACGTTGTGAATATATGTGGCTCACTTGGTTACTGGTCCTGCCCTTGTGTGACGGGAACACGATGGAACCCTTTTCACATATTGGAAAAATTTCTGAACTTAATGAGTATATTTCAGGATGAGTCCAGTCATAGTTCAATTTGGCAGTAACCGTACTTCAAGAGTTCCGTGGGAATTTGCACTGTTTGACTGATTTCTTCGGGCTGTACGTAGAAAGTTAAAAGGGTCCACTGAAGATAAAATGTTTTCAACTTTTTATGTATGTACACGCTTCCTAAACCGCAAGTTCGTGGTCCATATCTTAATTTTCTGAACGTATGATTGTTTTGGTTCAATCCCTTTCGTGTGGTGAAGGAGACCGCTGACGACTGGTTTGAAGACTACGGTAACGAATTGGAAACAAGGGAATTCTGACTGCCCTTCACTCAGCTGACCTGACATAAAGACTAAAGTGGTCCTCTGAACTTCAACGTGATATCAAGGTCACCTTCGTTTAAGACAACTGTCACTGTTGCTAACATGAATATATCCATTTGCCAACTTTTTCCAATTCGGATGATTTATTAAAATTCAGAAAATGACAGCATCACCATGTAGTGAACAAATTTGGCGGTTATCAAGACCAAACATATCCCGAATAAGTCTGAAGAGGATCCAACTTACCAGTTGGGAGAAACAGTAGAGTGAAAACACACAAAATTCTTGGAACAGCTAAAAGTAATCAGAGCACCATCTGCTGAAATTCAAGTATCTCCAGAAGTGTCCTGACGTTTATGCAATTTCAAAGCAATCCGCATGGCAGGTAGGGACATTAAGATTTTTTAAGGTTTTCCCCAAAAAAGTGAACTGAAAAAAATCTGTAAAAATTCCAAAACTCACCAGAGCATGACATGTAATTTTAAAGTAATTGGTTAAGTGGTTTTGTATTTTGGTTTTTAAGGTTTCTGTCAAAAAGTGAACAACAGTTCATTAAAAATAAAATAAAAAAATCACTGGACCACGACCATTTGAACAAACTTGGTAACAAATCTCCTAAGGTACATGCCCAGCAAGTCCCTTTGCTAATTGCAGATTCAAAGCAATTGGCCAAGGGCGTTAATCGAAGATTTTGCCAAAAATGAACATTACTGTTATAGAAAATCCCCAAAAGTCATAGGACCATTAGTCTTCGAATAACTCGATAGAGACCCACCCAAGGTACATCCCAAGTAAGTGTCAAGCGAATCTGGGTAACTGCATTGAGAAGTGGCAAATGTGAAACAGAAACGGACGACGACGGACAGACGGCAGATCACCTCCCGTCCTATAAGCTCAGCTGACTCACAAGATAGATGAGCTAAGCATTACCAAGAATGCTGAGCAATGTAGAAGGAGGGACTACTTGTGTGGTTAGGGTATGGAGACTGAATCTTACAATAAAAACACTGACGAGATTATTTTGAATCATGCTAGAAGACCTGGTATTCAGATTGACCCAAAAGAAATAGCCAGGAGTCACAGTCAGGGCAAAAAGGTTGGCGGGAAGCCGAGAACTGCCATTGTTAGGTTTGTGACTTACCGTATTCGCCAAAGATTTTATCGAGTTAAAAAGAAAATTAACGATGCATTTGTGTTTGAAGGACTCATCAAAGACGAGCTAGCATAATCTACTTCGCCCGCATAAGGTAAATGTAGACACAAATTCTTGTTAGTCCAGCGACAGCAGGCTATATATTCGTAAACTTAATCCTTGGGGTGCTGGAGTCCCTAATAGTCATGTGGTGCAGGTCCGTGAGTTGAAAAATCTACCTTGTCAAAGAAAACACGAGAAAGTCGGATTTTTTTTCGAATGCACAAAGCTATATTTCCTAAACTACACGAGATATCTAAAACATATGACAAGCTTTTCGGGATAATATTGTTAGGAATCAAACAAAAACATTTTTTACAGTTTAATGATTTGTTTGATAGAAGAAACAGACGAAAAGAGCATAAAACGCGACCATTTAATCATCACTGTGTTTATTTAACAATTATGCAAAGACAATGATTGATCTTTGTACGTATCTATGGTTCATGATTAAACTCACCCAAAGATACTTACTTGAGGTGTCTTTGCATCAGTAAGTAGTACTTTATCAAGCTCTAAAGTTTGTTTTCTTCACAAACGGTCGCATATATTTAGAGTCCTTTTAGCAGGCGAGCAGTTCTTCATATAGCTTACTGTGTTTTGTGACTGACTTCGTTTTTTCCCTGGTAACATCCACTGAACCGCATTCATGATGTTTTCCTCCTGGCAAATGATCATTGAGAGGATAGCCCATTTAGCAACATAAACGTCCTTTTGTAACACGCCTATTTGTTTCATCAGGGGTTATCATACATTCAAAAATTTACATCTCCGACAAGCAGTGGCTCCTGTAGTGTAGGGACACATGCTTCACTTATTTGACTGGCGATTCTTTCATCACCACTATAGTCCCCAAGAAACTTAACAAATTATGTGAAACAATGGCTCATTACTGCGGTATGAACCTTAGATCCTCCAAAAGTCTTCACAATGGGCTGTCAGCAACTTGCTGAAAAGCCGAATGCTTTCTCTCCGGCCAGACACCATGGTTTTCTTAAGTCAAAATACACTATATTGACTGATGTATTTGGCATCCCATCGCCTTTATCTCTGAATTCTTGCATTTTATTGGTTAAATAAAACCCAACCATCATAAAATATAATAATAAATATGTAGTATTTTTAAGCTGTTAGTATACTTTTCATAAAGATTCTCCAATTAGCTTGAGATTCTGCAAAGCAGCCATTTTGTCATCTGCTCCAGGAGCAGAAAAGTTACAAGTTGTCCTATCACATTGTATTTTGGAAGCTTCTGATTTTTTCGTGAACCGTTTGGTTTCCAGATGCGTAGCGGCTCCGATATGTTCTGGTGCAAAGGGAAGCCTTACCTAATGAACAAAGAATAAAGATTTCCGTCAGGGACACTAACAGACCACAAAAATGATTCATTTGAAATTAATTTTCTCTTCTGTTCTTCAATAAAGTTCCAAATCCACTAATGATTCTTGGCATAAACTTTTCCCTGTACGTTTGAAGCATACCATTATGCAGCTTTTTAGTCGAAAAATGAAAAATTGTTTTCCAAGGGATTTTGCATTCCGCGTGTTGCACTGTTTTCTTCCATTTATTAACTAAAGTGTGTCAAGAGGGTCAGCTATTGATTTGCCAAGGACTTTTTTTATGCCCAGAACATAATTTTCTCTTTCTTTTTATCACCTGTCGTTATTGCATATATCATGTACCTACAATCACACTTTGAGGTTTCATCCTTATGCAGTTTTATTTATCAGAAGCCAGTTCAGTTGATTCTGCACTACAACTCCTTAAGTTGATGACGTCAACTAACTAAAGCCTTGTTTGCCAAACCTTCGGCTTTTTACTTCTTGAATAGCAGTTTTGATACGTTTAAGTTTTCTTTCTTAGCCTATACATTCCCTTGAATTGCCTTTATCTTGAATCTTTTCTGTTTTCATTTGTCTTTCTTCTTGAAAACGTGACTGTCACGAGATTGAAACTTTCTTTTCATGTGCCCCTTTTATTTGTGACAGTTCTGTGTCCATGTTCGAAAGTCCATGATATAACTCTCTGTAACATCCCGGTATGTTTCTTCGGTGAATTCAGGAGCAGGGACTTTGGTTTTCAAAGTAGGTGCACACAACCTCTCTGCAGAGTGCTGCCGTAGCATCTGGTCTGAGCGAATCGCCTTTTTTTGTTAAACTGTGACACCCAGACACAAGTGCTCCTACATTGAGATTTGCTTGAAAATTCAGCTGATGTCCACAATCTTGATTAGGCTTGAAACTGTCACAACGGTTTCTTATAGATTGTAAAAAATTCAAGAGCCATCCCTTTATTAAACTGTTCTGGAAAAGATAGACATTTTCTTGTCGAAACATAATTTATTTTGAAAGCATCCGATACGATTTTCGACCGTATAACAGAAAAAAATTAACTGCTGAGCTAAACGTTTCTACTCGTGAATTTACAAAATAATAAATTTTCATTTTAGAATTGCACACACTGACCCTTACTTCGAAAGCATGTTCACAGATTTATAACATTACAACGTACAAAATTATTGAGAGTCTGGCAACTGCTGCCCACATGCCTTTGACTTGGCAACGCATAACGAAAAAAAAAAAGGAAATAAAAAAAGGGACGCAACTTTCATGACGTAAGAAAGTTTCTGAAACATTTTAAAACATGTTCATAGATTTGCAACAGTTACAAAAAGCATTATCATCTAGGGGGCGCCAACAGCTGCCCACGCATCTTTGACGTAAACATTTTTACATAAAACAACAACAGCAGCATCAACCTGCACACATATATATATATATATATATATATATATATATATATATATATATATATATATATATATATATATATATATATATATATATATATATACATATATATATGTATATGTATATATAAAACTTTGAATATTGCAAACACGGAAAAAAATATCGGCGTAGGAGCTTTATATGTTCAATCATAAGAGTATCTTAATATAATTGTGGACATAAATTCCTCCAGTGGTGTCACATTTTAAACCATGTGTTATAAGCCACAGGTTGCATTAATCCCATTGTACAGTAGGGTCTGTTGCGTGTAGATACGTGTTTCGAAGTCTTCTCTCCTTGTCGTTTTAAAAGTTTTTATAAAGTCTTTGTGCCAGCGGGCAGATTCTGTTGTTTGTTTATTTTCTCAACTTTTTCATGCAATTCAACAACACTAAAATGTTATTTGGGATTATCTGTGTTCCTCCTATCATGAATAGACGGCACAGTGATGACCCTGACCACAGATGGTAGCCGGTTCTCGGTTCCCAGTTCTAAAGGCAGTCCTTACTCTTTGTTGACAGTTACTTGTTTCCAGTTCCTAGTTCGAATTGGAGTATGCGCTATATATTGCCAACTGAGGTATTTGAGTTGGTAAATACATTGGAAATTTTGGCAAGTAATATTGCTGCAACACACATATATATATATATATATATATATATATATATATATATATACATATATATATACATATATATATATATATGTGTGTGTGTGTGTGTGTGTGTGTGTCTGTGTCTGTGTCTGTGTCTGTGTGTGTGAATGAGGGAGAGAGAGAGATAATAAAAAATAGTCATAGTAAATGATGAGTGGTCCCTTGAGAATAAGGAACAATGAACTGAGAAACGGGAAGTTCAGTTCAGCGTTAATTTTCAGCTGACCTTACCCCCACGAAAAAGAAAAAGCCGAAAAGGCCTACCTGTGGTGACACTGAACGTGCAAAACCTCATTCAGAAACCACTTAAAATCCCATGATGCAATGAAATTTCTCGTTATTAAACAGCCTTGTCAGAAGGAGATGAACTGTAACGACATTTTCTGAAATTTCCTGTCAGAGACGGTACAGTGCCCCAAAACAGTAATAGCTGAACTAAATATAGAGCCATTCCCTACAAACGGAATGTCATTCTAACGTTGGCATCCCATCAACGTTGTGCTCCATCTCATTAGGATCATGTCATCCCTGCTTTCTCTTTTTTGACACTCCTTCTTTTACTCATTATGTTGTACATTTTCTTTTTCGAGCTTACAGCATGCAGTCAAAGGCTCATGTTATGTGCTGGAAACTGATAGCCACGCCAATTAATGGCCCGGGCCCAATTCAACCAATCATTTCTCTATTTGCCACGCCAGTGTACGAGGTTGGACAGTGACGCCAAAGTCAATGAACTATACTCATGGTATGCTTCTCAAAACTCGGACTCTATCACCCTGTCTGAGACATGGATCGACAAGTTTTCTTGATGAGCCCTTTACGATTGAGTGTTTCAACCACTTCCGTGCAGAGACCGCTTATGACAGAGACACTGTGCCACGGTCAGCCGATCAAATCTCGAATCTTATCTTTCTGAATGTATTTTGGGTTGAAATTATAGCTCCTAAAAACTCCTATTATGGGTGTGCCACTGCCCGTCCAGTCATGCTGCTGCATGCTGACCAAGAGCGCCGCAATTAATGGATCTCTTACATATTTGATTACAGCCGCTATTGAATCGGATCTTAAGATGCCTATCCTTATGGGAGACTTGAGCGATCGTTGTCAATCTCTGGAGTCAACCTATGGTGACAGCAAACTAGGCCAACAACTCTACGACTTCATTATCCAGTAAGGTATGTCCCACTGATATTGAGCCCTACCCGATCTGCTGAGTACTCCCATAGCTTGCTTGACCTGATAATAACTGAAGCCCCTGGCCATTATCTTCACTCGGGCATTCTCCAACCTGCTTGCAATTCCAACCATCCCTTCATATTCTGCAAGCTTTTAACCCTCCAAATCCACTGACCAGCCCTTCAAACGAATAATCTGGGACTGTAAGAGTGCCAATTTTTTGAGGATCTGAAAGATACTGAAAGAGAGTCCGCCTTAAAGGCCAATTCAAAAGGACGCTGCTTGGTTTTTCTCCAGCCTGCCGTTATTTCTATGAGGCGTTACCTATCAAATCGAGATCATTCATAACCGAATTGCCTCCTCCGAAAGAATAAATGTGGATATTGGCGGAATTAAATTCTGGGGTAAGTTATCACCCGACACTTTACAGTGGCGACGCGCCTATACCCGAAGTTTGCCACCTTACTCATTTATTTATTATTTATTAAAATATATTTATACTGGGTAGCCCAATCAGCCAAGGCTGTTCTTACTTGGGGCCCAGTTACACCACAAAAGACACACAGATATACAATAGGCAATGATAAAAAGGTACAAATGTAGTCACGACATACAATATATAATTAATGATAACAAATGATAAAACATTCCACAAGATCACGATTACAACTATTTGCACTTGTTACATGGATTCGAAGTATACCCCTTGTATCTATTTTTAAAAACATGAATGGAGTCTGCCGATCGGACCTCCGTCGGTAGCATATTCCAAGTCTTGGCACCAATAAAAGGAAGCGACTATTAAATTTTTCGGTATGAGGTCGAGGTACATACAAATTTTGATTTTAATGGCTTCTGGTATTTCGCTGGTGAATTTCATTACAGAAAGTGAACTTGTTTGCCAAATATTGCGGGGCTGCTGAATTCAGACAATTGTAGGTCAAGGTTGCCAAATGAAAAGTCGTCGGTCCTCCAATTGCTGCCAACCTAATTCCTCTATGATTAATTTAGGGCTCACGGTATAATCAAAATTACCACTAACAATCCGTACAAGTCGATTTTGAAGTCTTTGTAAATTTGTTTTTATACTTTTGGCAACAATTCCCCCCAAAAAGTATCACAGTAATCGAAATATGGTACAATAATACTGTTGTATACGACAGTTAATAAATTAGAGGGGAGAGAAAACCTGAGCCTTCCTAACAATCCTATTTTAGGGCTCACCTTTGAGACGATGTAGTTTATGTGGGAACACCAGGACAAATTACAGTCTACGACAACGCATAAGAGCTTAGATTCTGTTACAGTGGACAGTGATCTACCGTTGAGTGTCACAGAAGTCTCATCATCACCGATGCGTTCGTGATGTCCTAATGTCCTGATACCAGATTTTGGTATATTAAGGGTTAGTTTATTAATGGAAAGCCAGTTAGACGCGTCCCTGAGGTCTGACAGTACCTGCAGTTTTGCTTCCGTAACCGTAGGACACGAACAGTAGATAGTGGCGTCATCAGGAAACACTTGACATTTACAGTATTTCATTGCAGATGGAAAGTCGTTAATGTAGATTAAAAACAGGGTAGGTTCCAAGGAAGAGCCTTGGGGAACTTCCAGCTTTATATTTTGTACTTTAGATAGACGGCTATTACCAAGATACAGCTTGAGAACGACCATTAAGGTAGGACTTGAACCAAGCGTTTTCTTTACCAGATATACCGTAACTCTCTAGTTTATGTAACAAAATATTGTGATATATAGTGTCAAAACACTTCTGAAGATCAAGAAAAGCTGCTACGGTAGGAGTAACGAAGGAAGCCAGTCATCGACCATGTAATGTAGGGCAGTTTGTGTAGAGTGGTATTTAAGGAAAGCTGATTGACCGGGAGTGATTAAATTATATTTACTTAGGAAATCCATGTAGTCAGATTGAATATATTTGTCCAGGATTCTGCTTACATGGGACAGCACTGAAATTGGACGATAGCATAAATAGTCGTTGCGCGACCCTTTATCCTTAAAAATTGGCGTAACACGCGCAACCTTCCAGTCCGCTGGGACATCTCCAGTTGTTAAGGATAGGTTAAAGATCCAAGTTAAGGATGGCGCTACTACATCAGCAGCAAGATACAGAAGTTTGCTATCCATACCAAGTATGTCCAAGTAACTACAATTAGGTAGAGAATGTAATTCGAACATATTGGCATTCGATTGAGGTAAAGATGTATTGGCTAGAAGCAATGCGATCTGTAACTGGAGGAAGTGGCGCGTCAGCTTCAAATTTAGAAGAGAGTTCATTTCCGATATTGACGAAATAATCGTTAAATCTATCTGCAGTCAAATTTGCAGGTACAAAATTATCATGGTTTTTATTTTGACGGAACTAGGTGCTTTAGACATTTCCACATTTTTTTCTGATTTCGTGCACTGATTATTGAGTCTTGATAAACAGTTTGCTTAGCTACGCGAATGTCACGTGTTAGTTTGTTACGAATGGTTCTATATTCTGTCCACAATTTATCATTATTAAGTGAAAGAGCTTTTTCGTGGATATATTCCCTGTGGTAAATTCGTTAAATCAGCTCAGGTGTTAGCCAAGGATTAGTACGATCGCGTACACGAATTTTTTTGAGGGGTGCATAAACCTGACAAACCGCATTAAAGGTGTTTTTCCAAGCTGACCATGCTGTATTAACATCTCTCGATTCAATAGTCTAATTGATTGCCAGGGCATTCTGTAAATGTAAGATAAATTTGTTGGAATCAAAGGTGGAATAGTTACGAACAGGTTTCTCACGTGGCTTTTTCCTGGGAATTTTCATTGATACTACCTGGTTAAGAAATATTATATTTTCATTGCATTGTCTTGACTTATTTACAAATGACTTTCATTCTCTTATGACTTGCCCTATAATTTAACTGTTAATATCCAAAGATAATTTGAAAGTTTGGCTGCAATAATTTAAAGTTTTTAGACTTGTCTGTTTTGCTACTTTACTTTATCTTTTGGCATCATTCTGTTTTAATGTTCACCTTTCTGACATTTTAGGCCAGCTTGTTTTCTGTTAGGTCAAACCCCCAGGGGCTATAGGTAGCAAGCAGCTACTGACAACGGTAACCAGCTTGCCGAATTGTGCTTGATATCGGATTAATAAATATTATATTTTCATTGCATTCTCTTGACTTAAATACAAATGACTTTCATTCTTTTATGACATTCCTAAATGCACATTTACTCAAAATTGAAAGTGTTTTCTCAAATGTCACAAACCTGACACATTACGTTGATACATTGATTCAGGGTTGGCAGTTAAATACAGCTTAATTGTTTGAGGGGTAGCTGTCATCACAGAGTTTGTTGTACATTTCTGGTCAGGATGCGCATTGTTGCAGTCCTGGTTGGGATTTCAATTGGTTTGTACAGGTGGTCTAGCTGCAACTGTCTATTTTACTATCACTGGGACTGAATATAAGGCCCCAGATTGTTTCCACTTCAGGTATACACTGGTGGGTGGTTTAACTGGGATAAGCTGTCCAGCTAGAAAGGGTACATATTGGCTCAGGGGTAAGTCAAATTGTTCTTATCTGAGCCTGTACTATGAAAATTTGGTAATTATGGTTTGTTTGACAGGTATTCTTCTTTGATAAGCAAAACTTCACGTATTTAGCTAATTCATCATTTGCCACGTCCATATTTATTCTTTATTATGTGGGTTGTCTTTGCTGAATATTTAGCTTAGACAAGGAGCCGCGACTCAGAGAGACATGTACGGGTAAAAGGCTCCGAAACATGTTGAGTAGTTACCCACTGAAGACCCTTTAATTGATTTGGGCTAATACAGCCTATGTCAAAATTTTACAGAGGAACGTGTGCAATATGGACAATAGTACTTCTATGTGTATATAGGTTAGACAGGGACAGGTTAGCTTATGGAGAGTAAAGAGTTCGGACTGCGGAATAGGGTATTGGTTTAAACGTATTCTATTTTCAATTGGGAAGTAGGACAAGTCCTATATAAATCCCTGTTGAGAAGAATGGACAGTATCACATGACAAAACGAAACAAGACGCATTCTGTGTGGCGGACGCTGTCATTCAGAATCATCAGTCAGAGGTAGGCTGCTGCCCAGACAAACCAATCATGCAGACAGCGAACACCACACTGAGGAACAATAGCAAGAAGAGACATAACAAGGACAAGACGGATAGTGGGGCAACCAACAAAAACAAAAACAAAAACAAAAACAAAAACAAAAAAACACAAAAAAAAAAAAAAAAAAAGTTGCATTACCGATTATATATAAATTTTCCTTGTCAAAATTGAGTTAATCGCATTCTAGATTTATGTGATGGCATCAAATTGAAATCTACGCGTGTCCTCAATATAGTCGTGTACACAGAGGAATATTGATTTATATTTTTAACATTACAAACAGCAGAACCAAAAAATAGGGTTTCAAGTGTAAATGGAGCAAGGTTTATGATAGACGCATGTAATTTATTACGAGGCACAATATATCGGGGACACGAGAAGAAAAAATGCCAGACGTCCTCTATACCAGTTCCACAGATACAGTCAGGTGAATCTTTTACACCAATCTGAAATAAGTGTTGGTTCAGTTGGCTGCGACCCATCCTCAGACGAGCATGTAGAACAGCGAGTTTTCTTTTACCTACAAAAAAAAGTGAGGGCTGTTTGACTGGGCGGACAGTTTGATGCTCTAGTTTATTTTTAAATTGTGATAAGGAAGGAGAATTTCGAGTCGCAAGAGGAAGAAGGTTCCAGAGCCGTGTAGCAGAAGGGAAAAAGGACTTATTGAAAAGATCTGTACGGGCTCTAAAGTGTGGTAGGTCAAACCGTCTGCGAGTAAAATAATTGAGCGTCAAATCAGGAGTTGGAAAGTGTAGAAAAATATTTCGTAAATAATTTGGTACTAAATTATGAACAATTTTATACATCTGACTCAATTAAGATTTCTCACGCCTTTTAGAAAGTAGCTCCCCGCCAGTCTCTTCATAAAGTTTTACTGAAGGAGTAGTTTTCATTGCCCCGGTGACAACCCGAGCTGCAGCCAACTGAACATTTTCCAAACCATTTTCATCGCCTTGTGTATAGCCGTCCCACACGACACTAGCATACTCAAGTATTGGTAGCACATAAGATATATATATAACCTCGAGTGTCTTTCGGTCCAAGGTATATTGAAGAGATTTCATAATATTTAACTGCTGAGTTGCTTTTATTACAATATTATTTATATGTGCGTTCCATTTGAGATCAGATTTTAATGTTTGGCCCAAATGTTTATGACTTTTGACATCATTCAACTGCTGTCCTAGGAATAAAAGTGGTGGATGGTTTGTTGACTGTTGCTTCCGAGAAATAATCATGGCGTCGGTCTTGGATGCATTAAAAGCCACTAGCCAATCTTCAGACCATCTAGCCATAGAAGACAGATCATGATTTAAAGAGCCAGCCGCTGTAATGGGGTGGTCAACAGTAAGAAATAGAGAAGTGTCATCAGCAAAAAGCTTGATTTCTGATTGGACTATATCAACAATATCATTAATGAATATCAAGAAAAGAAGGGGTCCAAGAACTGAACCTTGGGGGACTCCAGCATTGATTGTCCCCCATTTCGAACTTTGACCGCTAACAACTATACGTTGTTTACGATTAGACAGGTAATTTTTGAACCACAAGAGAATATTTCCACTGACACCACTTTTTTCTAATTTATAAAGTAAACCTTGGTGCCAAACTTTGTCAAACGCCTTGCTTATATCTAAAAAAATTATTCTGACTTCTTTCTGTAAATCAACGGCTAAGCACAGTTCATGGTACAGTGATAGTAACTGATTTACAGTAGAGTCACCAGGCATGAAACCAGACTGATTTGCACTAATAACTAAATTATCCCTGAAGAAATTAAAAACATGTTTAAATATAATTTTTTCCATGACTTTACTTGCACAGCTTAGCAGAGATATAGGCCTGTAATTGTTACACAAATTTGCTTCGCCTTTCTTGAATAAAGGAGAAACATTTGCCTTTGTCCATTCAGAAGGAAAAGCTTTTTTCTGCAGTGATAAATTAAACAGTTTTGTGAGAGGCTTATAAATAGAAGGTGCAGCTTTGCGTAATAATTTGGGACCAATATTGTCCGGACCAGTGGCCTTCGTGACATCCAGAGATCTAAGAATATCAAGTTCTTCTTTTTCTTCTACTACTATATCATTTAAAGTATTATTAGGCAACTCAGGCTGCTGAAGAATAGGTGCAGTCGAGGAGTCAATGTTACATTGGCTCAAGAAAAATTCATTGAAGGTCTCCGCTTTTGACTGGCTATCAGTAATGTGATTGTCATTAATCAATAATGAGGGAATTGTAGAAGATTGATTTCGTTTCATAAAATGTTTGACTGTCCGCCACAATGCTTTTTTGCCCGTGGGACCACTAGATAAAGATTCACGAAGATTATTATTATATTCACTCTCAGCGAGCTTTAGGTTTTCTTGATACTCATTTCTGAGTTGATTGTACACTGCTCAGGGTGCAGTACTTTCTCGGGTTGGCGACTGAGGTTGCTCGCGGGATATCAATTTGGCCTTGGTATGTGCTCTAATGACCTTACGTTTGAAACAACGAAGAGTGGTATTATACCAAGGGAGATCATGCGGCCTGATAGTTACAACTTTATTTGGAATACACTCTCTTGCCGCTTCTAAAAAACGCTCTGACCAGGCTGTACAACTTATGTCCACATCATTAGATTCAAAACAGTTGTCCCCATTAATTTGATCTAAATAATTTCTAAAGTGGCTAAAATTCTCCTTCCTGAATTCCCAGATATGTCTATAGTATACAGGATCTATTTTACACTGAAATCTTATATTAAGTGATACGATATTATGGTCACAGTTTGCCAATGGAGGAGTAACCCGGGGTTCAGATACAAAGTGGGGAATATTCGAAATAATTTGATCCAAACATGTAGCTGTATTTTCAGTAATTCGAGTTGGCTCATTAATGTGAATGGAGAGTACATTAGTAGTGCAAAAGTCTTTTAATTTACGCCCGGAAAAAGTACTTAAGTCGGAATTGAGATCACCGGTTATAATGATATTGCGAATATTAGTTTTTTGCCAGATCAATACTTTCCTGGAGATATTCCCAGAAGGAGGTATTTGCATTTGGAGGTCTGTACACCACACCGAGAAGAAATTTATTATTATGCACCCTTATTTCAGCCCAAAGTAATTCTATTTGAGGAATTTCTAAGTCGTGACGCCTTGATACAGTAAAGGCTTGAGAACAATATCAAGCTACTCCACCACCAAGCCCTTGCGGGCGATCCCTACGTATAATATCATGAAAGCCTGGCAAATTGAGATTGTCACCAGGCGTAGAGTCAGTGAGAAATGTTTCCGATAGTGCTATAATATCAAATTCATCGGCTATGTCTGCACGGATATGCCTTAATTTATCATGGGATAGACTTCGTATGTTTAAATGACATAACTTGAAGTCACGGAGGCCATCTACCGGACCAGGGTTTACATGAATGTCTCCTGCAAGCAAAATTAGGAGTGGACAGACGACGAGCAAGTAGAAGTCCATACAGGTAAGTGTCCTACTAACTAAGGAATAATGAACATAAATTACCAACAGAGTCTTCCGATACTTGGCAGTATAGCAGGTAACAAAAAAGTTAGCCAACCATATATAAAACAGTAAATACAGTAAAAGAATAATAGTAGGGTCGGATATGAAATAGAGATATGCATTGTCAGGGACGACTGTACACAAGGTTGGTAAGTACCAAATATTATGTATCAATTGCAATGTAGTAACATAGTATAATTTGTACATATAACAGATAAGAAATTTCATAAAGAAAACTTGACGCAGCCATATAGCATCAACACATAAAAAATATACAAGAACGCATCGTACAAATATAGTATACCTTTCAAAAATAGGAACGTATAACATGTCAGAAATAGCTAGTAGCCCGTGTGCTTTAGGATAAAAGAAATAGGCGAGAGCACAAAGTACCATTGGTGTATATATCAACACAGCCCCTTCACTAATACTAATCAGACACGAATACCAAATATGACTTGAAGTTATCAGGATACTTGTAACATACGTACTCACTATACTTGAAGCATGATGTATTATACACAATATTTTACGACACAAAGCGTATATATAAGTTCTCATCCTATTTAGTCAGTACGAGGAAAATAGAACAAATGAGCACTCTATGAAATAAAGAAAATAGATTATACATGTGAAAAATTCACTGATGTAATATGATCTGTTGCAATAGATACTGGCATTATGCAAATGAACATACAAACATGATGCAGATGCCCCAACATAAAATAGAAGTGAAATACATGTATACACAAAACACTCAACATGTAAAATTAGTACAAATTGAATAGTAATGGCCGAGAGGTACGACAAAGAAAAATGGAATAGGGTATTGACTATTAGGAAGTGGTGCTGGGCAAAAAGACACAAATACAATTGATACTACAGTATATATAAGATAATTGTCGCTTATGGAATATTTCAGAACCGACGAAACAGTGTGCTTATCCGGGCAATTTGTTAATATAAGATCGATAGTAGAAGATGATTTAAGAGTAACGCACGTTGAACCACAGATGAGCTGGGTAAGATCAAATGTAGTTTCTAGTAATCTGATTGGATGTGTGTCATTATTGTCATATATAGAATAATTAATGTTAAAGTAACCCAAAATAATCAGATGTTGTCCTTCGTTGACGGCCATTTCTATTTGGTCTACCAATGCATTAAAGTATTTTTCTTTGGCCGAAGGTGGTCGATACAGGCAGCATACTAGAACTGGTGGCTGGTTAGGTAATCTTACCTCTATCCAAATATTTTCAGTATTATCATGTGTTAGGTCCTCCCTCAAGTTACATGTAAAATGATTCTTACTAAATAAAGCGACACCACCACCTTGACGGTTTCTGTCAGCCCTTAGAAGGTTATAGCCGCTAACAGCTAACTCTGAACTGTCAACACTGTTGTCAAGCCATGTTTTCAGATATTGTAAAAATATCCGGAGATACACACTGAAGAAAATATCTAATTTCATCAATTTTCGGAACTATGCTTCTAACATTAAGATGAGCAATTTTTAGACCCCTTTGTTTTTGCAATTTTTTGTGGCAAATTGATGGAAATAATTTTGTGAAGGTTGTGTTGCCATGTCTGTGTCAGGATTCGCTGAAAATGAACTAAGGAGACACATTGTATTGGTAGTGACACAGTCATTCGATGTATCTGCGATGCCATTATTCCCTGCGGTCAGTTTGTCATAGTCGGGTGACCCACGGAATGTTCCAGATATAACACTATTGTGTGGCGATTGAACTTTCGCCCGCTCAGTTGCAGGTACGCTTTCATTCACTTCGGTCAAATAACGGGATGGAGGTTTGCAATAACGGGACATTCTCGGAGTAGAATTGCAGGTGGTAGGTGTGCCCTTACCAAAACGACCTGCAACTGAGCGCGCCTGTAGTTTCTTGCCACTTTCGGTACGAGAATTTAAAGCAAAAGATTCAACAGCATTTTTAAACTCTCTCCGTGTGGAGGTTTGTAACGTCGCACAGCTATTAGGTTGATATGGATATACAGAAGCAGTTGGTGGTTGGTATGAGCAGTCGTGAGCTATATATACAGGCAGAGAAGGGCCGCATGCGCTGCCCATTCTCTCGAAGTCACACTGAAACTGTTCACCCAGGACTTGGAACATGTTTGGTACTTAGGGCTAGATTCTCACGTTTGGCTGTGGGTGTATAAAACAAGATATGCTTTTCACAGCGTCAATGGCATGTTGTTTGTAACCTCTTTCCTGCAAATGGAGTCCGTCTCTTGAGAGGAATTTGGGGCCAATGTTTTTGTTATTTACAAAGGACCAGTTATTTCTCTCACACATGATTTCAAGTGCAGCATTAACTAGTCTTGCTTTATTATTTATCGTGGCACCCCTTCTGTGTATGATGCTTGCTATGGCAATTTTTTGTGTCTTAAGCTTTTATAATTCTGCTTCAAGTAGTCTGAACTGCATTATGGTCTCAGCAGCGGATTGCTTCGCAATATTCTTTGTACCCGTATGAATAAGTACAATGTTGTCTTCAGAAAAGTTGCCATTCTGGACTACATTGAGTGCCTTAGATACTGTTCCGCCATTCGGCAGCAGTTTAACACTACCAAGTTGTGGAAGTTTACTTTCTATCTTCTTGCTTGTTTCGCGTACAATGGATCCCCTTACCACTAGAATGGAGGAGTGACACTTGTCGTTTGAATGTAGTTCAAAGTCTTCCTTCTGGGGAAGTTGGTGCTCAATCTCATGACCCGACTCTCGAGCAATAGAGTCCCCTATTACTATCATGGTGGGATGACATTTGCATATCACCGTTTTCGCATCACTTTCTGATTTATCAATGCCAGCGTCGGACTGAAGCAAGGGTTGTGGCTGATGGTCTACGTTAACTGTGGGACTGCAATCATTCCTGGAACACCCAATGTTCAACTCTTGTTGAACATCGGTTACCACTATATTTTCATTGAGTTCGGTCTCATCTATGGACATGCTTTCATAGAGTTTAGGAGTCATATCATGCTCACTCTGCGACTCAAAATTTACAAAGGTAGTGAGCTGCTGATGTAGTTCGATGTTTCTTTGGCGTAGCTCTTTACATTCAGCATCTCTAATGTGTAGCAGGCGTTGGAGGTTGCTGAGTTCGCTTTGAATATTTAATATTCTATTTGGTATGTTTCTGCATTTAAAACAGCACCATGTACCTATATAGTCCACATCTTCCTTACAGCACTCGTTGTGAAACCACCCCATACACAGCATACTACGTGGCATAAGCTTGTCATTGTAACATCTATTGTGGAAACAGCCTTCAAGACAGTATGTTGTTGAGCCAGTAAGGTAAGACTGCTCCGGCGTATCAGCAGCCACGGTATTCTCAATGGGATTTGCGGGTCTATCGTGTAGTTGGAATTCACGGAAGGCAGGAATTGGCGTACGGCAAGCCAAAGTTAGGGGCTTTTGAATATTTTTCAGTATCTGGGGTGAACTTCTTTGTTTATTACCTTTCCGTTTAGAGCCTACTTTCATGCGCCCGGCCATTCAGGTATTACTTTGTCAAAAAAGCTTTCCTGGCATCCTCACATTACTCGTTTTCGCAAGTGCAATAAACAATTATTACGTCGACCTAAATTTAAACTGTTCTTGACCATGGCACGTCCAATCCTGGAATAAATAGGTGTCCTTTTTGAGATTATACCCTTGGCCTGTCAAATACTCTCGAAAATATCCAATATGACGCAGCAAGAATATGTACAAGTGTCTTTCGCCGTATACCCTACTTTCTTCTCTCCAGCGAGCTTGGTAGGCAAACACACTCCATTCCCTTCAAAATCATACACTTATTCTGGTCTATAAAATGTTGCACTTTATGACGCCATTGCATCCTAGAAATCTCATTCCCGATGATTTCTCACACAACACCCATATCAATCATAGAAATATTTTTGATACCAGACAAATATTGCCCTTCCATGCGATTTGGTGACTCTTTTCTTCTTTTTAGTATTAAACTTAGGAACAACTTACCTCCTTGATAGTAGGCAATAAGCTTCCTTAGACGTATTCAAATGTCAAGTAAAAATTAATCTGCTATCTGTCCACCTTCAGTCCGATTATTAAACTGATGGAAAACGCTTTCCGGAAATCTACCACGCTCAATTACGACTCAGATATTCCAATTTCAATTTGCGGTTGTTTACATTTGAAATAGTCTTGTCTTCCGGTTGTGCCTATGCTGCCCCCCCCCCAAAAAAAAAATACTTTCCATTATTACACCATACCTTCTTTGTTCTCAGCAGTGATTTATTCTACATGAATTAAGAATAAATCACTGCTTCAAACAAAGAAGGCGGAATACTTGTATTACGTAATGTAGTACGTTGCACAAGTAGCCTGACTCTTTCTTTGTGAAATTCCTGGAAACAATGATAAAATAATGGAGATGGAAAAAGAATGATCAGTATGAGTAAGTGTAACACTTTAATAGTAAACATTTTAAGGAATTAAGAATAAATATCTACCCAGGAATTGTTATTGGAAACGAGGTTGATCTGTAATGAAAAGCAGTGACATGCAAGTAACTAGGTATTGTCAGCATGCTCCCATCTGTGTATAAAGTGTTTTGAAATGAAAATCGCATTTGAATACTAATTGCTTATGTCCATACCAAAATACCTAGACATCTTGTAATAATAACTGGAAGAAATTACGTGTTATTTTAAAGCCAATGTAACATATAGACCATATACATGTAGGCAGGTATTGCCATCACAACGCAACGACATCAATTCTTCTAAATTACTTCACGTTGAACGACATATTCAAATCTTTTCCCTTTACAGTCACAAGAACGGCCTCTGAAACGGTGTTTTCATCTGACATCTTAGAAATACCCGTAGAAGGAAGAGTGTCTTTCTTAAGATTTGAAAATGTGCATAGCGGTTCAACATTATCTGGCTTTGACTGCAGAATGTTGCTAATTTCCTTCTTCTAGCCATCGCTCGTTCGCTTCTATTTGCGCACGACCAATGAGCGATGCCCAGTGGTTTCCATGATGAGCTGTTCGTCAACTCCTGCACGGTACAAACGAGTTGCACATGTGGCCCGTAGAGAATGATTCGTATAGAATCCTAAAAAAAAAAGTAAGGGAATGATGTTTTTGATGATTTAAAACGCAGATCGGGGAAAATCACAGATGATTACAAATGAATCATACAAACAAAACAACATAGTTTAAACATATTAAACAACATACTGCTATACAGTCAGATAAAAATAAAGTTGTAGTTAATAATATATCACATGGGCTCATACTGCTTCACAAAGATTTGGCCACCAAACCATATGCTTTCTGAGGGGAACGCACAACACGTATAGGGTTCGGGTAGCCTTTACCGCACATGTTTGCGGCAATGAGGTCAATATCGCACTGCAAGATAGATAATGTAAACAACCGGGTGCAGTGTCGCTCCCCAAAGAGGATACGTACATGTACATTAATAAGATGACATCGCGCCCAATGTCATTATATATATATATATATATATATGTATATATATACAAAAGTCCTACAGCGTATTCAACACAAAGTGAGCTTATTCAGCCGCTATACACGTATGTACTCCATCTATAGTGATGCATGAAAAAACATCTGTACCACGAAAAATGGATGATGGGACAATAATTCTGCGAAATGCCATTAGTTTGGAGGGGAAACTGGGTGAATTACCAAGTGCACGAAAACGTTTTCCGCAATGAGCGTCACAGCACAGGGATTCAAGCGTGCTTTTCCAGTCTGTTAATATCAAGTTGTCTTCAAGTGCATGAAGGATTGATGGTTGGTCGATCACGATATTTGATGCGAAATGCATTTTCTACCCATAGACATCTTTGTTTCTGAATGGTTAAATATGTAAACATCGATCATAAAGTGACCGCAGAAATTATCAATCTTCAACATCGACCGATCACGCTTGTCAGACAAAAGGCATTTAGTTCCTGCACAGTATATATATAAACATATGTTGACACTTTCATCGCTATTGTTCTAAGACTGAGTCAACAGCAGTCCTCAGAGCATGTCGCATGCAAAGCGTGCAAATTGCGCCGAGAATTGCTGTTGACAGGGACCAAACTTCGACCTGAATCTGCACTTTGAAGATGAGATTTGTTGAATCAGAGCTTTCCATGAGGAATGTGAATATCATCGTTATAGCCATACGACCACAGTGGCTTACCGAAGTCAAAGTGTTAATCATATTAATGTGTGAAAAGAAATCGACAGCTTTATCAAATTATTGTGTCTCATCCTGTAATCCGGCTGCCCTGCACAAATCCTGGGTGATCTTACTCAAAGTATTCTTCCCCATGGGAGTCTTTGAATACCAAAGTCCGCCTTTGCTATGTTCCTTCAGCCGGGTCAAATAAGAGGCACTGTCGACTTCTGGGGATAATTCCATGTATTTGCGGGTTAACGTAACAACACATCTATTACGGTTTGTGGTCTCGTATGCTTTCACACATTTGGGCGTTAACTTTTTGTGTGAAAGCCCACCTGAGTGTGTCTTACTTATGCCTTCGGAAAACTGTAGAAACTGTCCACTTCCATCGTTGCCAAACGTAAATTGATTGCGCCGTATACTCCTGTGGTGGTCACCACTTCTGAGGCTGAAATGTAAGCCTAACATGAAGACGACAGTATTCACAAGCGTCCGGGGGGTATCATTTCCCAACAGCCCCATATTCCTCATGATGTTTTCCTCTTCTTCCGTTATAACATTTACCTGCTTTGGATGCAAACCCAGGCCTATCTTGGCCTTACTTTCCATGACATTGTAAGGGCTAATTTCAATGTGTGGAAGTTTGGGTCGGAGAGAAATTTCACATGGCGTCTACCTGTAATCTGTATGTGTGACTTTATTGCCATGATAATTTCAAACAAGGTGTTGGGAGGGTAATCGCATCCATTCACTTTCTTTACTTCACTTATAAACGCTGACAATGCAAATGATAGCTCATCGTCACGCAATTCTTGGAGACTTCTGTGAATTACGGATTTGTCAGTGGCGCGTTCCTTTCTAATGATATAATTTCTGTTTTCTCGCCAAGCTTCAAAAAGACGAACAGCCCATGATATTTTTTACGACTATTTATGGGAACCTGGCTGGTCTGTAATTCTTTTATTTCCGAGTCTTGTTTTGGCCTTTCAAATCGGCTGCTAGCATTGGTCTCATCTGGCGCTGTATTGTCATCGGACGATACTGGTTCTACCTTGGGTGTGTATGGCGTCCTTGTCGCAGACACAGTTTCCAAGTATTTCTTAGCTCTATGCAATTGGTCCATATCAGCAAGGGACAACTCATCGTCACTGAACTCCCTAGTGGAAGTTGGGCATAATCTCTGACCACATTGTAACTCGTCTTCATCACTGGAGTTACTGCAATATAAATTTTCTATATAAAGAGAGTGCGCTCTGATTGAAGTTTGCAGAAAATCTATTGAAAAACTGGATATTGCGGGAAATGTTACAGAATTATAAAATGTAAACAACTCTCTGAAATCGACACGCAGTCTGGGGTACTTTCCGCACTGACTAGCATAGGCAAGAGCTTGCGACCTGTTCGTCAAAAGCACGGATGCGAGTGGTCGGCAAAAACAATAATGGTCAGTGTGGCTAAAAAACACAGGATTCTGGCTAGGAATATAAATGGAGGTGAAACCTGTCAGCTGAGATGCACACGTCATGCGAAATGTTGGCTTCAATGCTGCATTATTTTGACTTTAAAATTGCGTTTTGTTACTAATTTTACCAGGGTCTTTGATTTAGTTGATACGAATTCTGGCAGCACTTCGTTAATGAATGTATGGTTTAAATGGTACAGCTACAGGGAATTTTAACTTAATGTGGGCCCTTACGACAAAATTACAAGTCCAGTTAGGGTGAGTATCAGTGCAAGCCATATTCCAGTCAGACACACCGCTACAATAAGCCTTGAAGAGGGATAATATAGATATTATGAATTTTAAATCCCTCCGCTTCGCTCCGGGATTTAAAATGCAGGGTTTCAGAATAAATCACCCTAACTCGTGGTGTCTCCTATTCTTATTTCCAGTGTACTTGGTATGTAGAATATGCAACAAAACTATTAAACACTGTTTGTCATCTTTTGGCTCTTGGAGTTAATATTAAGTCTGTTGCTAAATTGGCAAGTGCCATTCTGTTATCTTAAAGAAATGCCGATCTTCTCTGCAAAGCTTATGAAAAAATACATGTAGCTGTTATTTATACATTTTGGAGGCTCACAGGGTGTATTTTTAATTTACCTCTACTCCTCCCAATGCCGATTAATTAATTTTTGTTTTTCGTAAATTACACCCCTTGTCAGTACCTTATATCCATAGCAATCATAAACATGACAGTTTCGTACGCTGGTTGGATGTTCCACTATTTCTTGCTCGTAATTTTTGTTTACTTTTGACTTGTTTGTTTTCTTGCACTGTGCGTTTTGAATATACATCATGGATCTTTCATGTGCTGGAGACCCTTTTATTGAGTACCATATGTACAATTAGGCCATCCAGCTTAGATAAACATATTTCAATCCAATCAAATAAAAAACCTTTACAGATACCCATTAGATGTGTGCATGGTGTGTGAGACGGCAGATGTGCTCCGTTATATGCCACATGCCATTCCATATTCCATTGTGGCGAGTTTTTACAAAAGCGAAGCTAGTCGTAATTTTCTTGATCACCTCCTTTTCTAAACATCCATCATCAGTAATCAGTCGTAAATAACAAAACATATGACGATATACATAATTTCAGGGGTTTAGTGGCGTAGACTATGCGAGATACTATGACTATGCGTATTAGTGGGTCGAGGAGCCTGCATATTAGTGGCGATCAACTTGTACATTGCGGCTGTCCCTCTGTTCAGGTATATCATCCTGCGCCATGTTTAAAGAGCTAGTAATTTGGCACTCATGTTTTAGAGGGACAACGCAGTCATAGACACAATGCAGCTTCTGCCGTCTCTTTCGTAGACAATACCCCCAATAAGATTGTTCGTAATCGAGTTCTAAGTGTAAGATAATCGCCACGCAGCAGTTAGATGAATAGAAGGAATGAGTAAAACACTTAAAATGTGTGGGAATTAAAGAAAAGGTTCCAAACAGGTTTTCCCCTTACCGGATATACAATGCATAACATATATCATGTATGGCATTTTTTTTAAAGTTTCCGACTATCTTAATTATATCAATAGCCACCTGGCAGAAACGTTATATTATAAAGTAGCCTTGTCACGAAACTCCAACCATTTAATTATCTCCATGGTATAACATCCTGACCACCAGATGTCTTACTTGTGTCGAGACTTTCTAAAATGACGAAGATCTTCCGTGATCACTAAACAGCCTCACCTGGAATGACAGAGTGTCTAGAAGAATGTACAGATGAGTCAACTTGAGCTTTGCATAGAGAGTATCCACTCAGGATTTCTGTTTGAGACTTGTTGTAATAAATGCTGAAATAAATGATGCCACCATGCTCTATGAAATATGTAACATTTTTCTGCAAAACTGAGTTGCATGATTTGCCGCTGATTATCTTTTGACGATTATCATTCATCTCTCCTGCCTTCCTTAAATCATCAATAGAGGTATTTCTTAAATCCTTACAAAAATACCCACTGTTTGTATTTCCAGATTTTAGCTCTTTTGAACTCGTCAAAAGACTCAGTAAAATAGACAACTTAGTTTTACGTACGACAAAAGAGAACAAAAACAAATTGGTGCTTCTTAAATATGTGCCTCCGAGAATATAGAAGGGAATCCAGATTGCCTTCCTGGGATCTGGGTATTTGTATCACCGAAAATAATAAGTAGATCTTTGCACGTCCAATATAACCAAGAGGTATATAACTTGGAATTGATTTACATCCGTTGACAGATAAAGAATTAAACGACCATGCCTGAATTGGCCTCAAATAAACGTTACAGTTTCGTCCACTGGACCATCATCCTGACCGAATTTGACATGGCGCTCTCGCATTGCACAGAGCATGTTCATGCGTGTCCTGTCGACGGTTCACTGACCATAAAAAGGAAGACATCGCTGCCATTGCTGTATGTGTCCAGGTAAGTTTTCAATACTACCCTTTGGAAGTGACCACTAGGTGTGAACTACAATGATGTTTAGTTATGCTTATATGCATTACCATTTTATGAGTTGACCTTCAGATATTAAGACACCAGAGTCACACAGATTAAGTGGAGAGAGAAACATTTTGCTTCTACGTAAATTACAAGCTTGAATGATCTAGCCAAAATGAACAATTTTGTCAGTCTGTACACACGTACAATGAAAACTAAATCTTTCACCGAGCAATAAATGTTGTTATATAATCTTTTAAAGAGCCATAATTATTGTTATAGCCTTCAAACGTATTAATATTTACAAAGCAAGGATACAAATTTTCAAATGATAGTTCACTGACACGCAAAGGCTTAGTTTACGAAAAATTAATCAAGCAAGACAGGTTCTTAACATTTGAAACACAAAGGAGTATAAAGTGACCCTCATATGGTGGTATTGCTTTAAATGTTGTGTAAATAAGAGCTAAAATTACCTCAATCGATACAGTCTTTAAATGTTGGCTTGTGAAGGTTTCCGATTCAAAAAAGAAGTAGGCGTAAGGCAAATTGATCATGTAGAAGGAGTCAGTACTAGTCCTTCTAAATAATGAACATGGTACATGTAGAATGTTCAAAATGTGTAATGAATGTACGGGACACCATTTTTTCCGGAAAAACAAAAAACATAAAAAGTCCCAAATTGTCGACAAAACAATACAAGACTTCTAGAGTAAAATTCATGTCTGAAAAAAAGTAATGGACTTCGTCATTTTATCGTGCCCGTATCTGCTGAGGCATTTAGTCATTCCATACCAGTCCCTGATATTTACGTTTATTTACCTAGAATTAAGATGACAATTGGATATTTAAATTCTTCATGAAAAGAGCTTTCGTGCAAGTACCAACATGCCTATAGTCTGAAGTCAGTGGTTCTGGCACTGCCTGGGACCATAGTATGGAATAAGTTAAAGGAACTGACTTGCTACAAAATGTTTAAATACCACACTTCACCCAAGCTATCGGATGTGCATGTACATAAAATAACGCCCCAAAAGAGCAATGGAGGTAATAAATACGAATCACTCATGAACATCTGCGGTCATCTAACGAGTAAAGGCCATTACTCCGGGAAGGTCGTATGGATAAGTTGCGCATCATTGCCAAAATACTTTATAAAAGTGTTTTGTCTGGTGAGTTCTTTATAAAAGCCAGTGTGTTTTGTCTGGTGCGTTCCTAAATAATAGGATACCTGAATTGACCCGTGGCTGCTCGTGCGAAGAAATGTACTGTTGATAATTTGACACATGCATACAAAACTGGTTTAATATACGCAGCCATCCCTCACAAAATCGAAACGCAGGGTTTCTCCTAGAGTTTGCTGCTGATTTTGTACTGAACATGCCGGGATCATGCTGAAATATCTCTGGATTGTGCAGGGATTATGCTGGGATTTTGCTGGACCAAAATTAAGTCAAAACTGAAATACTGGAAAAATGGCGGGATTATGCCGAGGTCACGCTGGATTAAAAGTTTGAATGAATCTTGTTGGAGTTGTTTTTGGTTTATGCCTGGTCACATACATTCATGATCCAAGGTGATGTTGGGATCCCACTAGAACATCCTATAATTACTGAAGCTAATATTTGGTTCCCACTGGAACATAACTTGATTGTCAAATACAATGCTGGCGTTCGGCTAGAACATAATGTACTGTGAATTGCTTCATTTCTCTGTACCCTTATTTTCGCTTATTTCACTCGTAGCCCGAAACCCGTGAAAATAAAAACACAGTGAAATGGTATTTTAAAGTTGTTTGAATAGGAATTATGTCCCAAACAGTGAAATTGAAACTGCAGTGAAATGTCAAAAAAAAAGAGAAAAAAGAAAAAAAGAAAAAGAAAATGTTAATGTAAAACTAAAGCAATTTGCAGTAATTGTTAAACCTTTTTGCCCAGGTGCTGCTGGACACACCTGGAATAATTTAGTTTGATGCTGAAATTTTGCTGGGACATTTCGACAACCCGAAGATTTTACTGGAGTGTTGCTAGACACTTGTCAAAATACTGCAAGTGTATGATGGGGTTTTGCTGGGATGTTTTGACAAACCTTGGGTGCTGCTGGAAACATCTCAAATGATACAATTACAATGCTGGGTTCATGCTGGGACGTTTGGCAACCTTAAGATTTTGCTAGAGTGCTGCTGGGCACATGTCAAAATGCCGCAAGTGTATGCTGGGGTTTTGCTGGGACATTTTTACAGACCTTGGGTGCTGCTGCAAACATCTCAAATGATACAAGTACACTGCTGGGTTCAACCTCATTTTTTACTGGAGTGCTAACTGTTTAATAAACATTGCAGATTTGTGAGAAAAGTCTGACATTTGATGTGCCGACACAACTTTTGAAAAAAAAAAGTTTTTTACAGGTTTTGTCAAATTCTGAGTTGTTTTCACAGATTAATGTGGACATATGTGACTTCAAAAGGTCTCCGATTTATTTATTTAGCCTAGGTTTTTTAAATAGTCTTCCAAACTTGAATGTACCCCCAAGATATGTGATCTTAAATAATAGGTTTCCATAGTTCCAAAACAAGCACAGATAAAAGACAACAAACGAATATTTCTTTCAAAGCAAATCTGTTTGTGTATCTGCAAAGTTGTAAATATGGCCAGATGAAACTTTCGAAGTCCAAATGACCATGACTTTGACCTTAAGTGGTTAAAGCTACAATTTAAACCAATCATGAACCAAATCAGACAATAACTGACCAAGTTATGGTTACAAGAAACTTTCAAAGGTTCAAATGACATTGACCTTTGACCTTTACAGGTTACATGTTATTTTCATAAATATACAGTGTTGCAACACCTACAAGTTGAGTCCAACATGATTGAAATTGAATGAAAGTTGACCATAGTATCGCTGGATGAAACTTTCGGAGGTCCAAATAACCGTGACATTTGACCTTTAGAGGTTACAAGATCATTAAAAATATGCAGTGTTACAGACCTACAAATTGAAGTTTAATTGGTTACCCGCACCTATTCTTGTTATGGAAATGATCATGATTTCAATTTTCAAATGGCTCCATTTGCATTATTTTTAATATGATTGAACCTCTTTACAAACATTCAACACTTTGCATGTGGAAAATATAAATATGCCAAGTGTAGAGTTTCTAGCATAATAGTTTTTGAATGAAATGTCAGACATATTTGCCTGGAAAGAAAGAAAGAAAAGGATGGAAGAAGCAAGGAAGGTAGGAAGAGAACAAAGAAAGAAAGAAAGAAAGAAAGAAAGAAAAATACTGTTTGCATTGGCAGACTAACAATAAAAAAAATTATAAAAAAAAGAATTCCTACAAAAACTATGTATCTGTGTTTGCATACAAATATAAAAATTCTATTTTTTAAAAGTTGTATTACCCTTATGAATTGTACAAATAACATTCAGAATTTTATAAAACCTCTAAGAATCGTCCACATCTATATAGGCATGTCAAATTCCATATCTCTGCCACAAATCGGCATGTCTATTCAATAAGTAGCTCATAAAGTTGAATTTCTTTCAATACAATGTTAGAAAAATTAAAATTTTAAGTTCATGCAACTCCACTAGTCCATTACATTTTTCACTTGTCTCTGAGGTTTTGCGCTTATGCTGGCTATGTTTGATTCACTGTGCCTCAATATAAATTCAGGCTCAACCCTTCAGCACAGAGATCAAATTTGAACAGATTGTACCAGTCATCCTGACCTCTCCAAATGCTTGTTGTTAATTGACTGAGGAAGGTCTGAGAGGCATGTCACCCTGATTTAAACTGAATACTGGAATGACTTATTATGGGGGAACTCACCTGAGTAGGATGAGGCCAGATTGTCATGATTGTTTGAAAGGTGGTGCCTATCACTGTAAGATAGTGTCATATTTGTGTGCACTAATAAATCTAGTGCACACTAGGTTTGGGCAAGGATGGCTAAACACAAGGACATTATAGCAGACAGTGGCATGTGGGAAACCATCTCCAACCTAAGATCCAAGTGGAACAATGTGAAATTTGATCTGCAAACAAAAGCAATGTACCAAACGCAAGACTACTGTGTATGTGCCAGTGGGCCTGGTATATGATAAGAGTATACACAGGGATCATATACAATATGGACCTGCTTTGGCATCATTATTGGACCCAGAGACCAAAGTAAGTATAAATTTAGCAAACTTTTTTTGTAATGCTCATAAAATTTATAGTTTCAAGGCCACAGCGCATCATGAATAATCCATATAACATGATCCCCCATTGTATGTAAGGCCATATTTGCTATGTTGCAAAACCTAATGTTCAGCTGTGGCACAGCCTAACGGATAGTTTACTACAAAGGACCTTACAGACTGTAATCAATTGAATAGCTGTGTTGATAAACAAAATGCACATGACTGTACAGAGCTGCATACTCTAGACATGAAAACACACATTAACATGCATCAACACTTTGCACCTACATGAAGAAAGGCTAATCACTGCTACTGCAAGTTTGTGCTTTAAAACAAGGGCTGTGTCTTGAGTCAGGCCCCTCATGCCTGGATAAATTTTCTAGCAATAATTTGTTCATCTACACAGTTTGTCTTATCACATATATCACCAGTAGGATCGGTTACCTCTAGCTACAATAACGTTGGATATATTCAAGATTTGAAATTTCAAATGGCCCTGATTTGCATAATTTTCAATACATTTGAACCTCTTCACAAACACTCAACACTTCTTGTATGGAAGTATAATCATGGCAAGTTTGGAGTTTCTGCATATAACTGTTTTTAAATGAAATGTCACACAAATTTGCCTGCATCAATTGAAGATAAGAAAGAAGACGGGGAGAGAGAGAACAAGAGAAGGAAGGAAAGAAAGAAAGAAAGAAAGAAAGAAGGATAGAGAGACAGAAAGGAATAAAGGAAGAAAGAAGGAAGGAAAGAAAGAAAGAATGAAGAATGAAAGAAAGAAAGAAAGAGAGAAAGAAAGAGAGAAAAAAAGAAAGAAAGAAAGAAAGAAAGAAAGAAAGAAAGAAAGAAAGAAAGAAAGAAAGAAAGAAAGAAAGAAAGGAAGAAAAAGAAATCCTAGAAAAAAATATGTCAGATGTTGGCACACACACATAATCAATATCTATTTTTTCTCAAACATGTACACTTTATTGTCTGTGATGTCTGGATAACAGTTTCTGCTCTTGAAATATATCCTTGCAATTTGTTATTTTTTTTAATCTTGTGTAGATTAAGTGCCTTATGGGTCATAAAGGTATATAGGCTTGCATGAAATTAAACTGAATTAGAAACTGCACAACCAATGCCATTCATATTCTGTACCATCAAGACATCAACACTTGACATATTTTAAATGCTATTTTCAGACATTCCCTCTAAATTCTGCTTTCAGACATTGCAGCCATTTCACTGCCCACATGCCACAGAGGTCACGAGCCCTGCAGGAGATTAAACATTTAAGGAAAGGCTGAGTGTCAAATTCTCCATGGCAACATCATGAGGACAAATATAATTTTTTTATACACATATTGTTATACTAGTAATATATTTCATTTATTTTCAGAGGAACCGATGAATAGGCTGTTTGCTAAAATGATGTCCTTTCCTCATGTTGTGGTATTATTCAAATTTTGTAACTATATATCTATGAAATAAAATAAAACATGTGAACTGACTAGTTTTATTCATTGTGACATTTTTTTATATTTCATACAAAATACAATGACATTATTGTTCATATGTGGCAAATGTATACTTAGTGCATGGCAGTTTCTACTGCTTCATTAATGATCATAAAATTAAAATCCTAATGATCACATTTTATTATTATATTATCACAATTAATGATGGTTTAATTGCAATTGTCCATGATATCAAAATCTAATATTTGGTCACTGTACAACACTTGATTATGATCAATTGTATTTGATCATGTCGTGGTCATGATCTGTTTACCATAGTATTGAACCTTGATGAACCATGCTTAATTATCGTTAAGCATGATGCAGAACTTTGCTTAATCATGGTATAGGCAACTGTGATTTGAACAGAAACTTCCAGTTAATACATTACATGGCCTACTTTTGAGGTCAACCATGGTGAGTGACAATTTTCAACCATGGTCTGTGAATCTGAATGATCGATAGTAAGAGAGCATGGTTAAAGCGAGTTAGTGACCAAGGTCCACCTTGCTGGACCTGACCATGGTTTGCCAGAGTTTTCAACCATGGTCAGCCATAGTCTGACAGACCATGGTCCAGTGATCATGATGCTGCGCAATTTGTGAAAATGTCAAAACCATGGTATCCATGGTTCAGTGACCATAGTTAAGCATGGTTCAGCGATGGTCATTTGGCGGGGGTGGGGGTGGGGGGGGTGGGGGGGTGCTGTCCTTAACTGTTGCAAATTAGTCACTGGCTTTCCAGTATTGTTTACAGATAGCACACTGCACCGTTTTTCAGTAAGACTTGCATATTGGTATTCGTCATAGAAAGTACCAACTTGGCTTTGCTTAAGGGGTTCTTGCCTTGCCTGGCAAGCCATGCTCAAGATGCCACAACGGAAGTTGCAGCAAGACTTGCCAGAAAATGGAAAAATTACTAAAGCCACAGTCTGGAATCACAGAACTACATGTAATAAACACTTCTAAATTATGAATAGATACATTTAAAGTGCCCTTTAAATTGTTTGCTTTTAATCTGAATTTCCATGTCTATAAGCAGGTCTCACATCATCTGCTTATCAAAAAATATATATTTATTTTAGTATCTTTATACTCGGAGGAAACAAGTGTTTTTAGAGTGTTTTATTCTTTTTATCACCATGATCACTGTCATACGTCCAGCAAAAATCCAGCAACAGTCCAGCATGGACCTAACATGATCCTGCATGAAATCAGAATGTTGCGATAATGACAGGATTTTACTAAATCATGGCATGGTCTCAGCATGGTGAGCAAGTTCCCAGAATGGTTCAGCAAATTCCCAGCGACAATCCACGATGGACTTATTTTGGTCTAGCATGAAACCAGACTGCTGCAATTTACTCAAAAAGGTTCCAGCATTTGTCATTTGCCGGTCCAGCATGTTCAGAAAGATCCAAGTGACTGGCCAGCATGGACCAGCGCGAATGCTTTGATAATAATGGGGTTTTATCAAATCCCTACGTGATTCCAGCATGGTCCAGCAAGTTTCCAGAATTTGTCTCTTGGCGGAAAAACGCCGGGCCAGCAAGCCTGGCATGATCCATCGCCAGTCCAGCATGGACTCAACATGGTCCAGCATGAATCAAGAATGCTGGGAAAATGATGGGATGCAACAGATCTTGGGGTGATCCACACATGGTTCAGTCATTTTGTTTTCTTTTTTTTTTTTTAGTTTGCATAAGTCATTTGGTGAAAAAAAAATGCTAGGCCAGCAAGCCCAGCAGGATCCCTGCAACAGTCCACCATAAACCAAACATGGTCCAATATGAAACCAGAATACTGGAATAACCCAGCAACATTATGGCATTTGTCATTTGGCAGGAATATGCTGGGTCATCAAAATCAACAGGATCCTTGTAAGGACAGGGTCCAGCATGAACCAGGCATACTGACAAGATTTTACCACATCCTGAGTGAACCCAGCATGGTCCAGCAAGGTTCCAGCAGAACCCAGAAGAGTATTTGCATTGTGTCATGTCAGAAATATGTTGGGCCTTGCAAAGCCTGCAAAGACCCAGCAGAAATCCAGCAAAATCGCAGCAAACGAAGAAAATTAAATATATGCCTCCCCCCCCCTTTTTTTTTTATTTTGTTTTGTTTTGTTTTTTTTTTAAATCAAAGCCAATGCTGGGTTTATGGCGGGATATTACCAAATCCCAGCGTTATTTAATCTGCTTGAGCCAGGCATGATCCGGCCTCAGACCCAGCATTATTTTGGCGCCAACCCAGCAAAGTCATCGATTTTTTTTTTAATGAAAAGGTTCCAGCATGCTCCTGGCACAATCCCAGTATGAACCATCATTTACATTTCATAAGGAGTATGGCATGCATTCGTGTAAAGCAGGACTCATTCCATGGCAAAAAATTAATAAAAGAAATTAAATGAAGAATGATAATATATCCAAAAAAGCAGGGCTCACGTAAGTGCCCGTTTTCTTTTTGTGTTTTGCTTTTTTCGTGCTTTTGCTGTCCTATCTTCGCGATTCCCAACAAGTCTACATACATACATACATACATACATACATACATACATACATACATACATACATACATACATATCCGGAAAAATATAACAGGTTATATGAAAAGTCAAAATTAGACGTGAATAAATTAAGACTACGTATGTTATATTTAGCTGTCAAATTAGTTGCACTCCTTTTGCCCCCCCCCCCCCCATCACTTTACAAATGTCTCACGTTCAAACTTAAAAATGGATGAAAATAACGGCGACATAGAAAGCGTGCATCTTTGCTATCATTCTAATCTTATTTCAAATTTTTATCCTCGTCGTCGGAGTATATGCTATCAAATTATACTTCCTGGGTATTTTTGGGCGTGAGAGAGCACACAATTTAGCATTGGACGTGAACTATGAATACCAAATGTTATGAAACCAAACTTAAAAACTGGAGACAAAAACTAAAATTTAATTAACCGTAAAAATAAATTTGCGCATCGGGTTAAATTAGATGGCAGTATGCTCTTGGGCTCTTTCTCAATGCGTTTGACTGCCACCTAATTTTGTGAAGGCATCGCAGTAAGTGTTCTATTTTCATATATTTGTAGACATCATCTGAGTTTTGGGTAAGAGCCATCGCAATATGTACATTAAATTGTAGTGACAAGTATCTTCAAAGATATCTGGAAGAAATAGTCACATGTAACAAGCTTTTGAAATTTTTATCTTCACAACTAAAATATTTGCGTTTGTAAACACTTCACGATCCATTCCATTCCATTTCAAACTCACCATAGCCAAATGACGCATGCTGGTGATCATTTTCTGTGCACAAGTAGACTGAACTTTATGGATTATGTATGGCATTCATACTGAAAGTAATCACAAAACTTTTTTCTGTTGTTCAAATGCAATTATCTTATATTAAAGGCAAATAAAGTGCACTGATTGGTTAAGGACTGTGCTACAGATTTGGAACACTGCAGAAGAATAAATCATGCTTGTATCGTGGTATAAAAAATTCGTACACTACGGTAGCGTACATTACCGTGGTACACGAAATTGGCTGACGGTAGGGGAAGCGCAGTTTGTAGCCCACTCTCTCAACAAGGACAACGCCGAAAAGTCGGACGAAGATTTGTCAGCTAAACGATGGCACTGGTTCCTAAAAATACGATAAACGCTAATGATGCATCAGCATAACTATTTATATCTTATTTGCCTTGAATATGAGATGAAATCGTCATGGCATGCATGGCTGTAGTCCATACTCGAGTATACTAGCCCATTCGGTGAGGTTTTTTGTCGTAATTTTCAATTGGGCATATTTATCACTTTTGTTTGTTTACTGATTTACAGCGCAGCCGTGTTCTCCACATTATTTTTCTTGTGAAATAAACACGGTTTTTCGCAGTGTCAAACTTCAGCACCAGTCCACTCACATCTGTGATGTGACCAAATATATATATATATATATATATATATATATATATATATATATATATATATATATATATATATATATATATATATATATATACATATAAACGTTTTTGGAATTGCAGTCCAAGGAATATCTGATATTTTTTGGAAGGATTACAATATGAAGCAGCTAGAATTAAGACCCCGATAATGTTAGTTCCACAGCATATTTGTACGCATGCATGATTAAAATCTCTAATTTGAAAGAGGTTCATATGAACACTATTTCAATTTTCCAACGATTCAATGAGATTTTGGAGGAAAAAATTCCCCGATTGTTACAAAATCGAGGAGGTTTATAAGGCAATCATACTGAGATAAACTGTGAACTCTAACGAATGACAGACATTCAGACAACATGGTGTCAACAGAACTCGTACCCTCCTCGAGTTAAGTATAAGCTGTTGAAATTGCTCACAATCTGATGGTTGATTTATCGTATCTTGGTTAGGGACGCCATCAAAAGATCGATGTGCGATAAAAAACAAACCTAGTTTAGTTAGGGGGGAGGGGTTGAAAGTCCATTTAGTTTTCTATCGCACAGAATCGATGTAAGCAAAAAATATCAAAATTTTAACTTGCACACAGGAAAAAAACGCTTCCGTGATGACTTTCAAGGTTAAAGCTACTGAATACTTCAAGTTACAAGTTGTGCCATAATTGTTCTTGTATCATGAGGAATTTAATTATTCCATATAAGGTTTTCTTGTTTTGTATGGTCTTTTTTAACAAATATCATACATGTCATTATAAAAGAATGAGAGAGAATGCGACATGACATTATAAAAAGAATGCCAGTGAATAAATCATTGATAGTATAAAGAAAGCATTTGTGTCTTCGCTTTTAAAAAAGCTGAAAGTTGTATACAGCATTTGGACAGGCTTCACTGTTCAGCAGGCCATTCAAGACAAAATGGGCTTTGGATATAAATGACTTGTAAAATGACCGACATGGAAATACTGCATACTGTGAAGCCTGTGTAAACTGAATACAAAAGAAAAACAAAGTCAATTTTAATAAAAGTGAAATATCTTTTATTTGACAATTATTCAATATCAATCATTCATCAAGGGATGGGAGTCCTGTCTTCATGTTGTAGAATGGTAGTAATCCCAAACTTTAAAAGCCATCTTAAATAAACCACAATATAACCTTTTTATAGTGGCAAAAACCTATATAATTTGTGACCAATACACTACACATTCTGGGAGATCGTAGTTTTAATATAAAGTCGAGTTTAGTTTGGAGGGGGGGGGGGTGACCCAAAACGAAATTACTTTCGTTTATTTATAACCATTGAATTTTTGATGGCTTCCCTTAACGTGAACCACGCCTTGATGAATCGGATATCGGACTTGTAGCCAAACGCGTAACTTCTTTTATTACCCTGCGAGCAATACTTTCGACTGTACTTATCACTAGTACTCCTCTGAAAACACTTGAATAATTTAAGTGTGTACGTGAAAAAGTAGTATTTTAGATTTCATGACAGTTTTCACAAAAAAACACGCTTTTCGCTTTTTTTTCAGATTACCCCTTTCTTTGCAAAATCGTAAACAAGCGTGAGACACACATTCTACAGCAGTAACTGGTGCCAAAAAAGAGAAATCCTCAACTAACGATACAGCGTTAACTGAGATGGGTTGGGAGTAAAAAAAACATGCTTTTCGCTTTTTTTTTAAATTACCCCTTTCGTTGCAAAATCGTAAACAAGCGTGAGACATCCATTCTAAGGCAGTAACTGGTGCCAAAAAAGAGAAATCCTCGACTAACGATACACCGTTAACTGAGATAGGTTGGGAGTGGCTATACAGTCGCAGCAACATTTTAAAAATAGTATTCCTGTATAAAATGCCAAGTACACCTACCTCTTCTTATATCTGTCATACAAATGAAATATATGATTGACCGTTACTTAAAGTCGTTTCTGCTTTCAGCTTTTTGCCTGTGAAATGACCTACCCGACAAAGTTAAAATCTCTCCTACACTTTTAAACATCAAGACAGCTACTGTTCTGCTGTCACGAAAGCCCGACATATTTCGCTTTTGGTGATCGTGTTTAAAACATTCGTCGGGCGCGGCTGGACCTTGGGCTTTCCGACCTCGATTTTTATTTGTTTGATCATGTTGATAATGGTATCTTGCCCCCTGCAGCTTGCCCGTGCAACTATTTAAAGGAAAATGAAAGTCAGTTTTTTCTGTTTTGTCTTCTTTATGAATCACCTACACTTGAACTTCTAAGATCTACTACAAAGGTGATTGTTCTTGATGTACATCCAAATATGTTAATTATTGAACAATGTTCTTGTTGGTCTCTTAAATAATATGTTATGTTGTAGTTCTGATCTTTGTAGTGAATTAAACACCGATCTATTTGCTGCACAACAGTTGTGCACTGCTCAGACCATGTCGTTTGTTAACTCATAACTATTACTTACTGCCAACTCTTTTGAGTTCAGCTGGCTAAGGTCGTGTCCTACAGTGAAATCCGCGTCCACACCACAGCTTCTCACGGTAATATATGCACTCTATCAGCTGATAAATTGCAAGGTATAAAAACATATTTAGCAAATTCTCTCGCTGTCATTACACTATCCGAAACCTGACTTCCCAGTGTACACACAACCTTCGATATGGTCTCCAACCTGGTAATGAAATGTGACAGAAATACTCGTATTGTGAGAGACGAAGCAACCTATACATCGCGGTCATTGGTTGCTAATCACCGTCTTGATTTGGAGATTGCCTGCTTTAAAAACTTATGTGGGTTTTGCGGTCTGACCATAAAGTAATATATTTTACTGAATGTTGTCTACATGCCTCCACTTTCAACTACTTCAAGATTGTGAGAAGAATGGAAAAAGAATTGACAACGACAAAATTATAATTCTACAATTCTTGGGGATCTGAATGCTGACCCAACTGTCAACAGTGGTACGAAATTATTACACTTCCGTATGTCTAATTCACTTACCTTACACACTAAACAGGCAAAAAGAATTACGGAAACCTTTTCACCATGTCCAGACAACATCATTACAAACATGCCCACTTTTGTTTGCGGCGTAAATGGATCCATATCTTCGGCAAGTCTTCACCTCTATCTTGAAAATGTAAATCTTTCTAAACGGAAGAAAACTCTCACTCCCACCAGACTAGTCTGGGGCTGCAGCAAGGCTGCGTTTAATACCTTTCGACAAAATAGACTACGAATTAATGAGAATTCTTGTTTTGGGACGGATTTCATTGACATTTTTCCTGTAAAGTGGACAGGAACTTCTCTCTCAGCAGCAAAATATTGTGCATAAAGTCGCACAGTTTTAGTAAGACCAGGTGATGATCCATGGTACACGTCCGCCCGGCGCATAGCGGGCGGAATAAGTTGAAACCATCCTTCCGGCCATGCATCAGGCAACTAATAAATAAATACATTGATGACTTGAGACCAGTGGAAAATAATTATTGTGACCACTTGCCTGAATCAGTACGCAATATCAAACAAAGGAGACGGCTGTTGGGAAACCGTTGCGTTGTTTCCAAATAAAGCTTCTGATATTTCGGCAATGATACAAGAGCACAAGGACATTCACAGTCCACGTAGCCAAAACTTAAATTTTGTGAAATCCGTTTATCAATCAATCCAAGGTTAAAAATATTAATCTTGCACCACTTGCACAGCTGAATAATAATATCAACACATTACAGTCACCATGAATGAAGTAGTTTGGATCTTGCAAGCCTGGACTCATCTGAAGATGTATAAGTGCACGCATGCCGAAAGAAGGAGCCCCACTGATGCCAGAGTGTCTGGTAAAACCTTGCAATATCTCTTTAATCAAATGTAAATTTTCTAGCCAATGGGGAAAGGCCAATATGTGAAAAGAATCATCAGACAACCTTATTAACCTTTGGGCCTTATCTTTAGTGACCATTGTAAGTTAGATATTTCACAAAAGCAGTCTTCAAATATTTTTACTCAATTTCTTTCTCAATAACGTCGTTAATCTCAATTTTAGTCTGGATTCACACCAGGTGATAACACCTTGTGTTCTTGTACCATCATTTTTGGAAAGCCACAGACATGTACAAATATTTTAGAGCGGTGTTTGGCGACATAGCAAAGGCTTATGACTGCGTCTATCACCATTATCTCTGATAAAAATCTTATAAATCTGGCATAGACGGCCCTATGTTGCAGTGGCTTGG
The DNA here is from genome assembly GCA_964020975.1 of Hermodice carunculata. Lineage (NCBI taxonomy): Eukaryota > Metazoa > Annelida > Polychaeta > Eunicida > Amphinomidae > Hermodice > Hermodice carunculata. The sequence goes on from OZ026617.1 coordinate 27,827,922, forward strand.
TGATTTCCTGGATGGACGCAGCAGAGGGTAGCAGTGCATTGTGCTTCATGAACGTGTTAGCGCCAGCGTCCTTCAAGGTTCCGTTCTATCTCCATTATTGTTTCTTATATACATAGCGACATTGTGAATATAGTACCATCATCTACCTATGTGAATTGACGACAGGATGTATATTTGAATTACATATGAATTAACTTTGACCGTGTTCTTTTTGTATTAAGTACAAACTATATTTTAAGTATAATCATGTTTTGTTTGCGTGACTTACATTACAATTTCTGAGCAACGTTCCAAGTTCCTTGTTGTTTTAACTTGCAACATATAGTATGTGCATCACATCACATCACATCACATCATACAATGCACATTTGTGAAACATGTAATGTGCCTGGGTGTATTGTTGGCGGAGCTTCAACAAGCTCGCCTTTCACCTCTGCTGCCAAGGTTCGATTCATGGCCGGGGTGCAAGTGGAAAGGGTTCCCACCACTCTGACTGTGCACGGTAGTTTTCTCCGAGTGGTTCGGTTTCCTCCTCCAGAACAATTTGGTAGGAAAGAATACGCAAGCATATGGACTATGGAGAGTGATTCATACAGGCTTGGCCTGCTTCGCAATCAGTGTTAAAGATATGGGTCTATACTAGGTAATATACCTGAGAAAACAAAGTCCTCAACATGAGTGACTGGAAAAAGATCAAAGGAAAAATGTTCTTATCTCGAAATCACTTATTTTTACACTTTTAACATGTAAAGCAATTGATACAAATTTTAACATTTTATAGGACTTGGCGATACTTAAAAAAGATTAAACATAAAGAAACATTGTGGTGTGTGTGTGTGTGTGTGTGTGTGTTGTGCGCATGCATTGGGCATCCCACCCTTAGGGACGGTAGTGCACTGTCATGTATACCATGCAATATGATATATATCATGTATGCTTGCATTTTGCAAAAGTCATTTATATATAGTTGAATCAATTGTGGCCAAAATGGAAAATAAAAAATATATGCCTTTTATAAAAATAAAATATGTATTTTTTAAAAGTATTCAATTAGCAGCGACGTTTGCATCACATAAAGATCTTTTCAGATGTATATTTCGCTTATGGATATGGTTTTAACATACTTTTATTTCCGATATGGCTGGACAGTAGGCGACGCCCATACTAAATTTTTGAATGCCAAGTTTCGGCTGAGTCAACAGCATTCCGCGAAGCTCTAATTGCGTTGAAAGTGCCCACAAAGTTATTGGCCTAGGTCGTTCTTATGTTATCTGCCATTGTCAGCGTGCTGATACATGAATGACCCTGGTATCTGGTATCGTTAGGTCAATTCAGAGCACATCATCGTTTGTCGTGATTTGCATGGGTAACAAAACGGTTCGCCCCTCTACCGTAGATTTGTTGTTTTAGCACACTATATTTTGCATCTCTCCTGTAATTTTGCAGGAAAAGCATGCGAAGCTCAAAACAGTTTGCTCTCACTTGGTGGCTGCTAATTGGGTGCTGGTACACAGGTATGAGTGCCTTGAGCTATTGCACTGTAAGTGCTTTAGCTTTGATGGTGTATATTAGAAAGGTCACATGATCATAATTAACTGACTCTTTTTACGCTCAATTTTGGAACTTAATATGAATGTTACTGTGCGGTGAGCAATTTCATATTCGAGTCACGCTCGTTCCGAACATACAAAATATTCCCGTGGAAACATACGCTGAATGTCTGAAAAGTTGGCCCTTTTCTGCTCAAATGGCACAAAAACGCAAGGATATACAATTTGGTCAGCCTCTGTGTTTTTGCTTAATTTTTCATTAATATTAGCAAAGGTTTTTAGACAAAAAATATATTGACAGTATACTCGAATTCAACAGCTTTAGCGAAGGGACGCTGCTCTAGACAGTGATCCATTTCAATGGCTTGGTGGTAAAAGAGGGTTTCACAGACACCGCAACCAATTGTAATATCTAAACTGACCCAAAATGCTAGTATAGTGTCAACATTTTATTTGCACACTTGCATTAATTGTTAATTCTTAGCTTGGGTGATACCTGTTTGGTAACATTTTGTACATTTGTCGCATATAAAGCAGCAAACTGGTAGTAATTACATCACAGGTAAATGTGCTATTTTGTTCAACTTATTTCAAACTATACTTTAATCGACCAAAACACATGAAGTGCGTATTTTCAAAATTTGCACTTGGATGAAGTGTCTTTATGCTGTACTTTCTTACTATTTTTCAGTTTGGTCAGTTAAGGTATGCAAGGATGATATCGGACCAGTTTACAGTGTAAACAACAATAATTGTAGCGCCGATGTAATACGTTCTGTAACTGAAGTTTATTTTGAAAAAGCATGTGTGCCATCAACGAACACTACGACGACATGTGTATTAAAACCCAGCCAAGAATTAGAAGGACAAGTTCGGAAGAGCTGTAGTGGAGTAGAAACATGCAGACCTCGAGTTGACTGGCCAATGTGGTTCTTTTGGATCGCTTCATGTAACACGTGCTCACCAGTTGGGGCTGCTAAGTTTTGCTTAGAAATTCAATGTCAATTGGGTGAGCATTATAATTATTCTTATATGACAATGGTCATAACTATTCCACAATTCCTGCTACTTTTCCTGTCACTACAATCACTTTCACTATTAACGTCACTGTGACTATTGCCACAATCATTATGATTATTTTTATCAATGTATATTAAAACAACTGATCGGTAAAAATATAGATGAAAACAAAATCCTTCAGGGCTTCTGTATTTATATTTCAGAAATAGGTAGTGACAGAAAAGAGACAGAGATACCGAACTTGTAGACTTGGAGAAGTCCCTTCCGCAGGTTAATTGTCTCACATTGGTAGCAAAACTCGAGCGTGATGATTATTTTGCATGCTCCGAAGGCGCAGAGTTACTTGCGCGACGGAACAGAGCGCGGGAGGAAAGGACTTGGTGCAGACTGTTATTTGCAATCGACAACCACTTGAGGGCACAATTGCATGTGTCTTACTGGAAAAGGGGAATCCCATCTAGCTTTATTACCTTATGACAGTTGTTATCACATGTATGACGTCACGATCAAGAGACACCCCTTCACAAGCCCAAGTGTAGCGCAGAGGATATTTCTGTCCACGTGTCTTGCACGTCGACCTATAGTGACTGCTACTGACATGAAACATACCGTAAAAATGAATTGAAATACTGAAAACGGAATGTGCTTTTGAATCAGCAGAACCACTATCGATAACATGAATTTCCAAATGCTTTCTAGTCTAGTCACTCATGTGTTATGCATTTATTTTACTCGATTAAATTGTCGCATAAGCATTTCCTGTTTCCTATCTAATATTAATGAAGTAGAACAATCTTCCAATTTATTCCAGTGGCCGAGTACGTGTCTAATTTTACACAGTCACACGTCGTTATGTTGGATTCCGACAGAGTAGCTATATGCCCACGTTTTCATTAAACGGGAATCAGACAACATTATATACACCGGAAATCCCTGTCACAGAAAGGTTGGGCATACGTATATATCATGGGACTATGTACCAGGTCGCACCAAATCATATCAAATACAACTGAATTGCAACCAATCTAGAGTTTACATAAATTATATAACAAATCGAACGATTATATATATCAGTAACACAGGCATTCAGAAACAGGCCTTGGGGAATATTTCAAAGTTACTCTTAATTATGACGTGTTCTTTTATTCCACAGTCATACCCCATACTTCCAGTAAACGCAATTCATGAAATACACTAATTTTCCATTATAAAAATTCGCTTGCTTAAACCAGGAGAGAGAGAGAGAGAGAGAGAGAGAGAGAGAGAGAGAGAGAGAGAGAGAGAGAGAGAGAGAGAGAGAGAGAGAGAGAGAGAGAGAGAGAGAGAGAGAGAGAGAGAGAGAGAGAGAGACCGACCATTCCTATAAGTTTAAAATAGGCTTGAGTGGTCTCTTTATAATGGATATCAACAATAACCAAGATGAGAACAATAATTTCAAAGCAGGAGTGTAGCTCCAGCTTGAGATTATTGTTTCTGTAGACACCATGCATATATTTGAAAACTACATCTGTTTGCGTCGATATTGGTTACCCTTTCTTAAAGGCAACCAAATTTATTTAACAGAAGGCGCTACGTTTTCATGTCAGCCTGAACCAAGGCCTCCCGTTCCTGCGCTCCGTTTATTTGGGCAAGTAACTCTTAGCCTTCGATGCACACAACATGATCGTCGTATTTGAGTTTCACTACGGATGTGGAAGAAAAACAACTTGAGGGAAAGACATCTTCAAGTCCACCAAACTTGGTCAACGGATTTCTGGTATAATTTGGAAGTATTGCAACACATTGAAAAATTGGAATTAAAATATTATACTCCATTTCCCTATGCCCTCTCAGCCTTTCACTCGTCACCTTCGTATCTTTGGTGACATTATATGTGTATTACATACATTTTCAAATTAATTGTAAGTATTTTTAACATCAGATATATATTCAATACAGACGAAGTAAAATACATGTACAAAAATTAAAACATAAGAGATAGTTTCCAAAGCCCATAATAAGAAGGATGACATTGGCGTCTCAGTGCAATGATGTCGTGCTTGTATTTAAAAAATGAAAGACACAGTAGGTATAATAATGCGGCAATAATGTGAAATTACGGAGGACGAATATCATATAGTTAAACTTGTCAAACTGTCAAAATGAAGAAAACGATCCATATGGTTCACTTGGTTGAGTTTTTTAAAAGTTTACCAGCTAAGAGGATTTTCGAAAGAATTATATTAACAGGGAGATGTTATTCAAATGACCTCAATTCAGTCTCTGTATATGTTTAAATGTGGCGAATAGTGCGATATGTAATCACGTACTGGTTTCTTGTTTCTTTTCCTCGCTTATAGCATGCGGTCAGAGAAAATGTCTCATGTAATTGTGTTTCTATCATTTTGCAAACTTTGGTGTGGTTTTCTAATTTTTATACCCACATGTGTGTTATGTTCAGTTATTCAGTGTCTTCATTTGTGTCAAATTATTCGATATTTTGTGCTTTGTATTTGTGCAATAAGAAATGGCACTTTAGTGATGCACCCAACAAAGCTGAATCATTCTTATTAATACCGACATTAACATAACAAAGGGTTACTTCCCCATCACAAATGCTTTCGTTCCAACTACTGTGCTTCGATTTTTTAACACCTTAGGCAAAGTGTGTTTATAATGTTCCAGATTCATAAATATCACAAAAACGATGTAAGCCTACTTTCTTTTTTTTGCTGCAAACTCAGCTGACTGACTAATCAGGAGAACTAAAAAATTCATAGGCCTACCAGGTATCTTTTTATTTTTAGCAGAAGTGATAAAATTCGGGTTTTAATGGTTAGGGCTATATATTTTGGAAACACTATAGTTTGTGTTAATGAAGATTATTTCGAAGGTTAAGAGGATCGGTTTAAAACCACCAGTTGCCTTTCATGTGTGAGTACCCGTCTCAAATCAGGAGTGAAATTTGTTTCTCTTCACATTGGTATTGGAAAATGAATGTTGATGCTTTGGTAACTCTAGAATCTCTTTGCTGTCATTGTTGGGTTTGAAATTTATGAATGTTGGTCATGTTTTTCTATGCTATTCGATATTCATGGTAAGTTGCATTCAATGTGCAAAAAGCTTTTTTTTGTTTTTATTCATGCTGCTATTTAGAGCAAATGATTAGTTTTCAATGAAAAGTAGATACACACATCTAAGTATATATATATATATATTTATGTGTGTGTGTGTTACGAAACGCCATTTCTCCTTTTATTCAGTATTTGAACAGTTTATAACATATTAAATGATTTGATCCATTCTATTTAATGTTGTCAATAAATATATGCTTATAACATTGATAACGTAAATATAACATTAAATATTAAAGATAGCATTCATTCGATTAAATCTTATCGTGAATTGTATTTGAAGATATATCTAATTCTGGGAAGGCTTTCTTTTGTTCATTCATAAGACAAAATCCATTTAATGAAATCATCATTTACATTTAATAATATTATCATATTAGTCCGGAGGTCATGGGGCTGAACCTGGGTCCGGCGGATAAAGTTTTTTGTTTGCAGATTCTAGTAGCCCAGGTAGACCCATCCGAGATCTAGTTGATGACCGTGGGTCACTGTTGTATTTCGGGGAATATGCAAATTAAGGTGGCCATTACTTAAATTCATTTTTAAGCAACATCTCTAGAAGTAACCATGCTAGCAAGATGAATTTTGTGTCTATACTAATGTTTTTATGGTCAAAGAATCAGATGAGACCAGTCTTGAAGAGCTATAGTGTTTACATAATACATAATTCAATATGGATGCCGGGCTAGGTATGCCGACTTATCAAAATACGGTTTTTAGTACATCTGCCTTCAAATTACAGGTTTGCTGTGAAGGAGTGTTATCTCTCTAGTCATAGTAGTGTACTAATGTGCAATCTTTAAGAAATTAGCTCCTTTATGACCTGAAAATGCAACACCTTAGGGGCCATGTCCCTTGTCACGCGTAACGGCATTTGGCGTGGGGTGGGGTGAATCATCACCTAATTTGCACACAAAATAGAGACGTTGCCACATTATCATCATTATATAGTTCTAATGCTGCTGGTATATTTTTAGAATATGTTCGACTGAGCTTTTCTATTATTCAATTTATTATAGATAAATACCAACTGTGTCTTTGAACTAGAACAGGGTCTCTTATCCTACACTTTGAATGAATGTTTCAAAGAGGTTTTAAGAGAAATATTAAACCCTAGTCAAGAGCTTTCCTTGGTTCAATCTGAGCATTTAGCATCCTGTGTGTGCTCAGGAAAACTGTTAATTAATCTAGAGCCATAAGTGTGGTCTATGGAAAGCCGTGGACTACACTTGTGGCTCTGTTATTTCATGAAAACAAACGAAAATGAAACTGAAAGTGTCAGGAAAATACATATGAAAGAAAGTGTGAGTGACGACACAAACACAACCCACTGGCTATGGTGTATGTGTATATAAGCCAGAGTGCCTTCAGTTTGCTAAGGGTCATAGCAGATACCGCACAGCATAGTTATCCGGAAAGTTTGAATTGAGTTTTTCATGTTCGTGGTCTGACGAGGATGAAGAAGAATAAATAAGAAAAGATGTAGCAGCAAAGGAAAAGATAATTCAGCCTTACACACATGAGGGGACACCCAGAACCCTACCGTCACCAGTACTGCAGGGAGTGCAGCCGTGGTACAGCCAGGCGATCTCCATCTTGCCGTCTGGGCAATGATAGTTCGTTGCAAAAGAGATATTTCCTATCAACAATTACTAGATTTCATCTGACAAGAACAAGCGTGCACGCAATAAATTGGAATTGGATCAAGATGGGCCAAGTCTTGTAGTGTTTCGAAGTCTAGCATTCACGGAAACAGCTATGGCCTACGCCTACGGTATGTAAAAGTCGGAACAAACAGTTAATTGTCCCGTCCCATCTGTGTGGTCTATAGATGACAAAATATAAGTTTGCATTTATGAACAGATTTCAGTATCAGAACTACCGGGTAGTAACTTTGCGACCCTTGGAGGGGAGTAATTTACGTTTCTGTATAGATCGTCATCTATACACGTGTTTATGATATCATTTATTTCAGATCGTATCCATGTGTAACAATGGTAATTATCTGCGTGTGACTTACTTATTTTCTGGGTCCATATTAACGACAAAGGTCCAATGAGATAGAATTTTGTACCATCTGATTATTGGGAGCTGGCCTTGGCCTGTCACAAACAGTGGCACATGACTATAAGAAATGAAAGGCCAGACGCACACTGGTCATCGTGAACGAGGCGGGAATGTGCTATCTATCCAAACAAATGTTATCTGGCTATGGGATTAAGGACAGGTAAGACACCAAAAACCTTTGCATGGCCGATTTTGATATTTAAACGGTTTTCATAAGATGAATTTCCTTTTCATTTGTTGTCAAAATTTCAACCTTTTAACTGAAGTAGAAATGTGAGAAAAATGTCAAAAAACACACAGACATGTGGACATCGGAACGTCCATGTGTCATTCTTTTGGTTTTCAGCCACCAAACGGAACAATGCCGCCCGTCAATCATACTTAACAGCCTGTCGCGTGGCTGCAGGTAGCAACAGCCCATTGCAAAAGAAGAGTGGATCAGGATGGCAATGCATAATAGGGCGGCATGCCGAAAGTATGTTTGTGGGCACGGAAAAGATGAAAACATGGTAACATATCATATCATGGTATATATGTTCTCCTATGCGAAATTCTTAAACCATTGGCAACTATAACTGTTAGGATGGGAAGGCAAAGCCCAACCCTTTCATATGTTTACTTTGAGGTTGTCAATCTGTCGTCCAAAATATTATTCCAATATCAGGATGACGCGCCCACCGTAAAGAGTTTTAAGTCTGCAGTTCAAAAAAGTCTAGATGACCGCTTTCAAACTAAAAATTTGGTTAGACTTATGCAAGTTTTTATTTGTTTGTTTGTTAATCTATCTATCTATCTGTCTATCTATCTATATATCTATCTATCTATCTATCTATCTATCTATCTATCTATCTATCTATCTATCTATCTATCTATCTATTTATTTATTTATTTAATTATTTATTCATTCATTCGTTCATTCAATCATTCATCTATTTATTTATTTATTAATTTATTTGTTTATTTATATATTTATTTATTTATTTATTTATTTATTTATTTATTTATTTATATTTACCCAGGGTAACCCGTTCAGTCACAGACTGTTCTTTCACGGGGCCCTGCTACACAATAAATAGATAATATACACAAGACTAAGATCCACCTACAGTTAAGTGGCTAAGATCAATATACAGTAAAGTGGCTAAGATCAATTTACGGTAAAGCGGCTAAAATTATAAAATAAAATAAATAAGATATTAAACAACTAGGAACATTGATATTGCCAACAGTTACATAAATACATAGACTTATAGCGACTTTTAAACTCGTTGATATCTGAAGATTGCTCTAAAACGTCTGGAAGGCTGTTAAAAACAATAGCACCGTTGTTTTGAAAAGATCTCTTGAATATCTCTTTGCGTGGAAAAGGCACATGAACGTTACAACTGGATGAAGCAAGTTGCTGCTGAACTAGATCCCAGCTTTAAAAACTTGCCAATGTTGAATGTAAAGGCCAAAAAGTGCGTATTTAGTTAGATACTTGACAGTTTTGGCTTAGTCGACTTTTGGACTGACTTTGGCCTCTAATGTCGTTGACGAAGAATCCTGGACTCGGGGGAGGAGCTAAATCGGTACCCTTCCGAGCCGAATCTCGGTATTGATAGTTGTCCTCTGGCTTGGTGGCGGAAACATCAACATACACACAAATGCTTGTGAAGTTATGGTAAGAATGTATCTTGGAGTTCCTGCCACCAGTGTGCCATGGGTATTTTTTCTTCAGATGCTGGAAATATTGAAACCAAGCACAGGGCTTCTGTCACCTCAAATGGCTGAAGTCCTCACATTCTTGCATTATAACAGGAGAAACCCAAATAAAAAGTAAATTGGACTCTACAGCGACACTCGTACACTCAAGTTCGATACATTTAGGGACGTGCATGTATCTGCATATACCTCCCCCCGATACATTTACTAAAACAAAAACTAAAAACAAAATATGCTTTTCTGTTTGATTAAAGTGCCTGCTGTGGTCTCGTTCTTTTGAATGGTTTTTTTGCGTACTAAAAACATGACGCTTTATGAATGTTCCCTGGGTAACGAATATACAACGCATAACTAAACAATCGTTTTCACATAATATACAAAATGCATAACCGAACCCGCCGCATCATTATACCACGTCACGGTGAAATTTATGTTACTCGCTGTCTTTTACCCACCACTTATTAGATTGAAATTTTCTTCTTAGACAAAAGTTAAAACTGTTTATTGCTAATTGTAAACTTCATGAATATATAGAAGTGTTCTAAACTACATTAGCGAGTCCATACCCTCAAGAAGACATCACAAAATGAACCATTACTATGTCCAGTTGTGCGAAACGATTCCAACAGCGAACTCAATATCGGTTTACATGTCACCAAAAAGAATTTCTGTAGAGCCCGAGGCCCCTATGTAGCCCTGCACCCCCGCCGGACCGGGGACCACACAGGACCCGGTCTTTTTGACAGAAAAGACATGTAGGCGTGAGGGATGCATTTCTGCTGCATATTATCTGACATGACCAAAAACCAGTTCTTGTATACCCTTTCCACAGGAGAGATTAATAAATACATGTAGGCATGTTTTCCAGGAGCCAAAATGATCAATGAAATGGTAACTTCAATAGACATTCGCAACATTTTGTACGTATTATAATGCCTATCAAAACTTAAACAATTGCAATATATCCAAACTGTGGCAGTGTGGTGCTTTCTCGTGGTGGTTGGAAGAGGATAACGGAAAATGGGAATGCATACGTATCTGCTTTTGGCTTTGCTTTATAACCAAATGTGCGTCCCGACGCACAATGAAGGCCCTCATGTAGCGCTCTAGGAGGTACTGGCAAAGCAAGTAAAAATGAAATTATTACGGGTTTCGGAGAATGTGTGGTGAAAACACAGCATTATACATGTAGGTAGCTATTGAATAGTACTTGACAATATGCACTTTCATTTCATATAGTCTTAATACTGCTAATATCTGGGTTTGAAAAAGGTACAGATTACTGTGTGGTATTGACGAAAACAAGTAAACAAATGAAAGAAAATATTATACAGATTAAGTTTGCAGTGCATGTTATATAGACTCATGCAATTCACGACAAACTACGGTTATACTGCAATATAATGAAAGTTAAATTGATGTAAGTAGGAATTTGCAGTCCTTTTAATATAAACATAGTCACTTCACGACTAATAGCAGTTGCATTGTATTAGTAAATATGATATAATGTAGATACGATTTTGCAGCGCATGTTATGTAGACATAGGCACTTCACCTCAAACTGCAGCTACACTGCAGTACAATGAAATTAATTATAATGCAGGTGGGAATTTGCAGTGTTGTAACATAAACATAGGCACCTCACGACAAAATACAGTTGCAAATAAGAGTTTGCAGTGTACATGTATGTATAGTTGGCATAAGCACATAACAGTGACTACAGCTTCACTGTAGTATAACACATACTTTTTGTACTGAATTATGTGTTATTGAACCTTCCTTGTAATACATGGGGTTTCGATATATATACATATATATATATATATATATATATATACATATATGTGTACATATATACATATATATATATATATATATATATATATATATATATATATATATATATATATATATATATATATATATTGGGCGAAGCAGTAACATAACAGTATTTTATATAATAGTACTCAAAATAATAAAAATAGATATAATGGTGACACGTATACGCTATCCAGAACATGTAGAATAGACATGGGGTTAAATAGTTTTTTTTAGGAATAATTCAATGAAAAATACAGCTTCAGAATAATATGATCTTACTACCACTGTATTGTGTATTACTTTACTTTCAGCTTGAATAAAAATAGTATCATCGGGTGCTGAGAGAAGAAAACAAAGTCATAGAAGTTTCTTCCTGAGCGGGCTCAGATCCCACTTTCCGTTTACACAGTTCAATTGTGTGGAGTGGAGCAATCACGAACTTAAACTGTTCATCATTCGGTTATGTACAGTAAAGATTTTTCTCTCCGACACTTAATGATGATAGTTTAAAAGTGCTTGTGATGTTGGACAAAAACTCTGTTAATTCACAATATGGCCTTATATGGTAACTTTTTTTTCCACCTCTTTACTTTACAATGGAGCAGTTCCTTCGTGATTATGATTTTGGGATGGGTATTTGAGTACTCTAGGACCATACATGTACAAAAGCTAGGTTTTGCCTGGGAGCCTTGGTAGGCAATCGCTTGATAACTGTCCAGTCTGATATATTTTACTGTAGTCTCATCTCTCTGTGTCAATGCACCCACATAGAGTAGTAATACTACCATGCACTGAATGAATGTAAACATCTGTAACATGCATGACCGTGTGCTTTCTGACGTTTTGTTTCATCGGGTCCATTATATCTAATATTGCAACAAGTCGTTCACATGAAATGTGAAATAAGTGTACATATTGACGTTTTTGTAACTGACAAACAAGTGGAAAGTGCCAAGAGAGATGTGATTTACGCATGGTTCCTAGCAGAACGTGGGGACACCTTTTTTGCATGGTCACTTTAATATTTTTGAATGCTGTGTCAGGTGATGACTTTGAATATATGTTGGACACACTGCAGAATTAGTCGCATTCCATCGGCATCCCCGATGTAAACTGGAAGGTAATATATTTATTATGGATATATATATTTGCCGTTTAAAAAGAAAATGTCCAGGTAAAATAATATATGCTTTTTATATTTTCGCACAAAGAGGGAACTATGACCAACACAGCAAACGACACCACAACCTTTTATGCTGAGACATATCCTCCTGACGTTACAGGTCCCAACGTAACAGTAAAGGAGTACAAGATGACAAATCCTCCTGACCCTGCATGTCCGTCTTCAACAGTACAGGAACACAAACTCTCTATTTTTATGGCCATTGGCATTGGATTCGCAGTCACTTTCATCCTATAGTTTTCTACAATTGTCATTTTATGCGTAGGGTAGGTCATAATATAACATTATACATAATGATTCTTTTATCTGCTGTTCTTCATAACGTCAAGTTGCTTTAAAAAGTCGGCGACACCAGCTGAGTGAAATTGAACTTCGTTTGGTGTAAAAAAAAGGTAGATCTCCAGTGGCGAAATGTATACCATAGAGCAAGACATGATACCAGGACACCATTGACATTGACGTTTTCAGTCATGTATATGAATTGTTAATCAATCAGAATAAATTATGGAAACACCCATTTGGTATTTTTGTTCTCCAAGCTTTAACACATTGTATAAACTATGCCGTCATGAAAAATAAGTTAACAATGAACTGAAATCTTCAAAAATCAAACACAATCTTGCTAACGTTTCCTACAAAGTGTAGCCTCCTTCAATTGGTCTTGTGGGATTGTAACGATTTACTATTATTATTTTAAAAAGATAAATCAATAGATTTACGCAATTTTCTTTCGTTTTTCATTTATCTTAAACTGTTTGGAAATGTGATGGTTTACGTTTTAAAACATTCTGCCTTTCTTGCAGGCAACGAAGACACGCAAAAGAAGAGAAGGGAATAGGTGACCTAACACCAGCGAATGATGATCAAGAAAACTACGAGCCGTTCCGTGTCTCCACAATTTCACAACATGAATGTATATCTTTCACTAAATGTGGTCTCCATTGAACCAATTTCATAAATTCCAAACTTTGGGCATCCGTTCAGTCTATTTACAAGCGTATCATAACATTAGATGACTCTGTCATTACTGGACATGTTTTGCAAGCAGTACTCTGTGACGACGAGCAGTCACCATTGTTTTCACTAACTGTAAACCGTCATATGTTTGGCGCACTATTGCACATGAGCTGGACGCACCTGGGTATAATGTTGTGAAATGGACGTATAGCGGACGTGTACTCCTTGTGGTACAGAAAAACATGACCAATTTCATAAATTCCAAACCCAACAATGATAGCAAAGAGATTCCAGAGTTACAAAAGCATCAACAATCATTTTCCAATACCAATGTGAAGAAACACATTTCACTCTTGACGTGAGACAGGCAGTCACCCATAAAACGCAACTGGTGGTTTTAAAGTAAACTGATCCTTCTTCTCAACCTTTGAAATATTTTTCTTTAACTACAGACTTTAGTATTTCCAAAATATATAGGCCTAACCACTCAAAACCCAAATTTTATTATTTCTGCCAATAAAAAGATACCTGGTAGGCCTATCACTTTTTGGTTCTCCTGACTTGTCAGTCAGCTCAGTTTACGGCAAAAAAAATTAGGCCCACATCATTTTTGTGATATTTATGAATTTGGAACATTATAAGCGCACGCTACCTCCATCATAACCATCTGTGGAGAACAGAGCCCACAGCACAACACAGCCAATGGAGTTTTTATCAAATAGTACAGAAAACATGACCCATACTGATAAACTCCAGACCCAACAATGACAGCAAAGAGATTCTAGAGTCACTAAAGCATCAACATTCATCTTCCAAAACCAATGTGAAGAAACAAATTTCACCCCTGACTTGAGACAGGCAGTCACTCATAAAAGGCAACTGGTGGTTTCAAACTGGTTCTCTAAACCTTTGACATATTCTTCATTTACTACGGACTATAGTGCTTCCAAAGTGTAATAGGATTGACACCAGTACATTTTCCATATAACAAATTTGTCCAACTGTTTCATGGCATAAGTTTTTCATCGGTCCTATCTGAAGAGACAAGCCATGATAAGGACATTTCCATATATTAACTGTTTTGTTCGACTTACTACAAATGGAATTACAAATGATTTCCGCAATAAATGAAAGTTCTGTCTCTTTTATTGAATATTCTAATGCTAAATTTGCTTCAAATGTTGCAAGTCTCCGATGTTATATGTATATAACATTACATGTTGACGGTGTTGCTTGGGTGCGTGTAAAGTAATCCTGACATCTTGACAGTTACTTTCTATGTATATAACAATTGGTGAGTGAACTTGAATTGCATTATGTGCCATGAATGGAACATTATATATATATAAAATATATATCAGAATTTTTTATAATTCGAATTCAAATTCTTAGAAATATATATTTTCTGTTTGACCTTTATTTAGCTCTAACCATTTTTGGACACTTATTTAACAGCAGAAGATATATTTTATAAAATCACTAAAGGTGGTGAAGAGGGCTATCGTAGAGCATCATACTACAGTGAAAGCACTAGAGTCTGATTTATACCAATGATTAAATTTTGAATACTCAATCAAAATAATCGTTTATTTGTGAATCAGGTGTCTGATTTTGCCACATATACATGAATTATCAAATTCAATGAATTTGCTGACTTACGGTTACAACCACAGTGACCAATCAGAGCAAAGCCAGCTTTTGTAAGGGATCATCAAAATATGGATACCACATAAATTAACCTGGTCGCAATTAATTTTCTTACCACACGTCACAACACACACTTATTAGTTTGTAAATTATTTATCAACTAAACAGCCTTTCGTCAGTCTCAAGTTGCCCTCTACAGCCACAATTCAACGTCGGAGGAATTTATGTGACAATGATGTGATGGGACCATTACCCCTTGTGCAAGAATAACAAGCTAGCTAATTGTAGCAATTGTCGGAAAATAACAGCTGTAAATGTCACTTGGAAAAAGTTTTGAATCAGTATCAAATGAAAGGCTACGCTCCAACAATAAAGTATTTATGTACAGTGATGTAGTTCAGGGTAACTTCTGCAGCAATTATGGGAGAGTAACAGACCGTATTGTTGAGAAACAGTGGTCCTATTGGTAATCAATCTGCATGTTTTGTGGCGTTTTACCTTTGGAGTAAAGGGATATGTCGGGCACATTATTCATATTGTGCAGCTTTTTTGGCAAAATAAAAAAAAAAAAAAAAAAGGAAAAAAGAAAAAGAAAAAAAAGAACTCCGGTAAAGTGACACGCTTGATTACTGGAAACCACATCAGAAGTTTAAAACCAATGGTGTTATTTAAACTGAACAAGAGGTCTTCTCTAAAGGGTTTGCTATCCAACTGAAAGTAAAAGGTAGAGATCTTCATTAAAGGAAGCTTGCGGTTTGAGTTTGAGAAAACGAGTCATGATCATCCTTGGCTAACGAAAGTCTATTTTTTATCCTAATGATAAAACAAATGTATTAAATACGTTTTTGCTGCTCAGTGGGTCAGAGATGGTACGTGGAATGGTCCTACACCCACTGTTTAAAAACTCTACTGAAGAAATAAATAATCACACTGTTTCAGAAAACATTTTTTTGCTATCTTAAGCAAGGTCACTGTTTTCAAAACAGGTGAAATGGACAATCTTCTGAATGAAGTAGCGAGATTATATGCTCAATATATTGTTGGCGATCTGACCAAATTGTTCAACATGTCTTCAACAAAAGCTACATTTTCGGCAATTTGAAAAGAAGCAAAAATATACTGGCTTGATAAGTTTGGTGTTCACTTTTACACAAACTCACTGCAAAGAGTGAATGTTCTCATAATGTAAGGCAAAGTCAGCATTTGGAATACAATATTTGAGCAATGAGTATCTACAAACTCCTTGATTGCATGAGGTCCATGTACACAAAATGGGCCCCAGCAAACGGGGGGGGGGGGGGGTTATTCATGCATGCAATCACATGATCTGACCTGCGAATTTGCTGGTTGGATTCATTTTGCTGGGTGTCTGTGGAGACATGAGCACACTCGGAATTTTTTCTCCTTAGGCTCTAGTATGATACTGCCTTTGTGCAGAAGCTTGTCTAATTTGGGACCAGTGAAATTTGTGGAAAGTATCAACATTTATATTTTTGGGTTATATCTTACTTCTGGGTGTGTATTGGGATTGGAATCTCACTGGATCTTTATTTTTAGCTACGTTGTTTTTTTGTGTTTTTTTTTTTGTTTTTTGTTTTTTTGGTGAGGGATCGGCGATTCTGACTCTATGTGGCACGTTGTTGGTTGCTTTTAGCATTTACTGATACGTTGGTTGTATCTAGTTTCTAGTTCCAAATCTGAATGCACTTTTGGTTTTAAATTGGCTCTGACAGAGTTTCTGATATATGCTTGGGTTTTGTGTTATAGTTGCTTCATTCTCTGATATTTCCATTCGTGGAACATATAGATGTAAAATTGAAGAAAAAATAAAAAATGGGTGATCAATATAAGTGGTAACAAAAATCAGATCAAGGTCCATTGGGTAACAGTTAATTTGAACAGTACATTATTATTTGTCAGGGTCACTTGTGTCATACAGGCAAGGTCTGAGATGGAAGTATACCTCTGTTATGAGTTTGCAAAGCAGCCACCATTTTTGTTTGGTAACGGTGAAATGAGAAAGAACACAAAATGTACTCTGGCAAGCATCTTGAGGTCGAAAGTGAATGTACATATTCAATTGCAACTCCCCGGTGATGTTCATTTGTTGTGGACATCTACGCCAATGTGTTCCGTACCCTAACGATGCCACATATGGTCAGTGTAGTGACAATTATCCATCATATGCAAATAATCACTATGTAAGTCATGCTATAGTAGTGTCTGATGGATGTGACTCTTCCTTCTCCACTAAAGCTGCTGAACAGCTGCGCCGTGCTGAACACAAAGTATCGCCAGAATTTTATTTGAGCTGGATATGAAAGCCCATGTACCTCAGAAGGCATTTTTGGCCAATGCGAAAAACACTTGCCTCATTTGAGTGGGGGGTCTTTAAGTCAAGCAGATCATTGCTAATGCTGATTTATTGATAGTTTGAACTGGTATGGATGAGCTAAGACACAAATGAAACCTGCCATTATTGTTGGCATTGATAGAGACCTGCTGGTTATGTTTGTTTCCCATGCAAGTCCAGGCATGGACATATATATGTTTTCTGGGTGCAATCTTTTATTGATGTACCGTATTGGTGACATTCAAGAAGCGTTTGATGATCTTTAACAACACTTCCTCTTCTTGCATGCAGTTTACGTGTGACACTATGTCTTCTCTTTACAACCAAGGGAAGAAGAAAGCTATTGCTAGCTTAAAAGACTGTCAGAATTGGGCATTCTTGAATGTATTCTCTGAAGCAGACAGTACACATGATCAACTAGCACAGGCAGGTGAGCAGTTTCTTCTTCAACTGCATGTAGCTTGATATCAAAGTCTCTTGACAGCCACCTTTCAATGTATTTTCGTTCTGTCCATAGGGCATCTGTATCTTCTAATTTTAGGTTAGTATCACACAAACACATACCTTCATCTGCAGCTGTGAAGTGCCACAGCTTTAAAACATAACACACAGTTCAACAGCGGTACGGGAATGAACTTCTGCCAGCTTACTTGAGTTGGCAATATATAGATAGACTTCTGGTTCCAGTTGAAATTGACAAGCCAGCGGCTCCACATAAAGTCCTGATGATGGTATACTACATATATGGCTACAAGACAGAATGTGGGAGAACAGGTGGGTGCTTCAAGGCTGGGTTAGAGGCTGGCTAAGAATGATCTTTGTTGTGCAGTGTTTGCTCTGGACATTGTTGTAAAAACTCATTTCACATTGATGTGCAGGATAACTAAATAATAGGAACCTTCACAGTCCATGGCATTTGCAGATGTTGGCAACCATGGGATGTTTCAGTATAGTGTTTGTGCATTCAGCCTGTAGACTTTGTGCCATGTAGGGCTGTGGAATTTGACTACATCGTGCATATTTTTATTTGGGTGAAATGGACCATAAAAAATCCCGATTATGATAAATAATAGCAAGTCTTTGAAACTATCCCAAGAAACACTAATGCATTTTTTTATGTAAATTGGGCTAGACTATCTTCCTGCAGTATTTGAATAATTAATAGCAAGTTTCTATAATGAAATATGTTGTTTTCACCAAATTCAATATGATTTCCAAAAAGAAAGTAGTATTTATAAATGTCTTTATGTTTTTTTCTGATTGCATGCTGGTGTTTTCATTTATGGACTCTACATTAAGTGCGAGGTCCTGGTGGCCTTCTTGAATTTATGTGGATAACTTGTAACCCAAATAATTTTCAGTGTATTTCAGGGATGAAATCGAAATACCTATTAAATCCATTTATGGGTAGGTGCAATACACCATATCTAACATGGCCTAAGACACAAGACAAGCCCAGTCATTATGACAAAATGTTTATGTAATCAAAAGCTCCAAACTTTAAATAATGCCAAAGGGTTAAAAAGTCTGTCACCTTTTCAATGGACAAAAACATTAAAAAATAAACTAGGATGAAAACAAAGGGTGTTTACATGTTTTGGCTCAATAGAATTAGGTGATCTGGGGCTTTTCCTTCATTTCTGACTAGTCTGGCTGCCATCCTGAATTCTAAAGTTGCCAGAAAGGTGAACTTGGTAAATTTTGCATGGTTGGCTTCAAGATTGGTTTTTGCCCCTTTTCTGAAAAACTCTGCTTTTTAATAGTTTTTCCTGCCCTTTCCCTAATGCTCCTAGGCTACGCATGGTTTTCTTAGATGTGTCGAAAGGTATTTGGCAGAGATTGGTACTGAGGCCGCATTGTAAAATTAAATCAGGTTAGCATATGCCCCCCCCCTCCTCCTCCTCCACTTTTTGGATCAATTACTACATACGTAACAGAGCCCAATGAGTTGTACTGGGTGAAAAATCCTGTGATTAGGTACAGATTGATTTTGGTGTGTCTCCATGTAGTACTCTTGGCCCTTTGTTGTTTCTGGTGTTTATTAATGATTTGGTGGATGATGTAGTGTGTAAAGGCTATATATCTGCTGATGACATGTCGCCAATCAAATTTGTAAAATCTCGAAACTGAGAACGCCAAGATAAACGAAAACTCGCAGGTGGTTTAAGATTTGGGAGTTGAATGAAAGGTTGACTTAATCCCTTTAACTAAAACAAAAGCTTCCGAAGAAAGTAAATGAGTATTTCACAACCAACTAAAATGAGTGGGTAAGCCAGTTAAAAAGGTACAAGAGCACAAGCGCCTGGGTCTTACTCCCACTTTTACTTTACCATGGAATTCTCACAAAAAGTATGTTTGTAACAAAGCAGCGGCTAGACTCGTCAGAATAAGAAAATGCATGTACACGCTACCGTGGTCAGCACTTGAATGCATTTATGTTACAGGTATTAGACCCATATTTAATTACGCAGCTCCTGTTATTGACAATTGTGCACAAAGGTGTTGTGCGATGTTAGCATCAGTACAATACAGTAAAGCATTGGCTATAACGGGTACCATGAACACATTCAGCAGGATTGAAGTTGTAAAGTGCTTAGGATGGCCCAGTCTAGGAGACATATGGGAATACTTCAAATTTCAGTGAAACTTGTCTATTCTGGACACCTTTGCAACTGGCAAAAAGTGTCCACAGTTGGCAAGTGTCCACAATAGACAGGTGTTTTCAACAAGAAAATTGACCTTCAGTCCTGGACATAGCTATCAACATTGTACAGGTCTCAGCCTAATAGAAGTGTCCACAGGAACAGGTTTTACCGAAGTTCTGTATTAAGTTGGTGAGACATATGGAAATATTTCAAATTGTTTCTGTATTTAAATTGGATTACGGCCTATGCCCACCTAAACTACGAGTGTAGTTTTCAGAAGAAAACACTGCTGACACAATTATATGCTATGCACTGTCATGCAGAGGTTACCTCCTTCTTCTATTAATACTTTTGCTTGAAGTTCCACTCCTGCATTGTCTAGGTTGAGGGATCGGCTGGAAAGTTGGTGTAGCCAGATCTGTTAATTGTTTTACCCTTTGCAATAAACGTTAGCTTATGCCTGCTAGACTCAATCAACTTTGTCACTGGTCTCGTAAACTTGATATGTTATTGCATCCTCTCATTGTTCTTATTGGTGCCCTAAATGCTTACCTATTTACCAGACGAATGGAAGACATCCCACCATGTCGTTGTGGGCATCATTCCCCACCTTCGCACCATTCTGCTTTGCAGTGTCGCTCATTTACAATTAATAGAAAAATTTTCTTGGCGAAGGGTTTTTTGGAAGCCATTTTGACCAGTTATTCTAATATTTTCTTTGACAGCTTATCAAATTCGAAAAAACGGTTTCAGTCTGTTTATTTTAACACATTGAACTTATGTTTGTTTCAAATAATAAAAAAGCTGTTCAGATACAGCTATGAATTATATTGAACTTTTTACGAGATTGTCTTAGTATATATCTGATGTTCCTGAGAATGAATAATAAAGACTAGTAAACTTAGTTCTAGCTTTTATTTTTCAATTTTGAAGTCTGTATTTAGTTATCATCTCTACCGTTCATCTTTTTTTTCATTTTCTCCACTGCACTTATGTATATCAATGGTATTTATTTTATAACGATTGTACACGAGGAGAGACCAATGTATCAGCCAGCTGGTTGTTAGTCCAATCCTGCACTAACAAATACAGTTTTACTTAATTATGAAGTGACACCATAATGTCAGTGATAGCCCAGGAAGTACACGCGGAGTACAGCCAGGAAGAATCATTACCAAGAAATCAGATTCAGATTCATTTTATTCGACATAGAAGTGAATAAATTGTGCACATTGTGGTAATTACGCAAAAATATATATGACAAAAATAAGATAGATAATAGTGAGAATGGAATTACTATACAAAAATTGCAGTCAGGATGACCCTGCTAAGGATGATAAACATCCACTTCCGCAAAGACCACGTAGGAAAAGTTGACTTGTATGTTACACCTAGTTTCAACAGAGGTTCGGTCCATTACAGAAGGAAACAAAGACAAAGAACTCCAGCATTAATATACAGTATTACAAGTATAATTATTAAGTGTTATTGCAGACAAAGCAATCAACAATGGAGCAAGTTTCAGAATATTGGTTTAAATAATATGTTATGTGTAAGGGTGTATCAGAAAGTAATTCGGGGATAGAGTACCGTATGCACTTTTCGGTGGATACATGCTTGGGGGTTGGCATAGTGACGAATGTTGCGATATCTCGTGGAATATGGGTGAGTAACAAGTAAGGCTGAAAACATGTTATTACAGTAGCCAGATAATTCGTTTTTAGTATATCTATAATAAAATGTTAAAGCTTTAAGTTTAAACAAGTCAGGCCCTTTTAAAACCTTTAAGTCCTTAAAGACCCAGTATATCCATAGTAATGTGTATAACATAATAAACGAATAGCTGATTCTGAAGCAAAAAAATGCGATTACAGGAATAACCCCCAGCCAGTATAGACTAAATAATATGTGGTAGAAACATGGAATTGCAAATTAAAAGTAGCGTATTTCTAGGAAGCGGATGATGTAGCCTTTTAAGTATTCCTATCGTGCGAGCAGTTTTATTAGCAGTCTTGTTTATATGGTCATTCCAGTTTAATTTTTCGTTTATCATGAGCCCTAAGAAATAAAAACTCGCTTGTTCTTTGTAATTGTGTGTATTTTATTTTTAGATTAATATTCATGTCTAATCTACTTTGAGGAAAATTAAAAAGCACATATTTGGTTTTTGGTACATTTAGATATAATTGTTTGCAGCAAACCAGTGATATACGTTATTACGTTCGAAGTTTATGTTGTTTGAGATATTCCTGTTGTTCGACTGAGGTCCAAACTTGAAAGTACAAAGTGAATTCATCAGAGTTGTGTCATCACCATAGAGTATTGACTCAAAGTGTTGGGTGGCCAGATAAAGATCATTAACATAGATTATGGAAAGAAGTGGCCCAAGGATAGATCCTTGAGGGACACTGGTTGTCATATGTTATGGCTTGGAATAAACTTCATCTAGCTGAACATATTGGGTTCTATTGGTCAAGTAGCATTTAAACCATTTTAGAAGTGTCTCAGAAACATCATAATATTTTAATTTGTATAACAGAATTTCATTATTCAAAGCATCGAAAACTTTAGACAGGTCTACAATGGTTGTTATGGGTATTTCCCCTTTATCGAGAATCTTATATATTTGTATCAATAAATTCTAATGTGGCTGTTTCAGTATTATGAAGCTGTTTGAAGCCATGATGACTTCTTTAAAAAAAATATGGTGTGATACAAAATGGTCATAGAGCTGACGATAGCACATTTTGTTCAAAAAGTTTTGAAAGAGTTGGAAATAGAGATATAGGCCTTTAGTTATTTAGAATCTTTTCATCATCCTTCTTATATATAGGTATTACATTAGCTTTTTTAGGTTCATCCGGAAATATTCCAGTGGCAAGAGATTGGTTAATAATATGAGCTAATGGAGTCGCCAGTGAATCTTCTCCATAAGTCTCATGGACAGCTGATCATGCCTTGAGCTTGATTTAGGTCAACAATTGTTCAATATTGATTTAATCTCAGCTGGAGAAGTATTTATAAAAGTGAAAATATTTCCCCACCCATGATGAAGGAATGTGCTGAAGTGAGGTAAGTGTCGCTGGTTTATGTTGGCCGCCAGTAGTGGGCCAATATCTGTAAACAATGCATTAAATTTGTCTCCTGTTTGACTCTTATTAGATTCCTTGTTATCATCAATCATAAAAAAGAGGTAAAATAATTTTTCTTTTATTTATATTTAAAATATCGTTTTTATAACTGCCCATGTGGCCAATATCTGTAAACAATGCATTAAATTTGTCTCCTGTTTGACTCTTATTAGATTCCTTGTTATCATCAATCATAAAAAAGAGGTAAAATAATTTTTCTTTTATTTATATTTAATATCGTTTTAATAACTGCCCATGTTTTTTTTAGTGGTTTTTTTTTTGTTGTTGAAATTTTAAAATTGGGAGTGATAGTGAATCCGTTTATTTTGTTGAATTGATCTGTTAAGTATATTCTTGTAAATTTTTAGATTTTGCTTCAGGGTCCGAAATTGCTAACAGTGGAGATGTGTGCTCTTCATTAGTTTGTGGCGCTTGTCGCGAAATTCTCTTGATCTTAGAATTCCATTTGTAATCCAAGGAGATTTTCGTATCTGTATTTGTTATAACGGACGGTTTTGGTGGGTAGATGTTTATTTTTAAAGTGATGTATTATATTTATAAGTTTGTCATAGTCATGATAAGTGTCACAGTTTAAGTCATTATCGAGGACTTGCATGAAGTTAGTATTATTTATATCCTGCATAAAATTTTGAATTGACACCGGGTCTTTTGTTTCGATTTGAACATATTTTGGTGGGGCTTAAAGGTTCATATTCTGATCTAGGCATGTAAATTATGGTAGGTGATCACATAAATTTATGAATATAATGCAGATTGGATATTTTGAAGAGGTAACATCCAAAATATATATGATTAGTGTTAAAGGAAGGTCATTTTGTAGAATGAAAGTAATGTACAATGTATAATGGGACTTTTCCAGAGTGAGCATTATCTAAAAATGTAAATGCAATGCCAAGCGCTTACCAGTTGTAGGCCCCAGAGTACGAGTTTTGTATCTGACACTGAAGTCACCCTGAGGCAGTACAATCAGGATCCGCAATAGGCTGAGTGTCAAGCGCTCCACTGCGTCAAGGAAGAAGCTTAGTGGAGAAGGTTGCCCCGATAGTGGATACAGCACCGAAAGTACCAGAGGGTTTTGATATATGTGGTAAACAATTAGAATAAAATGGTGGAATTGGGTGAGAGTGAACAGAGTGAACGTGAGAGTGGTCTTACTTAAAATTACTTGACTGCCATATACACCATTGGAATCAGTATGTCACTGAACGAAAGTCCCCTTACTTTCCTGATTTGAAGCACATGGTCCAAAAGCAAGAGCTTCAAAGCTACCACTATCATGTAGGACAAGCCATCGCTGTTTATGTTCGGTCAGAAGTTTCAAGAGGAAATCATAAGGTATTACTGTGAGTCAGGCAGCACAGCCAGCAGCTATTATCAGGGAAATGTATGCATCAAGTGCTTCAGCTGGCGGTAAACATCGTTATGTGGCTGGCTGGTGCATTGTAACTTTGCTTCACAACCACAGACCTAGCCTGAGAAGCTTCATGAGCGACAAAACATCTGAGAACACCTGTCACACATCAAAGATTCATCTTCTCTTTTCTTGCAATCATTCTGTGCAATCATCATGGACTTACAGACTGCAGATAATCTGCATTTGTATATGAATGAGATGTTCGTGACGGTCACGAACAGTATAATGGGGAATGTTGCATTGTTTCTACACTGGACATGCGTCTTCAAGTTTTTCTGTTCTGCTTTAATGTATACCACAGGCAAGTCTGGTGCTATTTTGAGCGCATGTACCACAGCTTTGTCAGAAATTGTTTTGTTGTTGATGCTATCAATATACTATTTGATGAGGTTGTGGTCAAGTTTACATGCGTACTGCATGTTCAGTTTTGCAGAGACTACCTGGCACTCTTAAGGGCAAAGAAGAAAGATGAGCATCGTGAAGAAATCCAAATGGCAAAGGCTAGCTTACAGTCAGAAGATGTAAATTCTGATTTCACTCGACTGAAACATATTCAGAATGATACCACCAAGGGTCTACAAATGTCACATTTGATGCCACCGAAAAAAAAGTCAACCAAGACAGAGCATACTTACATGGTCACTTCTTCACCATAAGCGATATACAAGTTTTGTGTTCAGCCTATGATGTAAGCTGTAGGAGCAGAGCCACAAGGGCAGCAATGGCACAGCGTCTGAGGGAAAAAATTAGAACTTGACACAATGGCACACCTAGAAGTTATTTTAGATGAATCATCCTCAGCCACATGTCCGGTTATTGGTGAGATACCACATGTCCCTGCCCCTGAGCCCACTCCTGAAACAGCCAGTAAAGAAGATAATTGTGCATTTTGCCATTTAGAAGAAGGAATAGAGTTGATCCAGTGAGACAGCTGTTTAAAATGGTATCACCGTCTCTTCCCCGGATTAGAGACTCACGCTACATGGAGGAAGTACAGCAAGCCAGACCAGCAGTGGTCCTGTAAAATGTGCAAATCGAAAAAGTGAAAGAGTAAGTGCAGACTTACAATATAAGCTACATGCTTATGGGTTTTATTTTACGTATGTGTGCAGAAGAAAAAGGTATATGTTGCATATGTAAAATAATTTAATAAGTATTTCAACATAAAAGGTGTATAAAATTTTAAAAATGGCTTGAGCAGTGAAGACCTATCATTCATGATCAGTTTAGTTTACACATTATGAGGCCTTTGTCCCTCTAGCATTTGATATGGATTTTTCAAATTATAAGCTGTATGTTGATTTACGTACAGTGTCATCTGTTATCGTGCACACAGAGGTGTTGTAAATTCGCACCAGCAGGCTTAAAGAGAATCAAGCATCCGGTTGGAGTCAGTTTCTGGTGTACCTTCACAGGGTTAAGTTGATCCCATTTAAAGGCTTCAATCCAGTGAATCCACTGGATAACAGAGCCATCACCCAATTGTCAGCATTTTGTACATTTTTTTATGGTAACCTGATTTTCAAATGTGCTGTTTCTAATCTTCTTTACTACGTTGGAGGAATCCATCGTAAAGATAATGTAATCCTAATCCTGTCCGCGGTTTATTTGATTTCTTGGAACCACGTTGTACTTTCGGGGGTCAAGGTAGGGAAAACATTTCTTCAGGAAGCTCCTATTTTTACAGGCACCATCCATATTCGTGTAAATTACTTTGAAGTCCCAGGCATCAAGTTCTTGAACAGTCCTCCAAAAATTTATGTACCTTTCACTTTGCGATGTCCCTCTGCTCGGGAAATGTGCCAAGGGAAAAGGGAATCCTGAGAGACCCCAAAATGTCATTAGTACACGGGTGGCCAGCTACTTTTTATTACTGTCACTCTTAAGCACTCTCAGCTAATCAGCTTCACAACCTGTGTCCACAAGCCGCACTGGCTTTATGTATTTCCCTTTCCTGACAATATGTATATATTCCTGAATGGACATCTCATCAAATATTAAACATCCAAATCTCCCTGCCGATGAAACGTTATTGTTTTTAGCCTCCTGATCCATCCACTGTAACATATCATCATTCACACCTGTCTCTTGAGAGAAATATTTTTAAAATATCCCAGGAGTCTTCTTGTTGGAAGTGTTAAATACCCGCTTTTGGTTAACTGCTCAAATACATGGGGACAATTTACCCAGAAAGATAAACAAGAACGGATAATCTTGGGGTCCTGTTGCTTCTGCCTTGGATATCAAACATTTGAGTTGGTAAATGTCGACTGAAGAAGGGATGACAACTGCTCACCCAGAAAATCTTTGCACATTATTAATAACTTTTCATATTCCTTTTTATCTTCAGTAGCAAGCTGAGCATGATCTTAATCCAATCTATTTTTTTTTTTTTTGTTTATCTGGTACCGTTTCTGTATCTTGCGACTTTCTACAGGCCCTACCAGTACACTGCTTGTCCACTAAAACAATAGATTACTGGTTGACAATTTTTAGCTCGCAGTCTTATGTGGGTTGAATTTTCATTGCTCACCATACCCCACATTTCACTTGTATATGCCCGGCCGATTGCATGAGAAATATTTTTCCCAGAGCATAGTTTTTTTCCTTACTGTTTGACAGACACGGTCCAGTATTAGGCTGTTCATTTCAAAATGATCACCAGTGTGTAAGTTTTGTAGTTCCAAATTGCATCCTCCAACACTCACAGACCAATGATCCCTATTCAATGTGGCCACCTTTGTGACCCATTGGTCATAACATGTTTCTGGGGAAAATATTGAGATATTTACCTCTGTATTGGTACAGTGTGGGACAAAAAAATCTTCAGGTAATATATCAATTGTTTGTCTCTCGAACTTAAGTGACCTATCTGTGTCTGGATTTACATTTTCTTTTTTGACACCTTGGTATACATCATACAATCCTTCAGGCATCCTTTTCCTCTTCACACTAACATTGGTGAGTAGTCCAGTCAAAAGGTATGTGAACTGTGTTTCGACACATAATCTTTCTGATTGCCCCATGATTCAAAGTTATACATCATGCAAAGCTATTCAGTGTCTAAAGATGAGCCAGAATTGGGCACTAAATGAGATCGAACCCTGTAATGAAACAAAGTTTTATAAATGTCTGCTATGGTTTTGCTACTCATACACCATACAGATGCATTAACTTATTATCCTGTAAAGTTGTAACAATCTTCTGACTATAAACATAGTACATAAAAATAATTGGAATCCAGTTGTATTTTGTGTTGGTTAAATCCAACTGGCTGGAAACATATCTCACCAGGGAAACTAGTATCACTACTGTTTTTCTCCATACGTGTTCTGTCACAAAGGATGGCCACTTATAGTAGACACAATATCGTTCATTGTGATAAAGGGTTGTCTGTCTGCACGATATTTGTGGAAAAAAGAGATACGAAGAGAGGGAGAATTTAAGAAAATTAAAGAACGAAAGAAAAAAAGAAAGAAAGAAAGACAACGAGAGAGAGATTTGGATGGAGACTCGTGTTTTGATCTTGTAATTGATGATGATGATGATGATGATGATGATGATGATGAAAAATTAAAATCAGAAAAAAAAATTGGATAGTGAATCATGTGTTTTGATCTTGTAGTTAATGACAATTATGATACATTAAACCAGAGATTGTAAGACTGAGTGAGCTGTCATGAATTATATCAATTAAGTCAGATAAAAATATGAGACAAAGTTGTACAGGCATCTTGGGTACTACTATTAAGTTAAGTATGATGCACCCTTGAACCCCTCCCCACCCTTTTTTTTCTTCTTTTTTGTGTGTGTGTGTTTTACTTATGATTGGTTATCTTGTTCTGTGCTGGGATATAGGTTAATAGTAAAAATGCAGGGTCCTTCCATCCAACCAACAGATGTTCAGGTCATTTGAAACCATAATAATAAATTCATCTATAGGCCCAAATAGCAAAGCCCTACATGCAGACCTGTCTCTGATGGGGTTTTGGTTATTGTGAACCACTTGCAGGATGTGGACATAGTCTTCTCTCAATCTGGTGTTTCAGTCAAAACTTAATTGACCATCAGCAGAATCCACAAGTACATGATGTGTTTATTTGAATTTCAATGGGGTTCCAAACATGTACAATTGCAGCCCTCAGCCATGCATGTTTAATTGTTTGTTTCGGGTTAGCCTCTCTCATTGATTTGCCATGCCCTCTGTGGAAAAGTTTATTTTGTGCAATACGTGCCTTTATTCACTAGTAATTCCCATTTTAAAATTGCATTAAAATTAAAAAGTGTTGCATTAACATGCAATTGGAGTGAAATTGTGTGTTTCACTGTCATAACATCATCTTCAAACTGGTTGATGATGATGTAATTTAATCAATTCAATAATTGCAATGCTGTTATCGACACTTTAGATTGTGTTATATTTAAGCTTGTTCTGTGTTGCTGCCTGCTTCATTTGCAGTTTTGGCCTGACCCGTAGCACACAATTAGTTACACATGTTGGTTTTTTTTTTTAGTTCAGGGCCTTGGTCATTGGGTGAGTTTAGAGCTCCCCTTTGCCATGTATACCGTAAACCCTGTTTTCAGAGATCGTCCCTGGGGCACACCTAAAAGTGATCTTACAAAGCAGGTAGTCTTCCAAATCAGGGTTGATTCTTCCACCACCTCTCCTGGTCAAGAACTTAGCTCTACTTTGAAACCCATTCCACGCTGAACATGTACATGTAGGCCTACATTTAGATGCATGTTTATTTATTATAGACTGCATTCAATCTTGTAGTCATATTTCCATATGTATATTTTCAAATTGATACATATCAGTGTTTGTTAACTAATTTTAACACTTAACAAAGGTTTACCTTTACTGTACATGGGTATACATGTACTATACCCTCTCTGGTAGGAAAAACAGAGCTTTGCTTTCTGACGTTTCAATGTTACACTGTAAGTTTGATACTCAATTAAACATTTTGTTAAGGGAATGCTATTAACTTGTAGAGTTTCAAGGCTCAGCCATCGGAGGTGCGATGGGGGAATAGTTGTCTTTTGACATTACATATGAAGTGAGTGACTATAATCATGTTTGGTTTTATAAAATACATCATGCATCATATTATGCATAAATAATGTCTTACCAGCTTATTGCCATAGTGCTGAGTTTAGAAAATATAGTATTCAAATAAACAATATCAACACTTAATTTCTGAAACCTGTAGTAATTACGACAAAACTATGCACGACCAACATGTTCGATCTGTTCAAATTTCACTCCAAAACTTTCTTGAATCATCCTTAAGTTGGCAAAACTTGTTTCATTTGTGAAAACTGCAGAGTAAGCCACTAACGTAGGAGAAGACGTCTTGTTATTTTTTCATATAATTATCTCTATTTTAACAAATAAAATGAATACTTGTTGGTACGTTATTTACTTTTATTCCAGGGGTATAATCAAACTTGCAGCCAATCAGACAGTACCTTGGAACTGGGCCCGGCGATTACAATCGCAGCCAAGTTGTTTGAGTGGATATTAGTGACGAAACGGCATTTTGGTTTGGACTCTTGGTTGGGGGACTCGACAACACACGTTAACCCATTCAGACAACAGTAAATGGGCTATGGAGCAATCAAGGGAACTTACGACCTCACGGATCTTGGAAAAACTCTGTATTATGCGATTACTTGGGTTTGAAATTGGGGCTCAAATGTCGGACTTTTTGCCCAATTTGACAGAATAAGGACTTTCGTGATAATTATGGGCGCGTAGCGGTAAAAATACACAGACTACCGGGCACAAACCGTTGGATGTACCTGTAAAATGTAGTTGCAGGTCTGTGGTGAGAGTTTCCGTTTGTTTCTATGACAGAAAGCGAGAGAAATAGAGCAAACGTAAATAAGGTCGCTGGCTCTATATGAGTTGTGATTCCTCCCTTTCAGTAAAGGCCAACGGTCGGACGCCAACAGTCGACCCGCCCTCCATGCACAATGTATTAAACGTGGCGAGGTCGTGTGGAAAGATATGGCAGACCAGCTGCTCACCGGTATTGTCAGCTGCGCAGAGGAGGCGTGAATGTGGTAGCTTTCCAAACAAGTGTTATCTGGTGATTGGATTAAACACCTCGCAATATACAGTAGTATATTGGACATACACATTACAGTGGCCAGCTAACTCAACCTGCTATAGACTCTTCAACCCTAAACCTGGGCATGAAAGAAGATCTGTCCTTGTTTGCCCAAGCTTTCCACCCACTTTCCCCAGCAATTAAATCAAAGTGGTTTAACACACCAAAATTTTGCTACAATGTTACTTTGTAACAATATCCCACACTGGCCTTGTTACTGTGACATACGATTGATAACTATGTGATGCATCATAACAGTAGTAGAACTAATAGACTTCTGTTTTGCTGCAATGCAAGGTTTGAAATCAGAATCATACGGAAGATGAATTTGTAAATACTGTGAAAAAAATAATGAATCACTGTTCCTGGTTTCATGAGTAATGTCTAATTTGGCCAGATTAATTAATCCTGCCATTGTCCAGCGATGGGACCGCATTTGGCAACAGCAGTAGTTTTTTTCTTTCCAAACCTATCCTAAACATTGTCATATTTGACAAATAAAAGACACTTTCCACAAAGTTTTCGCTACATAGGTTAGATCAGTTACCAGAGCCTTGCCACTTGCCCTTGTAACTCTTGACTGCACGGGTCCAAACTCCGTAATTGCAGGTATTAGGGGTTATGTAAATGAGCTGGAGAACTTGTATTGCTACAGTTAACAACAACATGTCCATCCATCCTGGGCGGTCTACAGTCAACAACAACATGTCCATCCATCCTGGGCGGTAACAGGGACGAATACATATATTTCTACATGCATTTTTACTCCTGTTGGTGAAGTGTGAAAAAAAAAATGTTTCAACCAAGTGACGTACACTTTACAGCCATAGATGGCTTGCATGGTCGGAGTCTTTCCTGTAAGCCAGCGGTGTTCCTTTTGTGACGTCACTAACCTTTTGCCCCTTGTGGGAATGAACGGAAGCAACAATTGAAGATGCAATAAGTTTTTAAAACAAAATTGTAGATCCCAGTATGATTTTCACATCCATTATTTTAAGTGCATCGTATGGTGAAAACAGCTCTTACTGCATATACCATTGTGATGCAATTGAGCCACAGTGCCCTGTGATTTTCACATGAAGTGTCCAACTTGCCTGCATATCATGAATATGTAAATCGTGGGTCCGATTCCCCGCCTACATTAGGTAAATCTTGCATTGTATACCCCTATTTCCGTGTGCTGGACGGATAGATGTTCCGGTGTCAAGCAAATACGAGAAAAGGACCGATGAGTTTTGCTTTTTGACCACGGAACGGCCGAGTCTCTAATCTACATTCTCATTACCAATCGCCCAGCAGGGGAAGAAAAAGGAACTGCACATATCTACTCTGCCACTGGTCACATTTTGACAGCGTTATCTTTGAATTTTTCACAAGCCTGAATTTAACAGACATATTTCTGGTACTACATAAGAAAAGGAAAAAAGTGGTGCCATTTACATCTGGCTCTCTGAGAATATATAGGAATCTATGTCGCTTACCCGGGATTGGGTTTATCTTGTCAACAACAAAAATAGTGCTCTCTACCCCTGCCCCCTCCCTCCCCCCCCCCCCCGTTCTATCAGCCAGAACGTCATCAGGCATGACGTGCTGACCTGACGTGCTGAAGAAAATGTACGCTTAAGCCACCCTGATCATGTAGAATGATTCATGAGAGAAGTCAACAGGAACTATACAGTCAAGGTCACAGCCCATCTGTATATTTTGGGACGGGAAAAAGGCCCAAAACAAGGACAAGGACTGGTTTTCATAAGAAAGATTAAAAAAATCTTTACAAAAGTCTAAGCTCCTCACATGACTATGAATTTGAGAAGTTTAACTTGCTTATGAGGTTTATGTGTTACGTTCATAGGTAGGCATGCATTTTTCAACCTAAAATGCGGTTTTGCCGACTTAACTAACTTTATATATGGACCTCAGATGACATAAAACCTCAAGGCAAGTGTATTTGCAATATGAAATGTACAAACTCAAAATAAAACGGGAGTGTGAAGGATTAGTGCAATGCTGGATTTTCCTCCTCCGAGGATAGGTATCAATGTAAAGTTCAGCATGTGCGTGTGCATGTATGTGTGTGTCCCTCTGCCTGTGTCTGTGTGCATGTGAGTCGCTTTGTGTCTGCGGCTGCCCGTGCGTCAGTGTAGAAAACACCTTTGGACTCCTCTCTTTAAAGAAAGACAGCCTAAGTAGCTTTTTGTATGTCCAATATCTCTTAAAAGCTTGTGATTTCGAATTCAAAATGCGTCCGTTGACTCATAAAGAAAAAAAAGGCCGGTCATGCCTGAATTGTCCAAAAATCAACTTTACATTTTTTTTCACGGGGCCATGATCCTGACCGAATTTGACGTAGCGTTCTGGCATTTGAGAGAGCATACCTATGCGTGTTATCTCGACCGTTCTGTAAAAAGGGAAGACAACGCTGCCCATTACAATATTTATCCAGGTAAGTTTTCAGTATTAGCTCTGTTTTAAATCTCTACCGAATGGAAACTACAATGATGGTAAAGTTTGCTTATTTACATTGACAGTTTATGCGTGGCCATACAGATACTGAGACAACAAAGCCATTCAGGCTACTCGGACCAAGGAATATTTTGCTGCCATGTGAGTTGCATCTTTGAACGATCCACCCAAAATGGACTGGTGTTTTTGGTCTGCACACAAAATTAAGTGAAAACTAAAGTGATAAATATTGTTATAAAATCTTTCAAAGAGCGATACATATTATTACGACCTTAACAAGACATACAGATATACAAAAATAATGGTATCAATTTCTCAAACGATAGATTCATGACACACAAAAGCCTAGCTTACAAAATTCTAATCAAATAAATCTGCTAACCGGGTTCCTATCGTGTTAAAGGCAAAGGATCATAACACTGGCAATATGTAGCGTCTTTGATTTTCGGTAAATAAGAGCTAAAAAGGACCTTAATCGATGCAGCCTTTAAGTGGTGACGAAAATGCTTCTAAAGGCTTTGGCTCAAGACAAACAAATAGGCGTAAGCCAACCTGATCACGCAAAATGAGTCAGTATCAACCCTTCCTAATTCTCAATATGGTACGGAGACTATTAAAAATGTATACTGAATGTACGGGAACACTTTTGTCGCAAGAAAAATAACCCCAGAAGTTTGAAATTATTGCAAAAAATAATACGACATTTAGGATGAATGAAAATTGTATGAAACAAATCCATTAGATTCCATTACTTTGTGTGGCCTATATCTGCTGAGGCATGAGAGGAACTGACTTGCTGCAAGAATTTAAATTAGATATCCCTTATTCACTCAAGCGATCAGATGTGCATGTGCACTAAATAGCCCCAAAAGGGCAGTGGAAGTAATGTATACAGAAATATTTATACCCATCAACAGTCAAGTAAAGAGTCAAATTTGGCTCTCTTACTTGTTACCGTTCTTTTGAACAAAAATAAAGGTGCTTACCAAATGTCTCAAAAATACGTATACGTGTTCAAGCTTTCAATTGGATGAAAATAAAAGCGACATAGAGAGATGTGTATTTTTATCTTCAATATAATCTTCTTATCTCAAATTTCTATCATATTCTAGGAGAGATAATCTCAAAATATGGAGTTTTTTAGCATGAAAGAGCATAGTACATTTTAGCACCTGTCGTAAGACATGGGTACTGTATATTATGAAGCCAAACAGACATAAGGTCATAATGGTCAAATCAAATTGGCAACATCATATGTTGAATTGCGGAAACTTCAAAGACGGCTATGAGAAATACATGTACAACATTGATTTAGCATCTTTATGATATGAGATTGGCTGTCATGGGTCCGGCTTGAATCAGCTTCTGCTGACACGGCTGTTCCGCTTTTCATGGTCAAGTGTCATATGAAGTTCATATTCACTTATAAGGAGCTAGTATTGTTTTGATGAAGAAATGAAAATTTTAGCTTCCAATTACAGAATGGAGAATATCTAAATGTTTTACGGCTGTCAAATTGAATTTTTCATTTTCACAATCCGGTTTACATATAAGCTGTAGATTTTATACAAAAAAAACAATCAACAACCATACTTGAACAGGATTTCAGGTAGGAACAATCATTTTATGTGCATTAATTCGCAGTGAAAGTAAACTCAAAGGTATCTAGAAGAAAAAGAATATACGTTAAAGACTGCAGGACATGTTATCCTCTGAAAAACAAAAGATACTAAGTTTGTAAACACTTCTCGGTCCATTCTATTCCCTTCCAAACATGCCATAGTCAAAGAGCACAGAGATCACTGTCCGTCTACAAGTAGATTGAACTTTATTGAGTATATATGACATGTATACTAAATGTAATCACCAAACGGTTTCTGCCATTCAAATGTGATCATACACACTTCAGTGTACTAATCCGTTCTGTAAAGGTGGCCCAATTTTCGGAGTATTTCTTGCCTTTTGCCAAATCCACACATTTATTATGATTTTTGTTTGTCGTTATACGCTAGCCTCACGTGTAGAGATGTGATGTTGAATGCCCAGGACGGGGAGTTTGTTTAAGCCTGTGCTAGTTCTTTCTAGATTTTTCCGTGTGAAATGAATATATTTAAATCAATTGACAGATTTCAGTACCTTTTCATTCTTCATTTTAACCTGAGGTGGCCAAGCATGACATTATATATATAAATATATATATATATAAATATATATATATATATATATATATATATATATATATATATATATATATATATATATATATATATATATATATATATATATATATATATATATATATATATATATATATATATAATGGGTTTTCCCTTGTGAACTATCTATAGTGTGTTGTCCATCAAAAGATGTGTCTTGTGTCCTTTCTAATTCGGGCCAGAGCTATCTGATTTTCTGGAAGGATAACAGTATAAAACAGCTAGAATTGGTATCCCGGTAATTGTATTTCCACTGCATGTTGTTCATGAAAAGTATTTCGTTTTTCAAGGAGACCCTTAAAAAACCAATTTCCTTTCCCATCTAGTCAAGGAGATTTTGGAGCAAAGATATCCCCAATTTTTACAAAATCAAGGAGGTTCATAAACCAATCATGCTGGGAGAAATAGCTAGCTGTAACGTTTTAAAGACATGTAGACAATATGGTGTCGACAGAACTGGTACTGTTCACATGTTAAGTATATTGGCTATTGCTTTAATTTTACAACAGTCCAATGATTGATTTTTCACGGCTAGGTTTACGTGAAATGTGGCGTAAACCCCGCCCTGATAAATGAAACATCCAATTTGAGGCCAATCATGCCACTTGTTTATTAACCCGGGAGCAATGCTGTCGACTGCATTGAGCGTTCTGTTGAAATGATTTGAATAAATTAAGTGTACAAGTGCAAAAAAATAGCATTTTAGATTTCTTGAGGGTCTTCACAAAAATGTACTTTGTACGGATCGCGAATCTTTAAAAATTTACCCGCTTTCCTCGTGAAATCGTTAACAAACGTCGGTATCCACTTCCTCCGACATTGACACAGCCGGGACTGGTGCCCAAAACTTCCGCTACATACAAGTTGTTTACTGAAATGAGTTGATAATAAGTTTGGAGTGGCTACCCAGTTGCAGGAAAGTTTCAAACTGGTTTTCCTGTATAAAATGCCAAATACGCCTACTGATTTAATTCCCAGTTAATCTACGTGCTAACACAAGCAGCGCTCTCTCTCTCTGAAATTACCTTCAACGCAGACAAATTAAATGTAAGGCTGATCGTTACTTTGGATCGTTCCTGCTAACCACTATTTGCCAATGGAATGAGCTACCCGATAAAGCTAAAATGCCCTGTACACTTTTACTCCTCAAGACAACTTAACCAAACTACCGCTCTATTTGCATTTATCTGATATTAATATATAACCCCCTGCAGTGCAGCTTGCTCGTATAATTGTTTAAAAGAACACACAGGCCATTTCCTACTGTATTTTCTACTTTACGCACTACCTACACTTAAACTTCCAAGATCTGCCACAAATGTGCTTATTCGTGGTGCACAACCCAATATATTTTTAAACATTGTCGGTGATAGACTATGAAAAATAATGTAATGTAGTGTTGCTGATCTTTTTGGTTGAATTAAACATCGATCTATTTGCTGCAGGGAAGTCAGGCATTACTCAGACCATATGGTTTGCCAATTCATAACTGTTATGAAGTGCCAACTGTTTTGAGGTCAGCTTGCAAATGTGGTGTTTATACATCTCGATCCTGTCCAGACGACGGTTTCCTTAACTTTTCAATTTCTCATGCTTATGTATGCAGCCTATACGCCCATAAACGGCAAGATATCAAAACTTTTGTCGTTAATTTTTTTGTAGCCCTCTATCCGACACTTTAGTCCCACTTCACGTACAGCCTTTGATATAGTTTTTGCGCCTACATGTAATAATGATATGATACTCCTCGCATTTTGAGGAGGCATCGCTATATAGGCATCGCGGTTATCGGTTGTTAATCGGCGTTTTGATTTGGAGATTTAAAGTTCACCTGCGTTGAAATCCACATATTGAAATATTTGTCTGCTAAACAGGTCTCCACATTCGACTGTTAACTTTTTGGACAAGCCTTAAGACTGTGTGATAAATGCCAACACAACTGATACTAACAAAATTACAATTCTTTGTGATCTGAAACCTGACCAAACTGCCAACCGTGATAGCAAATAATTACACTTTCGTTTTTTCTAATTTACTTTCTCCAAATATTAACGAGACGACTAGAATTACGTAAACCTCCTGGAATTATCCAGGCCAAATCATTGCAAACATGCCTCATTTTGTTCGCCGCGTAAACGTATCCACATCTTTGGCAAGTTGTGACCTCTGTCTTGAAAGCGTTAATCTTTCTAGACGAAAGAAACCCACTTCTCTCTCCACCTGAGTGTAGGGCCATAGCAACGCTAGTTTTGGTACTTTTCGAGAAAATTTACTACAAAGTAATACGGCTGCCTGCTTTGACACAAACGGCATTGACATTTTTCGGGCGAAATGGACCGAGACATTTCGGCAACAAATCAATATGCACCAAGTTACACAGTTACAAAATGACAAGTTATCAGTTGTACACCATAATATATTTGAGATAACACTCAGATTTATGTATGTGTATATGGTATACCCCCCCCCCCCCCCGCATTGCTAAGCAAAAGATGGAACGCAGCTCAACTCGATTTGACCAGTACAACGTCCACGCACGGGCTTAATTGAAACCTATGAATCTGGCCACACTTCAGAAAACTAAGAACTAAATACAGTGAAAACTCGTTATAACAACAACACAAGTTCACTGCAAAATGTGTCAGATATCTGAATATGTCAGATGAATAAGGCATATGGCAAGGAATTGGACTTTTTATGTTTCTAAAGATATGTCATTAATTGAATAATTATGTCGGATATCTGAGTTACGTTATAATGAGGTTTCACATTTCATTGATTTTTATGACTTCAGACAGATGGGAAATGATAACTGAATGTTATATATATATATATATATATATATATATATATATATATATATATATATATATATATATATAATGTTAGCGAGTGTGTGCTTGATTAGTGCTAATGTGAGTTGACAATAAGGTGTATATTTTGAATTACATATGACATCATTTGTTTCAAAAGTTTTCTTCGTGTATAAAGTACTAACTTTATTTTAAGTATAATCGTATTTTGTAGTTACCATGACTTACATTGCAATTTTTCAGGAACATTTCAAGTTCTCTGTGGTGGTAACCTGGGACACCCCCCCCCCCCCCCTCCAAAAAAAGAAAAATGAAGATTGCATGCGAAGACAATAGAAATAAACATGCATATACACAATGATACTAGCTATTTAGATATGTAAATGACATGAGGTATTAGAACTATGCATAGTCTGTTTAACTACCAAGGAAGAAGACTTACATTCTTTGCACTTAAAGCGACTTGCTCATTCCTGAAAATATTTTGTTTTCAGAGAGAGCTCTGTGGTTCATACGTCGTTTGCAACAGATCATGTGTACATCATATTGCATCACATTAAATCACATCATACCGTGCACCTTTGTGAAACATGTATCATGAGCGACTATAAATATGAAAGTAATAATAACAGAGCTCACAACACATAAGGATTGCATCATATTATGTATTTTGTCCTGTAGATTTGGCTTAAAAGTTCTTCATTTCGAATGCGGCTGGGCAGCGGGCTAGGCTTAGGTTACGTTTTTTCGTGGCGACTGCGACTGAAGCCGAAATATGTCAAAATACCTGCTGTGATTTATAAGGACGCCAGAAACAATTTCCTCGTAAAAGGAATCTTCCATTTAAGTGCCAGGAAGTTGTTGACCTGGGCATATCTCATGTTCTCTTCTGTTATTATCAGCGTGCTGGTATTTGAATGAAATGTCAATATACATTGTATATGAATGTTGTACCCTTGAATATGAATGTGGTACCCTTATGTCAATTTACAGCACATCGTCGTTCGTCACGATTTGCATGTGTAAGAAAGCGGTTCACCGCTCTTTTGTAGATTTGTTGTTTTAGTACGTTATGCTCTACAGATGCAGCCTTCTTGTAATTTTGCAGGGAAAACATGCGAAGATTAAAACAGTTTGCTCTCATCTGGTGGCTGATTGGGTGCTGGTACGCAGGTATGGATGCCTTTACCTCTTGCAGTCTAAATTCTTTAGTGGTGATGGTATCTGTTAGAAAGTTCTCACGATCATAATAAATTTGTATATTCTACGCTCAATTTCGGCCCGTAAATAAATGTTAGTGTTCGGTGAGCAATGTCATGTGGCTATGAGAACTTTTAAGAACGTATGAAAAGTTTAGCATTTTCCGCTCAACTTGCCCAAACACGCCCGGATGTACATTATCGTCAGCATCAGCGCATTTCCTGAACTTATCATGAAAATAAACATTTTTGAGGCAACTTTGGATAAAAGAAAAATATTTTCACCACTTGCCCGAAGTCAACATTTTTAATGAAGGAACACTGCTCCAGACAGTCACCCCCCCCCCCTTTTTTTTTTTTTTACAATTAATTACTTAACGATGGTGAGAGTAGGTTTCACAATAACAAGAGAGCAGGGCGACGAAAAATGTTCGTAAGGTATCAACATTTTGGCTCAATACTTGCATTAATTCTCGATTCAAAGCATGGTTGCTGTCTATTTGGTAACAAGTTGTACATCCGTCGCCTATGAAGACAGCAAATTGGCAGTGAATACTTCATAGGTAAATATGGTATTTTGTTCAACGTAGTTGAGCCTATATATTCGTAGGCCTTTACAAATAAGATGTATACCTTCAAAATTCGCGCTTTGAACGAAGTGTCCTTACGCTGTACTTTCTTTTTCAGTTTGGTCAATTAAGGTCTGCAAGAATGACATCGAGCCGCTTTACAGTGCAAACAACACTAATTGTAGTGTTAACGTAATGCGTGATGTAACGAAAGTTTATTTTGAAATAGAATGTGTGTTACCAACTGAAAATACGACTAAGTCGACATGTCAAATGGCACCCAAGCAAGAATTTGTTGAACAAGTTCGAAAGAACTGTAGTGGATCGGAAACATGCAGGCTTCGAGTTGAGTGGCCATTGTGGTTCTATTTGATTGCAATCTGTCAAAAGTGCAGTCCAATTGTAGCTGCGCGTGCTAAGCTTTGCTTAGAAATTCAATGTCAATTGGGTGAGTATTATAATTATTCTTCTATGATGAAGATCAAGACTATTTCACAATTCCTGTTACTGTTACCATTGATACTATCACTTTCATGGCCACTATCACTATCACTATTGCCACAATCGTTGTGATCATTATCATCCACCTACACCAAAACTAAACTGATCATTAAAAATGAAGGTAAAAATTCAATTCTTCAGTTCTTCTGTATTAATATTTTAGAAACAGGCACTGACAGAAACGGACGGAGATACTAAACTTGGTTAAAAGATTTCTGGTATGCACAACATGGAAGTGTTGCAAGACATCTGACATTTTAAACCCCAAATTTTCCACCTCATCGCCTATTGTATATCAGCCTCTAACTTGTCACATTCATATCTTTGCAGATATTATATGTGCGTAACATACATTTTCAAATCGATAGTAAGTAATTTTACATCAGATATTAATTCAATACAGATGAATTGGAATACACCTACAGAAACTGAAACATACAAGAGACTGCCCAAATCTCATACCGAGAAACCAAGAAGGACGATATTGACGTCTCAGTGTCATGATGTCGTGACTGTATCTAAAAATACAATGTGACATTTTTGAGATTCCAGAAGACAAATACCACATTACAAAACATGTCAAAAGGTTAAACTGAAAGAAACAATCCATGTGGCTTACCTGGTGGCAGTGTCGAAACGTTTTGCAAACTAAGAAGATTTTGAAAAATTCATATTAACAGGACGATTTACTTTAAAAAACAACAATACGTTCATACCTTTCACATGCTCAGAAGAGGCGAACAATTTGATATAGAATTGTTTACTGCTTTATGTTTTTATCTCCTCGATGACATGCAGTAAGCAATACTACTTAATATTACTGTCTTTCTAAAATGTTGCAAGCTTTGGAGTGATTTGTTAATTTTATGTTTTTCTGCCAGTAAATGTCTTTATTTTGGGTCAAACTATTTAAAATCATTTAGTTTGCATTTATGCTATAAGAAATTGTGCTATAGTGACGCGGCTCTTGTGTGGAGCAGGATTTCAATGAATGGTTAATCCTTGCTTTTAGCTCGGACTGGGGACATGGAATGTGAGACAAAATTTTAATATTTTCTGACTGACAAACAAGCAGAAAGTACTAAGAGGAATCTGATTTAAGTAAGGCTCCAAGCTAAACGTGGGAATACTCTTTTCGGTTTATTTTATCTTTTAGATGTTGTGTCAAGTATTCACATTGTGCATACCATGGATACACTGCAGAATTTAACGCATTCTTTCCATATCCCCAGTGTGAAGTTGTAGATACAATATTCATTATGGTCTAATGTTTGCTGTTTAACAACAACAAAAATGGTACGGGTAAGCTAATATATGTTTTTTTATATGTCCGCATACAGAGAGGACCATGTCCAACTCAACAAACGTCAGCACAACCGTTTTTGCTGAGACAAATCCTCCTGACGTCACACGTCAGACCGTAACAGCAAAGGATTACAAACTGGCTATTTCTACGGCTATTGGCATTGGAGTCGCTGTCGTGGGCGTTCTATTGTTTACTGTAATCATCATTATATGCATGGGGTAAGTCATAATATAGCAATATTCACAAAAATTCGTTCATATGTAGTTCTTCTTGAAATAAAATTGCTTAGGCTGGCGATCAATTGAGGACTACTCAAGTAATCCATAGTTTCATTTGGTTTATCCGCATCGAAATCAAATTGATATACCGTCAAAACTAAATATTTCCTGCAAGAAAAGAAAGGGGAGGATACAACAATGGCAATTATTTTTGCTTCCATTCTCAATTTCAAAAGATATAATTAATCACACAACCAACTAAATTCTAATTAAAATTCCAACTTTAAAAAAAATTGGAACTGACACTGGTTACGGGGAATCATTTTTTGGCGCAAAATGGGAGAGTACGGTATGTATTCCAAAAAGGTTTTTTGCTTTCGTCTTACCATAAATATTATTCAAGTTATAACTTATTAAAGAATAGATTATTAAAATTTTAATTTTAATATTTCCTTTCAAAATTTGAATATACCATTAAAAAAATGGATATGATACGGAAATAATGAAAAACCTTTTTGCAATACATACCTAACTCATCCATTTGGCACCAAAGTAATTGATTCAGAATTACTAGTGTCAATTCCAATTTTTTATTGAAAGTTGGAATTTTCATTAAAATTTAATTACTGATTGCTTATGTAATAACTCATATCTTTTGAAATATTGTATATTAGTAAAAATAATTGTCATTGTTGCCCTGCCCTCTTTCTTTTCTGTCAGGAAATATTTAACTGCAGTGTTGTTTCAATTCAATTTTGAAGAGGATACAGCAAATGAAACTATAGAACATTTGATTTGTCTTCACTAGATTACTACCTTAAGAGATAGCCATAGCAGTTAAAAGTAGTTGGCGATACCAGTTGAGTGAAGTAAAATTGCGTTTGATCAAAATAAGGTAGATAGCCAGTGACGATATTTTAGCATAGAATAAGCTTTTTGTTTTTGTTTTTGTTTTTTTTTTTTTGTAAAAAGGACAGCCTTAACTTAACACTGACTCGTGCAGTTATGTACATAACCCTTAATTAATCATGATATATCTCAGCAATGGAGACACGTATATTATATATTTACCTCGAAGTTTTGCTGCATTGTATAAACCGTTACGTCATGATTTAACCGTTTAGAATACAATGGAATTTCAAAAAATCAAACATGCTCTTGCAAACTTCTACAAAGTGTACCTTCTGCAGTTGCACTTGCAGACTAATAATTCTTGTTTTATTATACTTTTAACAATTTTCTTTTTTCCTGTTCATTGATATGATTTATGAAAGTTCACATTTTTCAAAAAATGCTGCCTTTCTTGCAGTAGTCGAAGGCAAGAAATGCGAGTGAAGAAGCGAGAAGGTAAACGAACGCAAGCCAAGAATGATCAAGAAAACTATATGCCTTTTGGCATTTCCCCAATTACGCAACATGGAAATATATACACTAGTAAGGGCAGTCTTAACTAAACCAGAATGTGGCTATCCGTACAGTCCACTTACAATTGTATTATGACAGTATATGACTTTGTGATTACTGTATATATCTCGCAAGCTATATCGTGTAAGGGCGAACAGTTACCATTGTTTTTAGTAACTGTACACGGCAATACGCTTGGCGGACTATTGTACCAGAGCGTGACGTATCCTTGTCTGATGGTTTGAAATGGGCGTTTATCGGACGTAAATTTCTTGCAGCATTGACACTGGTATGTTTTACACATAACAAGTCTGTCAAAGTGGTTAATAGCAAAAACAGTTTCTCATATTCCCTGTATGAAGAGACAAGTACGCGGAAGTCATCACGAGGACAAGCCCATTTGTTTGTGTTATTAGTGAACTTTGTACAACAGGCAGTTTGAATGCATCCCGCTATTAATGAATATTCAATACCGTGACTATGTAATGTTACATTTGCCTCAAATGTAGCCATTGCCCATTGTTATATAGGTCGAATTAGATTTATTTAATTTGCTTTGGTGGATGTGCACTGAATTAGACATCTTGACAACACATTTGTATCAACATTAGTGTGTGTGCACAAATTGGTTTGTCATACTCCACACTCACACAACACACACACACACACACACACATATATATATATATATATATATATATATAT
The DNA here is from genome assembly GCA_964020975.1 of Hermodice carunculata. Classification (NCBI taxonomy): domain Eukaryota; kingdom Metazoa; phylum Annelida; class Polychaeta; order Eunicida; family Amphinomidae; genus Hermodice; species Hermodice carunculata. The sequence continues at coordinate 27,872,058 of OZ026617.1, forward strand.
ATATATATATATATATATATATATATATATATATATACATGTGTGTGTGTATATATATATATTAATAAAACTGTAAATTCTCAAAAACATACTTTTTATGCTAGACGTTCATTAATCTTTAACCATTTTGGACACGCATTTAGCCTACTAAGTGTTTCATTACAACAAAGAGAGACATTTTATAAAATCACTACAGGTGATTAAGCAGACTATCATGTGTCATTATACTACAATGTAGGACTAGACTCTGATGTATAGCCATGATTGAATAATGAATCCTCAACCAAAATAATAATTCACATAAGAATAAGGTCTGTGACTTTTGTTTTCTGAATATATACTATGAATCATCGATTCATGGATTTGCTGACTTACTGACTTACCGCTAATTCGAATGTAAATATCAGTTAAATTGTTAATAAATATATTATGAGAAGTTATTCCATGTGAGTTACAGTTCAGTTGGATGTCGCTTGCGTGTGGCACCTCTGTCAAGGGGGCTGTTAATGTGGCTTGTTTTCATCTTGCTACTATCTGAAATCAAGTATATTTTGCTCCTTCCATTCAGTTTATATATATACATATATATATATATATATATATATATATATATATATATATATATATATATATATATATATAATCTCTGCAACATCAATCGTGGCTGCCAGTAGCCTTGGATGTCAGTCGCTTGCTTAAGGTTTGGAGCATGATCATTGCTGACTACAACACATCACGATACATGGATACATGCTACGGTTCATCCTGCGCTTTACTGACCATTGTGTAATATTTGTCTGATCATAGTAAGTAATATCTAAACTGTACAGCATTTTGACAAAACTCAGATAAGAGGTCGAGCGGCAAAGAAAACATCGCACTTGGACTGCTAGCGGAGCTGCAGATTAATTTACTGATATTTCTGTGACCATGGACCTGTTGGTTTATTCTAAGTTTAAAAAACGAGCACAACTACTCGAGAAAGTCAAAATACTTTCGTTTTGGAAAAGCAGTCTCAGCACAAACGTTGCAAAGTAATTCTTGCACCAGCACACTCAAAACATGTGAACGTAAATGCTTCCAAACTATATTTTAATCTTTGATTTTTTTTAATCATATGCATATTGGAAGCGTCATTAGAAAGCGATTCAAAGCGATTTTACCTTCTGCAGTTGAATAATTCCGGACCACCACTCTCGTAGTCTGTAAAAAGAACTGTCTAATGACGCTCCCAATTCGATAGATTATTATATTATAAAGGCAAAGATATAAACTTTGCGGTCCACGACGTTCGTTCCCTATCACGTATCGTACGTTAGTTCGAACTGAAATCAATATAAAACGAAGGTGAATCCGTACTCCGTCACAAGGCACAGCAGTGTCACAATTTTGCTTTGCATTGTAATCTAGGTGCAATTATTAACAAGGATTTATCACAAGATGCTGCTTTATCATATCTAGTGAAACGGCAGCAAATCTTCGTCCAGCGAAAAACAGCTTTGATACACCACGAATCTCGTAAACGAAGACTGCCTCGGCAATGAGAAAGCACTTGATGAATTCTGCGACATCCTTTCTGTTTCACTATTATTACATGTTACTTAAACGTTTAGGCACTTACACGGGTATTCTTGAGGATAAAATACATAACAGCATTATTTTATAAGCAGGCTTAATAAAAAAAAATTGATTTTATTACTTTGCAATATAAGTTCCATCTTACAGTTTGATACTCTATAATTTAACTGTGATGCAAGATAGTGATAAGAAAGTAAGCCATTCGCATAAAAAAGCCTGCTTCTAAATCAATATGTCCAGTCACTTACGGTTCGAAAAGCTAATTATGTATCGGAATAAAGTCAATGGATAAGCAAAATATGTCATTGAGTTTCTTACCCTTCAAAAATTTTCTTACCTCTTGAATGATATGTTTTCGATTTGTGTTTTAAATTTCCATTCAAATATTAAAATATTAGACATATTAGAATGTTGCACTGTTACAAAGGTGCATGTATAACTGTTGCATCAATACGTTTTTTTCTGTAAGAACTTATGGAGAAATCATAAGGGTTTGATGTGATGGACGGGTGTTTAGGAATATCCATTTGGAAGCACACCACGATATTTTCATATTTTGTTTTGCACATAAAAATTCAAGTGTGTGAGGCGATGCATGATTCTCATAAATGTTTTCTTCTGTGGCTGTTTAAGCTGCGTAGTCGGCATACTGCGAGAATTTTTGTTCGACATCACCTATTGTAATATCCTTGATTTTATTTTCTGGTGTTATAATTATTAACTAAAATTTCTATGCATATAATAAACATATATGGGGATAATGGCCATCGCTGACGTATTCCCCTTGTTAACTGAAAGCTCTTCAATGTACATCTATTATTATTTCACAGCTTTTTAAATAGTGATATAAATTTTTAACCAATGTTTAAATAGATGTCCACAAAATTGAAAAAAAAATCTAAACCCGTATCTGCAAAGCCACACTATTAGTAGTCAAAAGCTTCTTCGAAATCCGTTGAAGCTTTAACGGATGCTAAATTTTCTTCTTCGGCAAAATCAATGACATTCAAAATTGTATTAATATTCTCTCCAATGTATTTATCTTTCATAAAGCTTGTTTGATTATCATGAATAAAAGTTGGCGATACTTTTTTTTATTCTTGTTGCCATAGCCTTGGTTGCTAATCCATAATCTTGGTTTAAAATGAGATTGGTCTCCAATTCTTAATGACCAGTTTATCTTTGTCTTTCTTTGGCAATAATGAAATAATGCTATGCTTTTTGTGTTATGGAGAGTGTCTTATTTTCGTACGATTTGTTTTTGGCATTTGGAAAAAAAAGGTTTAATATCTATCCAAGAGACCTTGTAAAATTCTGCCTGAAGCCCATCAGAGTCAGGAGATTTATCATATTTGTGTACTTTTCAGTGCTATTAAAAGTGCATTTTCAGTCATTTTACCCCCGCATATTGATTGTTCTTTTGACAATTGTGGAATGTTTTCATCGCCTGGAAAAAAATCATAGTTCTGCTCTATTAATGTTGTGTCTATTTCTCTCTTTGTGTGTAGTTGTAGATAAAATTTTCTCAGTTCTTTTACGATATTTCGCGGATCAGTTACTTTTAAATTGTGTAGTCGTAAGCTGTTAAAACTTGTTTCATTATAATTTCTTTTCTCTGAATTGATAAATTTTTGGATGGTTTTCCACCCTCTTCATACCATTTGCTCTTACATCGGATAACAGCTCCGTTAGCTATATAATCGTATTCCTTTTGTAAGTCATTGTTCATATGTGTAATTTTCTCCTCTATTTCGTTTGTACTATTTACCATAAACTCATTTTCTATTTCCTTTAAATCTTTTACTAGAGAATCAATTTAATTCCCTTTGTTTTTTTTTTCTTACGTGTAGAGTATTTAATTGTTGCAGTTCGAACTTCCATTTTTACATTTTTCCCACAACATCATACTATCTAGGTTTTCATTTGACTCGAATGTGTTTTGATTGTTAATTTTAATGCAATTAACATAGTCTAGTTCACGCAATAGCGAAGTGTTTAGTCCCCCAAACCATGTCCTCTTATATTTGTTTGTGCATATATTATTGATGTTATGGCCGAATGATCAGATCCGAAGCCCGGGGTAATTTCCTGCTTTTCTTATTAGATCAGACAGGCACCAAAAAAACTAGAGAAAAATGTAATCTACTTTGTATAAATGTTGGATTTTTTCCCTCGCCAAGTAAACGATCTTTTGGCGGGGTTATTTTCCCCCGAATATCAACCAAATCGGTTTCTTCCATCCAATTTTTAACCAACCTCTGTTTTTTATTATGTGTAACTGGATTCCCTCCTTGCTTATAAATATTTACGTCTAGAACAAAATTATGAAGAAGAGAATATTTCGAACACATTTGATATATTACAAGAATTCAAAATTATTTCAGGATTGGAGGTTAACTGTCATAAAACTAATATATTAAAATTATAAGTATTGAAAATACAAATATGATTTTGAATAAACATTTTACCCTGGAGAGGACCAGTGACATAATTTCTATCTTGGGAGTAAATAAAACTACAGACAAGGATGAAATATTAAACATAAATTACAGACCAAAATACATAAAATGAAGAAAAACTTTGACATGTGGGACAGACGACAATTATCTCTGTTTGGAATAGCTTTAATAATCGAACGCTTGGGTTTATCACAACTTATTTTTTTCAGTATCAGTGCTTCCAAACCCACCGATAGAGATGCAAAAGAAGTAGAACAAGTTATATATGGGTACCTATGGGATCAGAAGCCAGATAAAATCAAAAGATGTAATCTAGGGGATCAAACAAACTAAGTGGACTGGTTATACCACAATTTACAGCACAGATAACAGCTTTAAAGTGTGCATGGGAGAAACGACTTAGTAAAGTGAATCAAATGCAGCTTGAAAAACACTTGCATATAAACAGATGGATTTTCCAATAAACAACCATTTCATATGGACATGTAATTTAAATGTCGCAGATGTAGAAAGTTGAAGTGGAAGGATAAGGAGTGAGTTTTTTTTGAAAGATGTATTACTAAGTTGGGTAAATACAACTTTTCCAATCCAACAGATGTAGGAAAAATTAAAGAAGAAATATTATGGTTTAATTCACATGTTAAAATAAATAACAAGCACATTTTCTATAGGAAATGGTACAGCAAAAGAAAAATGAAAGTGAACGATTTGATCAGACAACATGGAATTTTTCATAGTTTTTTTCATGAATTGAAAAATAGATATGATTTGAATGTTAACTTTATAGACTACCTTGAAGTATTGTCTGCTATACAAAGTCAATGAAAAAATGTATCAAAAAAAAACAGAGATAGTAATAACACTTTCAAAACAAATTTAGTTAAAGTATTGGAGGTGAAGAAGGTACCAAATTTACATTTACTCGATTGGTACAAATTTACACCTCTTCTCCTATACCTTTAATCCTTAAATGAGAAAGAGATTTTAGTACCGAGGTGGATCTTACTGAATAAGAAGATGCTTTTACAATCATGTAAAAAACAACAATATCACCTGATCTCCGAAGGGTTCAATTAAAATTTATGTATAGATGTATATATATATATAGTAACAAAATATTATATAACTGGAAATTAACAGACAACAACCTATGTTTTTTCTGTGCACGAGAGGTAGAAACCATTGTACACTTATTTTAGGACTGTGGTATTATCCAAGCCTTTTGGAATGAAGTATTTGCTAAATGGAAAATGCGAGATGTCTCAATACTTTCTAACAAGGAAGTACTATTATGTTTAGGTAACGTAGGAAAACTTTGTAATTTGATTTCCCTTTGCGGAAGAAAATCATTTACAGGCTTAAATATACCCAATCTTTATTCGATTATAATACCTTCATGACATATTTGTTAAAGCTTCACAACATAGAACATGGAATTGCAGAGAACAGAACCAAAGTATCCACACATGATAAAAATGGAATAATCTACTTATTTGACCATTAGTTATTGCTCTTTCTAAGACTGATGTACTTAATTCATGTATGTAGCCACCAATCTAGATGTATGGCGCATGTACGGACAAAAGAGATTAGTAAAAAAAATAATAATAACTGTCACATATGCAGTTCCATGCCCTAACACTACTAAATCACAAGTTAGACTATTTGGTGACTCCTTTTGCCAACTTTCATTTAAAATCTCTAGTACACTTATAATCTTTCAACTATCATTATGATTTCTTTCTGTTAAATGTGCTCAATTTATATGACCCTTGTATTCACTAGGCCTTGGGCGAGATTTAGAGAAGGTTTGGAGCTGGCCTTAAATAGTGGAATTTTGGCAATTGTGGACAGAATTTGATAAAATTAGAAAGGGATTTGTCTTATGAATATATAATGATAATGCAAAGAAAGTATTAGTGGCAAAGTCGGGCTACTTTAGGTGTTTTTAATCAGAAATTTTGAAGGAGGTAAAATAGGTCAGTGAGTGTGGAGCCACCTTTTTGAATTATATTACCGTCCAAGAAAATAAGCAAGCACATGATCTAGTATGTCAGGACGTGGATTGCCAAAGAGTAGCAGGGGTGCAGGCTGAGGGAAGGCAGCAGGAAGGAGGTCTTCCAGAGGGGGTAGTAGTAGGGGGACAGGTCGAGCTAGGGCAGGAACAGACAGGAGGGGAGGATGAGCTCAGGGTAGAGCTAGAAGGGGAGGAGTGGGATGACCACATACAGTGTGAGAGGTGCTGTATGTGGGTCGAGTTCAGTGCTGCAGGACTAGCATGCTCTTTGAACGAGGCAAGGGAGGAAAGTTTTCAGTTTAGGTGTGGGAAGTGCAGGAGGGTGGAGACAACCTTAGAGGAGGCTAGAGCTAGTGTTAGGGCTGCAGCTGTTGTGAGGGAGGAGATCCAGGATCGGGTGGAGCAGGCTGAGGGGGAACAGGATGGGGGAGAGGCCAGGAGGGAGGTGAGGATGAAGGGAGCCAGAGAATGGCAGGGCATAGCAGGAGGGAGAAGAAATCAGGAGGGAGGCGAGGATGAGGGTATATAAACAGAGAGTGACATGGCCAAGTGGGAGGGGAAATAACGAGAGACCTAAAGAGGCAGTGGTGATAGGCAGCAGCATCGCTAGGAGGGCAGATACGGTATTTTGTAGGGCAGACAGGGAACATAGGGTTATGGTGTGCTTTCCAGGGGCCAAGATTGGGGATGTTGAAGAGAGGCTTGAGGGGGTAGTGAGCAGTAGTGGGGAGCATTGAAGAGTCATTGTGCCGGTCAGCACAAATGATTTCTCAGACAAGGAAGAGCAGGGGGAGAGAATAGGGACAGAGACGGTGTTATGCAGGTATGGGAAGCTTGTGGGGAGGTTGGCGCATTTAGACTGAGATGCTTTGGTAATGGGGATATTATCAAGGCTCAGGATGAGTGGGTGGGAAGCAAGCAGGATGTGTGGGATTAATAGGAGGTTAGAGAAGTTATGTAGACAGGGGGAATAGCTTTTAGAGACGTGTGGGAAGACTTGGTAGTGAGGAGGGAGATGTTTGCTTGGGATGAGATGCTCCCAAGTCAGAAGGGAGGTGAACGGTGAGGGCAGGTCTAAAGTGAGTGGGTGCAGCAGCAAGAAACCTACGAACCCAAGCAAATTCAGGAGCAGGATAACAACCACAGACAAACAGGAAGTAGCAGCAGAACAAGAGGGAGAGACAGAAAGAAAAACAACATGAGAATAGGATGTGTCAATTGTAAAGGATTCAAAGGGAAGATAGCAGAAATAGTAGAGGTAGCTGAAAGAGAAACGATGGAAATTATAGCACCAGTAGAGACACATTAAAAAAGAAGAGATATGAATAGTGACAGGCCCCCAGGATATGATATGACAGGTAAAGGAAGAGAGAGTGGGCAAAAGAAGGGAGGAGGAGTAGGGTTTCTGATACGGAATGGGGTGATGTGGCACAAAATCTGGAAGGACAGATTGGAAGATGATAGTGAGATCAAAACTGAAATACAGTGGATACGAATAGAGGCAAATGGAAAGAAAGTAGTGATAGGTGTAGTGTATGTGGGTCACGAGGGGCTATAGATGCATGGAATGACCAGATATATGATAGGATGAGAATGATGATTAGTGATATTCAGCAGCAGGGCTACCAGATTATGTAAGCTGGGGATTTTAAATGGGCATATAGGTAATGGAATGAGAGGAATTGAGGGAGGGGATAGTAAAATCAATGGAAATGGAACCAGGTCACTGAATTTCACAAGGGAATTTGGTCTGAGGATAGCTAATAAGGATGCACAATGCAAAAGAAAGTTGACAAGGGATCTGCAGAAAGGCAGACAAAAAATTTATTATATTCTAGTTGACAGTGAAGTATTTCAAATGACACAAGGATGCAAAATATATGAGGAAGGTAGATTGGATATAGGCAGTGACCATAGCTGGATGATGGCCTCGATTAACATGCAGTGTCAAAGAAGAAACGCAGGGAAGGGGTGGGTGGGTGTGGAATATAAAGGAGAAAACAGACTAGACAGAGTATAGAAAAAAAGTCTAAAACTGAAATTGCAGGAATGGAAACGTACTGGGAGAATAAAGGGGAAGTACAGGGAATGAATGGAGATCTGATCATTCTTAAGGTAGCACAGGAAAAAATGGGTAGAAAGAAAGTCCTGGTTGAAAAACTATGCTATAGAATAGACCCAGAGGTAAAAGGAGCCATAGAAGTAAGAGGGCTAAAAATAGAGCATGGAGATTAGCCAGGAAAAACAAAGACCCTGAAGGTCTTAAAGAAGAAACTAAGAGACTGTATATGGAATGTAGAGGGAATGTAGCAGAGATGAAAGCAGAAAGGAGAGCCAGTAATAATGAATAAAAAACAGATAATAATAAAGAATGGGGGAGAAGAGCCAACCATCATTTGGAGACAGGTTATTTGGCATAAACAGAATAAAGCACAGGAAATCTCACACACAGGGAACAGGACAGATAACAAGGAAAAAATACAGGAAGCTTTAAGGAAGCATTGGCAAGAAGTCAATAACCCTCAGTGGGGTCAGGGAACAGTACCAGAGTGTCAAGCAGAATACACACAGGATCAAAGGGATCCAGTGATGTGTGACAGAGTCAGAAGTATAGAAGTTAAAATAACAGTTGAGTGGATGCGATTATGCAAACCTCCAGGAACGGCAACAGGCTCGCCTGTCACCTCTGCAGCCCGGGTTCGATTAATGGCCGGGGAAACATGTGGAAAGAGCTCCTACCACTCTGACTGTGCAAGGTGGTTTTCTCCGAGTCCTTCGGTTTCCTCCACCAAAACATGTAGGTAGGGAGTATACACCACGATCTGAGCCATGGACAATGATTAATATAGGCTTGGCCTCCTTTGCAATCCATGTAAAAGATATGGGTCTATACTTTTACAGGACCAGATGATATCTTGTCAGAATTCATAAAGAGAGGGCCGGAGGAAATTGAAGATAGTCCACAGTTGCTTTTTAATAGCGTTATTGAGAAAAGAGAATTATCAAAGGAAAGGAATAAACTCAGAATTTCATAAATCCAAATATGGGCCTAGGAGGCCAACTGGATCAGTGTAGGGGTATTGCCATTTCATCAAATTTTGGGCAATATTCAGCAGGATAATGTACAGGAGACTAAGTAGAATATTTGGAAAGCTTGGACTTCTGGGGGAAATTCAGAATGGATCCAGACCAGGCAGAAGGGTAGGTGAACACATCTTCACATAGACCTAGGTGTTAGAATTAGCAAGGCAGAAGCGAAAGAAAGTCTTCATGGGTTTCTTAGTTGTGAGGAAAGCTTGACTAGGTGCTAAGATAAAAGCAACGGGTAAAGGCATGTTCAGGCATCTGGTGGAGAAGATGAAACAGAAAGTGAATCGTACAAAAGGAATGATTAAAGCTACTGCACAGAACATTTTCAACAGAGTATACACAGCAAGGGTACTATGATAGAGTTGCAATACCAGGGGTGATATATGGTTAAGATGTAATTTCAGTAAGTGAGGGAGATATCTAGGGAATAGAGAAAACACAGAATGAGATGGAAAAATGGATACTGGTAGCACCACCATGCACAGCAACAGAAGCAGTCCTAGAGGAGTTAGGGTGGGATAAAATCACAGACAGAATTGCCAAAGCAATGCTTAAGTACTGGGGGGGGGGGGGGGGGTATATGCAAGCAACGAATGAAGACAAGTGGTGCAGGAAAGTTCACAATGAAGTAGTCAAAGAACAAGCAAGATGGGTCAAAGAAATAAATAAGTTGACAGAGAGATATGAATTGAAATGATATGATGCGGTTGATGACTGGAAAGTGTATATAGGTAGGACTGTTACAGAGGGTTGAAAGGAAGACTGGAAAACAGGAGTCAGGGAAAAGGGTATATTAAAAGCGTACAAGGTACTAGAAAAGCCAAAGAAAAGTGTGTGTTGGGATGGAGGAAAGGGATTCAGGCTTCTTTTTCAAAGTAGGACAGGAGTGATCAATCTACAAAGGAGAAAACAGAAGTGGACAACGGGTAGTAATGGTAAATGTAAGGTATGTAAACCAGAGGCAGATGTGATAGTGGATCATTGCCTGTTGTAGTGTGATGCATATAGAGAGATAAGAGAAGCATTTTTTGGAAGTGGCACAGGGAAGACTATAATAACAAGTGTATAGAAGTGGTTGGGGGTTTAGAGGAAGAGGAACGTGTAGCATGGGTTTTTGGTATTAAGGGTGGCTTTCTGGGAGGCAGGAAAGGCACGAAAAGTCTACAGGACTACCTGGTAGGGTGCTGGGAGAAAAGAAAAAAAAAAGAGAGGGAATGGTGGTAGCCCTTATAAGGCCTCCCATTGGGTGCCCCATGGGAAATGCCAGAGCCTTAGAGGCGGGAAAAGGGTTTATGACGGAAGGTCTTTTTTAACTGTATTTCAAGGGGGGGGGGGAAACAAGCGCTGAGTGTAGGGGCATATATCCAGAACCAATGGCCCACCAGCCACAGCTGTGAGTGACTGTGTGGATGGCCCTTTGCCTCGGCTCTGGGCCTTGAAAAATTGCCAGCATGAGCTGATTAGGATAACCATGGTTTCCTCCACCTCATCTATTTTTCTTTCCTTTCCCTTACTTTTGCCTAGGCCTCCTGTGTCACACAGGACAGCAGCACAGAAGGGGAGAGCCACAGCATTATCATTATCATCATCATCATTATTATTATTATTATTATATTGTCACTTGGTTTGAAAAAAAATGGCGCTATTATCAGTTGCTGATTTTAGCTTTTTTTTTCAAATTACGAATGATTGGTGAGAGTACATGTTAGCATGATTAAAATAGATATACTGATGTCCGTGAATATATTTCTTTTTTCTTCCAAAAACCTCTGAACAGATCCACTTAAATTCAATTGCGGATGTACCTTATATAGGTCTTTATCATATTTTACCAACACATTATGGTGCATGAACTTTTTATATTTTGTATTTGTGGTCATTATTATTTTGGACAAACTGGAAATAGGTGTTCTGAAATTGCTTGCGTAAATGCTTCCATATCGAACAGGAATGCTTCTGAGGTCCACTGGTGCTTTATTTGTGTTCATTGGCGATCGTGATTTACCTTTTTTATTTGTTATGATTTTTTTATCATTTTTTGATTTTTTTTTGCTCATTTTTCCAAAGTTGTGGCCAGATGTTCCTCAGACATTGTTGGGAATGTACTTTATCTTTATGGAAGTTGTTCCGAACAGCCGTTACCAGTCACAGTGGTATACCCGTGTATTATTCATCTCTAGGGTGTATTTTTATGTGAATACACAAAATGTAAGGAAAATATATCAGGCCTACAATACATACGTTCCGCTAAAACTAGGTCATTGGGTCATGTTTCTGAGTCACACTAATATATCCATAAGCTATTGGATCTAGACTGTAACTTCCCTGGGGTTTCTCATTTTATTCCACTCAACCCCACACATGACCAAAGACTGGCATACATGTTATGCCATAAACTAGGTTACTTGGATATGTATTTGGGTCAAAATAATACCCGTTTACTGTTTACTACAGTTTCTGTAACATTCTTGTACTTTGGCTCTGTTTGTGCAACCTAACAGACATTTTTTTTGCATTTTTTGCATAGTTTCGCATTTACATCTCAGTGAATCTATACCAATGGAGTTTAGTATAAGGCCCAATCATATACACTTGCTATCAGCTCACTTTAGCTCAGTTCAGGGTCAGACTTCGGTATGAATATTTCGGGACGCCTAAACACCAATCGAAAGTGATATATATATATATGTATATATATATATATATATATATATATATATATATATATATATATATATATATATATATATATATATATATATATATATACATATATATATATATATATATATATATATATATATATATATATATACAGAGAGAGAGATACAGATATATATATATATATATATATATATATATTTATATATAATATATACACATGTGTGTTTGTGTGTGTGTATTACTTTCGATTGGTGACTTTACTGGTTTCATCAAATTGTAGTAGAATAATATTTGGCCGACGTATAAATCACATTCACAGGCATGTCCTGAATTCTGACAGACTGAAGATGACGGTCACGTCATGGGTTAGCTGTGTACAGTACGTATACAACATGTCGAACACGGATACCAGCATCAACGACAGTTCAGAGGATGTAGGCCACGAATCAAATCATTCGGTTAAAATTTTTAGAGGCACACGGGTATTGTCCCGATTGAGTTTGTCCCGGATTTTGTCCAGATATTACTGTGAGTTAAGTATGCTCTTCTCTACTGCCTTCTCATTAGCGCAGGGAAAAGCATCATTACGATCAAAGGTCTTATGGTAAGTGTCGATTTTGATTGGGAATATCGATTTAGTGCATATATATATATATATATATATATATATATATATATATATATATATATATATATATATATATATATATATATATATATATATATCACAAAATTAAACTTGCATAATGTTTTTTTTCCAATAGCATGCTAGTTTTAGGCATTTAGTACAAAAGTTTAACTTATTTAATCTGTAAACTGCTTCTTCTAAACCCATTTAAAGCAATACAGCGGCAAATATAATTCTCATAATCATTTTGAACTGTTACCACATAAGAAATTATATATTATTACAATAACATGAGAGATGATATCATGGAAATAGGAGCCTTAAATACCTATGACAGTAATCTATCCGACGTTCAGGACCTATTACACATTTGCATCAGCAAAAAGCGCAGTGAACCCCTTTCACTATTTTCAGTAATTGCTCTTATACCCATAAATGGGTTAAAATCATCATAAATGTGGAATACAAATATATAAATATCATATGACAAACGTAAAATACAAACTATGTTATGCACAACTTCTTGTCGTTTTAAAAAACATCTTATATACACACATATCGCCACTGGCAAAGCCATCGCCGGACCAGGTTAGAAGAAAGTTGCAATGTTTCTGTTATTATTATCCCCAACTGTCTAAAGTTCATCTCTGTACAATAAACAATTAAGTACAAAGTGTACTTCTGTTTCAGTATTTGCGGAAGTGCAAAATACTTGTGATGTTCTCCTTTTGCATCTGCCAGTTTCTATCGAGAAATGGCTTGTTCAGTTTATGATAAGTGATTTCAGATTTATCTTTATATTTTGAGAGAAAATCCACTTAATTTGGTTCAGGTTTATTGAATCTTCCTTCGCATTCACATTGAGCATATGTTTATAATGTGTATACCAATACTTAACAGAAACGTGAATCGTGTTGGCAGGTAGCTGTCATTTTGTAAATAGTTTACTTTTTTCCAAACTTTTTTATCCCCATTAATATTACCTTTCTCAACTTCTGTTATAATAGCGGCTTTATACTGCCTTCTACACAAACGAACAAGCCTTTTAAATGTTTCAACTCTTGAAAATAGGACCCCCCCCATATAATTATCTCGGGGCATTTTGAAAATGCCATCTTCCAACCATTCTAGTTATTTTAGCTTTGGGGCAATTATCTCTAAACCAAGGAGTATTGGGGGGGGGGGCGGTCTTGTTCTTGATGCCTCTTTTACACTTGCTTTTGCCACATCAGTGAGGATTTCGTTAAGGGGATTAAAAAATTTGTGTACGTCTTTGGAAAATAACAGATTTTGACAGGTTCAAATTTAAGCTAAGCTTGGTCATCCAAATGATAACGGAGCACCGCTCAAGCGAAAGACTAAAATGTTTTGATGCTTCCGTATGATTATAGCTGCTAGCAACCTTCTTTAATATAGGTCAGTAATCTATGACACTTGAAACCGTTTACTGTATGACATGGAATTCGCCATGAGTCCGATTATTAGCGATTCGGAGACCTGAACTTATGCACAGTTGTAACCGTTTTCCACCCGTCTCATTTACTGTCCTGAGATTGTCGACGTGGGGCTGTGTCAATGGCATAATTATGGGGAAGCGGAACATGGTCATAATGATCACACTAAATACAGACTTAACATTCAGATCACCCATAATGAGACAATTGAGCCTTTAGGGACATAATTAGCAACTTGCGATTAAAACAGTTGAAATTACATGCAGTTATCGACTTTTAGTTGATCCAGAGGAATGTAGATGCAACCCAAATACATATCATCGGATAAACCAACATACACTTTGTTCAATTTTATACAAATAAAATTAACATTTTTTTTCTTCCAAAGGAGAACAAGGCCTATCAGCCATCCTTGTTTCGCTTGTTCATGTTTCATTTTCCTATGAGAACTGAAAACGTCAAATTTACGAATGTCTGGGTCCAACTTCATTGGAAGTTCATTATCATCTCAAAAGATAGTTTCCTGAAAGGCTGCTATGTCACAAATTAATAGTTTATAATTTGAATTCTTTGGAAATCGGAGTAAGTCGGGTCAGACGGATTATTTCCTTTAATACACTTTTAACCGACACCATTGATTCTCCACCTTAAAATTAAAAGGTGGTCTTTCAAGAGATGTTTCATGTTGATAAAGTTGATTTTATGATGTTCCTCTCAGTTGATTCGTCTCTGCTGATTCAAGTTTGTCCTTGTTGCGATTCTCAGCGTAGATTGTGGTGGGGTAAGTGTCCTCTGGTCACAACTAAAACTTTGTTTGACGTACTAGTGTACGTTTTTATGAAAAAACATCTATTCCTTTGTCGACGATATAGGCTATTCCTTCCATAGTCATCACTAGTAATGTTATCATTGTCGACATGGCTCTATGGCCCCACTCTTCGCTCATGCCCCTAGACGTCCGTTAAAAGTCCCATGCACTTCTTCTCTTTTTTACCCTGGTGAGCGTTTCCATTTTTATGCTATATTTTGAGGCTTGGTGTATCTGAGTGTGCTGTCTATTTTATTTGCATTATTTGTACTGGTTTGCTTGTACTTTGTGCTTTAGTTTGACTGTACTATGTATACTGTGATTTGCTTGTACATGTACTTTACTTGGTGTGCTCGTGCTACGTAACTTTCACCTTTATTTGCCCGTACTATGTGCTTTGGTTTGCTTATACCCTGTAGTTATATACCCCGAGTTGCTCAGTAATGGAGGTTTTAATAGATAAATAAATATTGCCCATAATTTTGGGAGCAATTCTTGGGGAGAGCTACAATGACAAGTGTTGCTCTTTTGTGAGTAGGTTTTTCCTTGTTATAACATACCTCAGACAGAGCCATGTGTCTAACTGTAGGATTTCAAGTTATCTTCTGGCCTCCGCAGCTGTATGGTGCTTGCGTAAGCTGACTCACGTGACAGGTTGTTTGGGTTGTTATCAAAAATCAACATATCTAGTTTTTCACTGTTTTCTAAACTTTACAAGTGGTTGCTTATCCTATTTATACGTGCCCATGATTGCATGAACATTTCTTAACTCCTCTTCGACCCAGTCTCATTCGGTTTGCTTCTGCAGCCAGTTGCTGAATTTAGTTCACATTTGATTGATGCCAACTGCGCATTTCAACTTGAATGTCCTTAATTACCCTTGGTAATTTTCTGCAATCCAAGCATGCCCTAGCTAGTAGTGTCATCATTCTCGCCATCTAAACATTTCGCTCTGTGCTTTGCCTTTGTATTGGCAGTTTTGCGTGCAATGAGAGTCTTTATTCGTTTCCCCCCCCCCTTTTTTTTTTTTTATTTATTCATTTTTTTGCATTTGATTTTTTTTCTTTTTATCATTGACCTGAGACAGCCGATTTTCTTACTGGTTGCGCACGGTTTTTTCTCCTCGTGTGAAGCTTTACTCGATGTTTCTTTCAGCCTGTTGCTTTGACGGGCCTGCTTCTCATTTTTTTAATATTATGGTCCCGTTCTGTTCGAGGTGTTGAGAGTTTACATTTGACTTTTTAGGTGAGTAGTCGAATCGTAATTGGTCACTTGGGACACCTTCAAGCGACCGTACCTTCAGTTCCAGACATAACAAATTATAACTCTTATTGTTTGAGTCGTGCACGCTACAATAACTATTAGAGTTCTCAGATTTGTTAATTGATTTACCATGGATACCTACAGAATTTGTGATTTTCCTCTTCAATTTTGACACTGAAGAGGACATAACCTCCAGAAAACTTTTTCCTGTGTGGCTACTATATGATTCAGTTGCTTCTGTCCTTGTTACGACCGATTTACTCTTATTTATACCCAAGTGTTCAGCGCCTTTTTACTGTTACAGGTGGCAAACAAGACGTCATTGTCCTGTGCCCTTTCTGTCGTGCCCAGAGCAGAAATACAGAATAAAGAAATCTTAATTGTGACACCTTTTTCAGCTCAACAGGTACTTAATTGACTGACATTTCTCTGATCTCAGTGTATTTACACAACCGCAGACAAGAGTTACAGTCCAAATATCAATGTATTCAAATAGTCGACTTTTTTCTGGATCTGTTCTTCAGGCTATATTACTGCGCCCTCCAAATGTTAATATTATTGAGAGCATGCATTTATTGATACTTACAAATACTTTAAACAGCATACGATATGTGAAAAATCAAATTAATGTTTTTTTAACGTATTGTTCATAAAATTTTGTTGTATTGTCAGCATACTGAAAACAATACAGAGGAAACGGACTCTTCTCACAATCAAGTGAACGGATCATAAATGGTTAAAGAGAACCCTGCAGCGTGTCCTGGTTCGACCATTATGGTTTTGCATGTCCAGTTGTGCCAATTAACGATTGGGGTGGGGGGTAAACTTTATTATTAATCCTTTATTTTGGTAGATACATGTAGCATGCTTTAAAAGTATTGTCTTTTCCACGTGGTAGGCCCGAATGCCCGGAATGTTTATAATGCATCGATCTCTGTCGTTCTCCGAAGCACAGCCCACCATAACTATTATTTGACGTCGCTCCAGTATGATAAATTCATTTAATATCCTGACACAACAATAATGACTCGTATTGTCCTGAAAATGCAGAATTTGAATAAACGTGTGTTTAAAATGACCTATTCTCTGTCATTTGGCGTCTCTTGTGCTCATAGTTGAGCGGCAATAAACAATGGGAAAATGCCGACAAGGAGTTTCAGGAGGTCCTTATTCCCAAATGGGCCTTCTATGTATGTGACCGACTGTGCAGACCTATAGAAAGGGCTTTATGACGACATCGATTCCCAGGCATATGATCTACTGTCTTTCTGAATCACTATAGTGAGGGAAAACGAGAGAGAGAGAGAGAGAGAGAGAGAGAGAGAGAGAGAGAGAGAGAGAGAGAGAGAGAGAGAGAGAGGAGAGAGAGAGAGAGAGAGAAAGAGAGTCCCAATTTCGTCAGTTAAATTTTTTAAAGCTTCTCGCTTGCCAATACTGTTCATCGAATATACGATCGACATACGTGGGGTTTTTTTTCGTTTTTTTTTGAGATTTTTGGGGGTTTTTTTGTTTTTTTGTTTGTTTGTTTTTTTTGTTTTCTGTTTTTTTTTTTCGAACTGAGACAAAGAGTTTGATTTCCGTACCTCGGAGTGCAATTGGTTCCAAAGTTAAGTAGTTGCAGGGAAGAATAAGTTATTAAATGGTTCTGTTCTCGCTCTAAAATGTGGTAGATCTGAGGGTTGTCTCGTTTCATATCTTCTCTTGACATTTGAGTCATCGGGAATAGTGTTATTAAAATATTCTGGAACTAGATTATTTTCAATTTTATACATATATATTAACCTTCTTTATTTCTCTACGCTTTTTCAATGTTACAAAACCAGTTCCTTCATACAGTTTAGCATTTGGTGTGGTGCGCACCGCACCAGAAATGACAGGGGCAGCAGGCAACTGAATACCTTCCAACTTCCATGCATCTGCCTGAGCACGGCCATTCAAGTTAACAGAAATGTATTCAATTGAAGGTCGAATAAATGGTGTATAGATAATTCCAAGCGTTTCGTCAAGGATATATTTATCCGGACCTGTGGCCTTTGTGACATCTAAACTTTTTAAAATATTAAGAAGTTCGCTTTGGTTGATTTGAATGGACTCTAGAATGTAAGAGGGTAGATCAATGATAGGGAGCACGGGGACCCTGAGAGTGTCAAGATTACTCTGGCTCAGGCAAAATTGATTATACATTTCAGCTTTGGATAGACCTTCATCAACATGGCGGTGTTCATGTAGTAAGGAAGAGATGGCCGGAGATTGATTGCGATTCATGAAATGTTTTACAGTTTCTCCACCCCAACTATATTAGGACGAACCATGCGTATAGTGTTATGATAGCCAGGTAAATTAAATTCATCATCCGATTTAGAAGTAGAAAGAAATGTCTCCGGAAAGGTGATATTGTGAAAATCGTTGACTATGTTGTCGAACGAAATGAAATGAAATTAAATGTTTGAAGTTCAGTAACGTCAAATACCCCCTCACTGAAATGAAACCCGGGAATATTGTGGACAATTCAGAAAAAAATGGGGTTTTAATGTGCACGCATGGTGGAATGTGGCAATGGCGGAAACATTGTGGGCCATGATGAAGACATTGTGCAATTACTGTGGTCACACTGGACTGACCTTGGAAATGTTGTGGTGAATCTGGTAATACTGTGGACTAGACCCCGTGAATATCGTGTTATTTGTGGAAATAATGTGGTGTGTTCAATTATTTGCAAGGTGCAATGCCGAATATAATGTGGACAAAGACTTTTCCTCATGAATCAAATAAACTTTATGCGGAGACCACTGCAGAAGGACGTTTTTGGTCAAAGTTTTATGGCGGGAATACTGTTGACCCAGATTATTTGTACAATTTTTGCAAGTCTCTCTCGAGATCTCTGTGGATCCCCTTAAACTATCTTCAGTCAATCCCGGAAATTGTGTGTCTCTTTACAAATGTTCAAACAACATATTGTGGACAACATTATCTTTTAACGTCTTCCTAGGTACTCTGTGGCTCTTTGTAACTTTTTAAGGACAGTTAAGACACCAAAAACCTTTGCATGGCCGATTTCGAAATTTTAACGTTTTTTTCAAGATGGATGTCCTTTCTATTAGTTGTCAAAATTTCGAGCTTGATGATGTCGGGAACTCTGTGGATAACCATGGATTTTCTTAATCTAGCCTGGGAACTCGTTGCATCTCCAAGACATATCAAACCCCATGAAACCGGGAATTAGGCCGATAGCCGTAACATCTGTAATTCTAACCCGGAAACTTGGTGTCTCTTTGTATTTGTTCAAAATTATGGTGCCGGGAACTCTCTGGATGAGCGATAAATTTTCTAAGTCTAAACCGAGAACGATTTCATTCCAAAAAATTATATTATGTTTTCCGTATAAGTTCTGACATCTAAATACGTTAATATTATTAACGAACATTCAATTTGTACAGGATATCCTCGGTAACCTAAACAAAATTCGAAAAGAGCAATAAGTTTTGAATCCTTACACAAAATCATAGTTGGATGCAATATGCATGCCCACAATAGACTTTCAATAATTTTTGAACACTTCCTAAATGCTTGTGCCAACATGTTAGCTCTGCTATACAACGGGCTTGCCTGTCAAAGTACATGTTCGTCTCCACTTAAATCATTAGTCATCAGAACACCTAAATATCGATTACTATTTGCAAATATAATGACAGCATTGTCAACCTACAGATTAGGGATTCTGTACAGATGCAAACCCGGGCCCCTGGGTAGAATATTCATACATACCACCTTCATTGTATCAACACGAAAGCATCTAATATCGCTGTATTAAGTGAAATAGGAAAATATCCATATTCGTTAGAGGTTTTGACACGTGTCTGTAAAAATTGGTATCGACTGGAGAATGTTAACCCCGAGAGTTTCTTACATGATGTTCATCGGTGTAATTATGAAATGTCACCCAGTAAATCACATTGGATAGCCTCACTAAAAGATATTTTTACAATAATCGGATATCAGGATATTTGGCATCACGGTAGGGACTATTTTTAAACTTTTTTCTCCTGTAATTATAAATTGTCTATTAAAAGAAAGATTTTTGGCACAGTGGCAAAATACCACGAACATGCAATCGTTACCCGACAAGAAATTACGAACATACGTTAAATTCAAAACCAAATTCGAAATTGAATCATACTTACTTATATTAAAGGATTTTAGCTACAGAAAAAAAATTACACGCTTCCGAACTAGTGCACATAATTTACATATTGAATTAGGCAGACATCGAAGACCAGTGAAAACACCTAAAGAGGAAAGAACATGTGATTACCGTAAGACTATTGAGGATGAGCTTCATTATGTGATGGTTTGTAAAAAAAATTCTAATTTTCTAAAAAAAGCTATTGCAAGGAATGTCCGAAATTTTTGTGGATTTTGAGAATTTGAGTCCGGAAGAAAAATTTATATTTTTGATGAAATGTGAACATTTTGAGACTGTTTCACTTATGATAAATTATATAAATGAGACTGTTGCAATAAGGGGATCCTTATGAACGTGGGTAATGTATTTATTTAAACATCATTGTATATTCTTTGGTTTCTCTTTGTAAGGTTGGATTGTGTGTATTGTGCATGTACTGTGTTGTATTTGGCAAAATACCTTTTCTGTATATTGAAGGTGCAGCTAATAAAGATTCATTCATGCTTAATTCCCAAATCACATGCTTCTTGACTGTATTCTTGTGGTAAGTATTGAAGCTGCTCAGCTGATGGAGCAAAATTACACATCTCATCAGCAGAAAATTTATAGTAAACGAGTACTTTGTTGATGATGTATCCAACGTGTACATTACTTAATCTGCCGGATATTTATCAATATATACATTAAAGAGGACGGGGAACAAAATTCAAAAATACTAGCAGGAATCTACTTTTAGTGCCGCATACAGGTGACGTGTTCCATTGTGGCAATCGCAGTGAATGCATTTTGTAGTCTATCATGTTAGGTGGACATTGTAGAGGAGTGAATTTTTATAAACCAATATTGGTTGTTTTCGTGCCAGTGACACACATATGTGGCAATACAATGTCTTGTACAAATCGTCTTAGACTGCTAAATCTATACATCAGTATTGATTATTTGTTTTCAGAAAAAGGATCCATAAAATTTTCATTACTCCATGCCCGATAGAAGCAACTTCATGTCTAAGACACGTGTATATGTTTTCTGGTTGCTACTGAAGTTACAATCACATTGCATATATGACGGTATGTATCTTTTAGGCAATAATATTCAACATCAAGTACTTTTTGCCCCCATACACATAAAAAGCGCTCAAATCCGATTACTTTCACATAATACACTCAAGAAATTCTATGTACGCCAAGAGCAAGAAGAGTTCTTGTCATTGAAACATTACAAAAAGAGTATTAATGTCAACACACGATATATAGTAGCTATGTCACTACATCACAGTATGGAACGAAAAAAAAAACACATTACCTATTTCGTTGATACTTACCAAGTTGTAAAATTTCTAAAGGAAGTTCATGCCATAGAAATGTATAGTACATGAAAAAAACACAACTAGTTGATCCCTATGGACGGTCTTTCAAGACAGGTGCACCTGTAACAACACCTTGATACAAGGGTGCAGGAAATAACCAGATGCGTAGAAACTTCGTGAAGAAGGTCAACCGAAAACAAATGCTTGATAGTTTATTAATGTGGAAATACATGCACATGCATATATTATGTATGCGTTTATACTACACACCCTTTGCATGTATATATATATATATATATATATATATATATATATATATATATATATATGTGTGTGTGTGTGTGTGTGTGTGTGTGTGTGAGTGTGTGTGTGTGTGTGTGTGTAAAACCAAAGGTTTAACGGTCTGTGGTCATTCGATGACTACAGAAATGAATCACCCTACTTTTAATCTGAGTTCAGTTGGATACTCATGCACATGTTATCCCGCTAACGAAACAAAATTTCAAAGTCTATAGGTGTCTAAAATCTTCACTCTTACATTATCTTTATCCAAAAAATTAAAAAAGAGCACAAAGTAAGCATGGTCCCAAAGTAAACCCAGGGAGTTTCAAATCCATATAAATCAAAACTCTGAATTGACATAACTATACCAGATTCATATTTCTTGAAAACCAGCATTTCATTTAACTATCTGGCCTTGGGCTCAATAAACCTGAAGGGCGTGGAGGAAATACGTTGAATTTGTCAATTTTGCACCGAAACAGTAAAATTAAGTCGAAGAATGTGGAATTTCAAACTATTTACTTGATCACTCGAAATTATATTATTTCATTTGAATGGTACGTGGTTTTGGTTTATTTTTATTTCATGATAGTTTGTGATAAAGTCATCGTGTAACGATTAAGCAGGGCAAATTATCAATCTGGTTTGACCTGAGTTGTCCCCATCATTTGTTTTTTGTATGCAGTTCGAGCCGCTATATGTGTGCACAGAGAAGGGAAGAAGAACATTGGCGTCGCATGCAATAAACATGGGCTAATGAACATTGGGCGTATGTTCTACAGACAATCTAAGTGTCAGCGTATATGTGAGCCTCCAATAAGCCCTGGTCTCTACACAGATATACAAATGAAATGTGCCACACAAAACAAATGTATCCTTTTACCTCGCCAGACTTGGCCATTGTGCCGTGTATGTTTCAGCATGTACCAGAAGATTCCCACCGATGAAATCTGTGCGGACTTTGTTTGTGAGCCAGGTACACAATCCATGATGAGGTTATTTTACCCAGATGTTAAATGCTGCGAATTTTCAGATACGGCAACAGTAATTCGACCAGCACGGATAGTGTTGCTCAAATCTAACTTGCAAAGATGCTTATTTTATACCCTGTATGCACTCGGCTTGATACTCATCTAACTGACCGTATTGTGCCTAATGTATTTTGCTGCAAAGTTAGGAAAACATTATAATTTATCTTTTATTCTGATAAGCTGCACATATATGTCATTTCGGGTTATATTGGTAGAATTGGTTGCACTTTTGCCATCCTTGGTATATTATTATGGTAGATAAAACAGCGTTGACGACCTATATTGTCACACGTGCACCTGTGTTGATCACATGACCTGCCCTGGGAAAGGGCAAAATATGTCAGTCACTGCATAGAGCTGGGCAATGTTTCTGTCAGTGATGTGCATGCATCTTGGTGCAAACTTTACGTGCACATTATGCCCCTGTAAAACTTGAATTTTAGAAAACAAAATTGGAGTCACAATAGCCAAGATTTTTGCACCTTTTTGTGTTTCTTTTTTTCCACGAGTAAAGAGGTTTCAAGGTAATTGATGGGCTTAAAATCCATTGTTTACATACGCGAAACATTGCAATGACAATTGATTCAAAGTGAAAGCTGAAATACGCAAAATGTAACTCACCATTCGTGAAAAATAATGATGAGTTAGAATAAAGTGACATCGCCAATGGATTTTAATTCTATTGTACATCTACCTTGCATGGACTTTTAGCTGGTTTATATCCTATCATTGCCATTACTGCAAAAGCTCCTAACAAATACTTTTAAAATTTAAAAAAAAAAATCATGTGAGGCGAAAACAAGTACGTACATATAAGGACACGAGTGTTAGCGAAAGTAATTCTCATCCAAATTTTCATTAAGGCTACCCTTAGACACAATGTTGTCCATAGACACAATGTTGTCGTTTGTTATGTCATTGCCTTTTGTTACCTGAAGCTCTTTCGCAGTTTTGGCAGGTTCATACAATTTAAGTTTATACTCAACACTTCAGCTTTAGTGCCGCAAATAAAAACTTTAAGACATACGTCATTCCCGCATGTTTGGAAAGGCAAATGTTCCTATCGTCGTATCAGTCCTGTACAAGGAAGCCACAAAATACTGGTAACGGAGTACTTGCTTTTATAGTATGTGCCATATTGTGCATCGTCTGGCCACTTTTGACAACACACATACCATCAAACGACTCGGGCCATAGTGGTTTTTTTACCCAATTATCAAGTACAGCCCGCATTCAGCCTTTAATCATTCTTCACAGAGTTAGATTCATTGCGTGACCACAATATTTGGATGAACTGAAAAAGAAATTATTTTCCTTGGCTAACTTTGAAAAAAAAACATTACCGACTCTTTCAGTATGTTTAGGAGTTTCATATTAGACCAATTTGGTACCACTTGTCGTCTAGTATCATTATCTAATCTGGTAATCCGTCCGGATATTTCTCATTTTGTCACCTTTTTCGGCGGATCCAAATGCGTCTGCAAAAAAAATAAAATAAAATAAAATAAATAAAAAATAAAACTAAGTCTGTGAAGGAAAATCTGCATTTGTGTGTGTGTCAGTTAAACGACGGAAACAAAAACACAGATAAATAAAAACAACATCGTGCTGTATGTAGAATGGAATGAACAAACTATTGACATTACTTATTCCATTTTTCGCAAAAACTCATTAACCATCACATTTATGTCTTCATCAATATGTGGCATATCACATGTGCACACTTTCCGTTTGTAGAGCGCAAAACGGTTGACCTGTGCCCTGCTCAGTTTGTGAAAATCACATCGACATCTGCTTATCTTTTCCACGTGTGGCATAAAGATAACAGTACAACCAAGTTATGTAACTGCAGGTTATCCTCTAGAGCTGCCATTCATATTCGTGTGGTTAACCTTGCCCGCCATGCACCAACAGGAAAAGTCAGAGACTGTCTTCGCGTTATTTCCGCCAATGGCAAATATGAGTCATGCGAAGGAGACCGAAAACATAATGAAAAAGTATATCTGCGGGATCCATCTCTTGTGAATATAACATTTCAACCCAGTAACTCGTCGCGTGGAGTAGTGTGGCTTGAGTTTGAATGTAAGTTCCACTGGACATATTTTAGTGAGCCTAAAACGATATGCACATTGAATCTTTCACTACTCTTTTAGCAATAGGTCAATATACTCTGAATTATCATAGCGATATCACATTCGTATTCTTTGTAAACCGACCTTTCATTTAAAGGGAATGAGGAGTGCTGTTACCAACAGGTGGCTATATACTTCTATTTAATTATATGCATGGGGCATGTCAGCATTCATTATCTCTCGAGACTTGTTGTCTCAAGAAGTGGGTAACACCTCAACCAATCGTACCCTGGCCAACAGGTCTGGCTCACAGAGATGAAAGAAAAGCTGATTATTACATGACCATAAAAGAATGACAACACAGCTGAGGAGCCCATCCAATAAGTAAAAAGTGGCCCGCGTTTTCTGACAAGTCCCTATTGCCTTTAAAAACCAGTGTGCATACAATTGCAATGACCGCTAAAATGGTCAGGGTCAAGAGTTTTCCTCAGCGTGCTTTTGAGGACATTGCGCCTAAAGCGCGGCGCGCCGAGGAAAGCTATTGACGCTGTCAAAAAATTGGTACTGAATGTGTTATGAACGTGGAGTTTTATAAGAATAATCCAAGTTGACAATGAAATGTGCCATCACAAACTTATTTACTTTATTTTAATACATGAATAGGCAGCTTAGTATATCCGATCTTTCTTTCTTCACATTCTCAGTTTGGAACTCTTCATGGGTGTCATTATGTGGAAATCAGTGAAAACCTTAAATTTAACGTTTGAGCGAATAAAAAAAAAACAACAAATTTTGCTTTCACCGAGCTCAGTTTTGGCGGTGACATCACAGTGAATCCGAGAAAGAAGCACCGCTTCGATCAACTGTTTCTTCAATGTAATAAATGAGCGCATGAAATACAATTTCAATAGCTCCACAATATATTTTACAATTTGTTGTTTGAATATGGATGAAATACTGATAATTCAGAGAGATACTGATTCCAGTTGATATTTATACATATTTGGTTTTTTAACTACTCCCATTCATATGGCGGAAGATATTAATAATAATTCAGCACGTTTGTACGTCAGACGAAATCCGTGTCATTTTTGAACGAAATATACAGGCGCCGGCATTGCTGTATACGAAAATCGTGTTCATATGATTAAGGGATGCTTTGGTTAAAGGAGTTCTTGCTGAGAATAGACTATTTACATCAACGTACACGTTCAACAAGTGTCACAGTTTGGCAAGTCACACTCGGGAATATCGGGATCCAAAATGAATGTTGGGTATCTACATCATGTATGAAAACTCACTCCAAAATTTACGAACAAAAAAAGAAAAAAAAACAAAAACAAACAAACAAACAAACAAACAACCCCCCCCCCCCGAATTGGGAATACCCGCCACCACCACCACCAACAATCCATAATCACCATTTCCCGGAAAATTGCGACTGGATATTTTATCATGCCCATGCTCAATTCATGTTGAAATAAGAAAATGTAGCAACATATCACAAGGTTTACCTGCGGTTATTTGCTTGTTCTGAACATGATATGTTCCATCAAGGTACCAGCATATCCTGAACAGCTTTCCAGATCCAGTGTTAATATACTTATTATCTTTCAGTTTTATTGACTGTTCTTTCACTTTATTTTTCTGAGTACATATCTGTAATATTTGCAAGAAATCCACAATAACAGTCTGACAATTAAAATGTTGCATGAGATTTGTCCCCGAAAAGTCTTTTGTTTATGTGTCATCGAAATTTTTAAATGTTTATGTTTAAAATGTTTGATTTTGAAATCATTTTATTTTGTGAAGACTGGAGTGTTGGCTTTTATGAAGCTTTTGATAGGCCTGTTTTTATTCACAGAATTATCAACGATACTCTAGCATCTGTGTTTCACTAAAATTTCTCATTTACGGTACCTTTCTTCATACCCTTCTGCCATAGCTACCAAGTTTCTCAAAGCATTTTTTTTTCTTATTGTACTTTCTTAATTCATGAATTTATCTAACATAGCTTGAATGCATCTGGTGCCTATCATGACTTACTGATTAGTATGGCATCTAGTGTCAATTTAAGGAATTACTGAAAATGCCAAATGCATCAGACTCTGAAAGTGAAGAGATAAATCTGCACTGTTGGTGCTTTAGAATCACACTTTACAGATGATTTAGTGAAAATATGTTCAATGAACATTCAGAAGAGTTCACTGTATAAGTAAGGGAAACTCTGAAGCTCCGGTGAAGCGTTTGAAACATCGATACGTAAAATCCCCGATTATCGCCCTTTGCCAGTATCTTTGTTGAGTTTTGGTAACGAAATCACTGTAAAGTTTACGTATTGAGGCTGTGTTTTTTCTTTTTACGTTTCCAAAGAATTGGTGAAATTCCAATTTTGGCATACCCCCGCCCCTCTCACCCCCACCCCCTCCAATGTTTTCTAGGCTTTTTTTTTTTTAATTTTTTTTCCTAACCGGGGTCCAAATATCTTACCAATAGCAGATAAAAGCTTATGTTCCAGGAAAAAAAACATGACGATATGGCTTAAAAAATTCATTGTGCTAAAGCTTTATGATCGCATGGACGGAACCAGTATTTCTTTACATATTCGTAGACATTGACCGATGTAACACTGCAATTAGCAGCCAGATGGTCGATGGCAAGGTTGCTTTTTTTAAGTTTTCTGTTGGAAAGGGTGAACAGTCAATAGAAATGGCTTGTTTTTCATTGGACCAATATTGACGCAAGTTTTCAGATGAAAATAATTTATGCAACCAAAATAGTGACCCACTGCTGGCCTCAGATACACCGTGTGGTTTTTTAATACACACAGAGGCAAGTGACAAGCGAGGCAGTGGATAATCCCTTTAATTTGAATACGAGATGGCTTAAGACATCTTGGGTGGCTATATCTGTTTTTGTTTTTCTTTTTGTTTTTTGCGAAACAAAACTCGCATAAAACAAAGAGTCATGTCACAAATATTCTCCATAATGCCTTCAGTAAGAAGATTCTATTTACGTCATATAAATTAAGTATATTGTTATATTCTCCATAATGCCTTCAGTAAGAAGATTCTATTTATGTCATATAAATTAAGTATATTGTTATTTTGCAGCTTACAAAAGGCTCTTGTCATAATTATTCTCTGTAATGCCCTAAGCACAAACATTCTAAACAAACAGTCATTAAATTATGTACTGTGTTATTTAATAGCTAACAGACATGTGGAGGTACTATGTGAAAGCCAACATTCCCGGAACCCTACTGCAACAGTGCCAACTACAACTACAACTTATCCATATGAGCATATTAGAGCAAATAACAAATCAGGTGGAAATAATCAATTGTCGACAGGTGGAGCTGCTGCTACATCTACTGTCTTCTTTGCTGCAGCTGTATTGCTGATCGTGACAGTAATTTATTGCCGCAAGTATGTATTTGTCATTATGCTGTTTTTTGTTGAATACCAAATATAGTTAGCACAGGAAAAGCTACAAGCAGTGCTGAAAACAGCACCTTCTCTGGTTGTAATGAAATTGAGTAAAATATCATACTCTACTCTACTCTACTCTACTCTACTCTACTCTACTCTACTCTACTCTACTATACTATACTATACTATACTATACTACACCACACCACACCACACCACACCACACCACACCACACCACACCATACCATACTATACCACACTTCACTACACTACACTACACTACACTATATTATACCATACCATAGTATTAACTTGCATACTCAACCAAAATCACTTATGAGTAAGTCCATAATACAATCAGTGTGTGTACAGACTTAAGAAAAAAATCTACACATTATCATATGATACGTAGTACACATGCGTGCGCTCATGGATTGTTAATAAGAATAAATGATTTATTACGGCATTCCCAATCAAGTATCAATGAACACGGTAAATTCATGGAAATCAATCACATGTGAATGTACGATAGCTGGGTTACCCGGTATCTTTTCGACCCACCGAAGTTGCCAAAAAATTAACTTGTAATTTTTTTCTCCGCACTTGAAGTCGAAAAATATATCAAAAATATCATGACCTCTTCAAGTCCACAGACTACTGTCTGACGCACTGACACAAATGGGACATTTTTGCTTGATTGTCCACTGTATACATTCCTTAGACGAATAGTATCGTCAGTATAACTGATCTAATAATATCATGAGCAACATTCCTTTGTTTTGCGATCAAAATGACACGTTTGCCACCACTAAATGTGCAATTGAATCAGTTCAAAAACTGATCTTTGAGCCTGGGCTAGTTCGAATTATGCAGCATGACCCTACATTACTTTTAACAGGTTCTTTTTATAACAGTGTACATGATTGTGCATATTTTCATTGTGTGCCATCCCTGTATACGTGAAATGAATATTATGTGATCCACATTGGAGTTCGTGGTGCTCCCGCCCCCTTTTTTTGAGTCATTGATGCTGCCAACGTACGAGTTTACTCCCACAGAATAAAAGTAGTCCTCACTCGTTCCCGCGTTGGACCGTGAAGGTGTGTGTTGTGCCAAATTTACACTTCTGACCATATATATATATATATATATATATATATATATATATATATATATATATATATATATATATATATATATATATATACATATATATATACATATACATATATACACAATTTATCTATAATAAGCGTTACGTGGATCAGTGCCTAGTACGGAGATTGCTGTAAGGCGCAGGTGAGTATGGTTGACAGGCGTTTCACCAACAACAAATTATATTTTACATATTTTTGGTGCAATGGTTTTGTTACTAAAATACACAGGGTAAAATGTCCGAATAGTCTCGAGTTAACAATACGTTCTGATGAGTTTATAACCATCTTGTGTTAACTTAACGGTAACCTTTCTGTAAATAATGAATATATATAAATATATGTATATATATACATATATATATATATACATATATAAATACACACACATATATATACATACGTGTCACTCTGTATGTTTGCCTATGAATACGAATGCACTTTATCTATCTGTCTGTCTATCTATCTATCTATCTATCTATCTATCTATCTATCTATCTATCTCTCTCTCTCTCTCTCTCTCTCTCTCTATATATATATATATATATATATATATATATATATATATATACATTTGTGTGTGTGTGCGTCTTTTTTGTCATGTATCGAAACCACTTCAAAATGAAAGTCGTATTATCAATTAATATATAATTTCCTATTAACGGGGCAAAATTTATTGATAGTACCCTAATTTCAGCTATCAGCCACAAGCCATATCTTATGTTTTTGCCATGGTTTTGTAACGTCTTGCAGGAAAAAGAGATCAAACAAAAGCACTGAAGGAAACGTACCTCTCACATCTCAAGGTACAGAAATGTCTCCACAAGCGAACTTGCAAAACGTTCTCCCTAGAGCACTGGTAATAGGCGGTGCCATTGATGCTAATTCATCAACTGTTTTTCAAAATGCAGAATATTTTGCTCATCCGTATCGAAAAGCAGATGAGAAAGAGAAATGCGATCAACAAAATTTGGAGCTCAATGCATCACTGGACAACCAAGCTGCAGGGAAAATAGATATTGTTGACCTGTACGCAAAACCAGACAAACACAAAAAAAGAAATCAGTCGAATGCAGTCACAGCTAGAGAGGCGACGGAGAAGACCAAGGCAACAAATACTCCCAAGAATAAAGAATCAGACTGTGTTGTGAATGAACAAGACAGCAGATGTTACTATAACACGGATCAAATTCAAAATTATGTGAATGTCAAACTCCACGGGGGTCAACATTATGATGCTCACCAAATTGAACAAGATGATAATAACAAATTGATCGAAACTGATAAGGACGTAGCTTTTGATTGTGCAGAAGAATGTGAAGATCAATACTACAATGTTAAGCCCCGGCGCGGACACAACTACGAAAATGTGGACCTTGAACATGCTGAAACAGGCAGAACATCAGCTTCGTTTACTGTGCATGAGAATCGGAAGATGTACAAACTAAACAGCGTCGACGAAGACATACAAATGTCAGATAATCCATTGTATGAAACGGGTCAGGTGCATACATAATTAACTATAGTAAATCACCGGATGATTGGTATATAATAACAAATAAAAATGATGGGTTAATAATGTCTTTATAGTAATTGACTCTAAATTAATTATGATAAGTTGATGTTATATTAAAGTACGCGAGGTTACTATTCGTGGAAACAAGAGTGACAATAAATTAAGTAATTTTATACGTTTTTCTTAATTCTTGCCGTGACAGATTTTGGACTGCGTCAACAGTTTTTTTCGGTGGGATTTGGGCGCAAAGGAAATAGGTTGTCCTGGACTACTATATTCTATGTAACTTCAGGCATGCTGGTACCTGAATGAAAGGTCTTTTTACAAGGATCGTGAATCTGGCATCATTATCATCAGTCAGATCCGCTCGTTTTAAGTAATTCGACTTTATTTGGAGTTGGTACTGAAAAATATTAACCGTGAAACATATCTTTAATCTTTACGAAACATATCTTTCATCTATACGCCCTGCTTCAACTTGGTTATTTTGGCATCGTGTTTAAACAATTATGGACATACGACATGGACGAAAAGCATTTCCAATTTCGGATATTTTGCAAAAAATATATACCGTCTTCGTAACTTCACTTCTACATGAAAATACATATCTACCCAGCATCATTCCGACAATAACCGACAAAATTGGTTCTGACGTGCCCAGTGTGTTGTTTCTTCTAACTACTATCAACGTAACCAATTTGGGTTTATTTACAGAACCAATATATATATATATATATATATATATATATATATATATTATATATATATATATATATATATATATATATATATATATATAATGAATTGATAAATTCAGCTGTTGTCTTCACAATTATTTTCGGTTTACCAGCTAGCGTTACACTTTCATCATTGTGTTTTTGGAGTGTATGCTGTTGTACCTATTACAAACAAATCAACTCTGGTAGCTTTTTTATCATTCAATATTATGAAATAAACATAGCGGGATATGGAATGTAGACATGGGCTAGTAAATCCCCCACGACAGCCGCGGGAGAACGGTGACCGGAAGGAGAAGCAAATGTAACAAAAGTCCCAAATAATTTGTTGAGTGTATGTGTCCACACTAGCACCGCGTTAACTCCTGGTCTATTGCCTTTGTGAGGACATGTTCTGCAACCCACAAAATTTAGAACGTTAACCTTTGAATATACATATGAGAATATAAGAATATATATATATGCATGATAAGCTGTACAAACACAGTATGCCAAATATAAGCTCTTTAGCTCATTGAACAACAGATACAAAACAACACTTCCTTCCCTTCACAGCGTTACCGATGTAGTCCGAGAGCTCAGGCATCTTCATTTATGTGAAAAGGTGCAAAAGGTTTGATAGCTGTATCCAGAGTAAAACTTTCCGTAGAATTCAGATCGGGAAGTCTTATGGAATGTTGACGTCTTTCCGTGGCAACCAATATCTTGGCGATGCAGCTTATGTGAAAAATTATTCCATCATATCTTCCTTAATTTTTGTGATAGAAACATAAAATTAGAGTGAAACTGAAGCATTGTTATTGTTCTTTCAATGATGCAAAAATTAATGATAATTGGCTAATTTACATATTTATAACTATTCAATTTATGCAAATTTTAACCAAACATAACAAGTTTTAAATACGATAACGTGCTTTGATAATTTACATGAAAAGAAAAAACCCACAAATTTGCATGCAATGTCTGCAACTATTCATTATTGATTGCATATATCATATGTATACATGCTGTAATAAAAAATATTCTTGAGCTTTGAAAATTAAATCTGCCCATTGCTGTAAAACCCGAACAAATGTTTTTATTCAAGTCCATGACTTTATGTATGTGATAATACAAGGTAATGGTCAACTTTTACAAAATAACATTTGGTGTAACATTGGAACATGACCTTACCTACAAGTATAACAAATACAATCTAGTAAAGGGTACCATTATTGTCATCGTCATCGGATCCATAAACATCTGGATCAAAATGATCATGGTATTCATCAGTTTCGTAACTTTATGATATTGTGTCAAGAACATCACAGATGCCGTGTGGTAGCTCCTGCCCATCTAACCACCTAATTTAATATCTACTGTCTTCAATCACCCTCCCATAATGTGTTGGTGAAAGAACCTGTGGGTTTGAATGCAATGCACTTTTCCAAATAGAAGTCACATAGCACCCTCTTTTCAATTAATTTCGCAAAACCGGTCTGCATCGTGGAAAAGAACTTGGGTTTGCACCCTTATTTTCTCCAGCGTTTGTGACAAGTTCTTGGGACCATGATGCTGTTCAAATATTGCAAATCTGGCTTCATCAACTGTTTTAATTTTCGGTTTCCCATACAATGCATAAAAAATATTCCTCAATGCATGGGAGCGAATCTATACACACACCTTCAATGGAACCTAACCTGGCGAATGCTGAAGTACAAATAGGTGACTTTTCCATTACGTTTTAGGGCCTGACCTTTACTCTACACATGAAAGATGCAGTGTAGTCCACGCTCGTAAATACGTGAAGACCCAAAGCTGCCACACAAAGTTGTGGACCAAGATCAATGGCCAAGGTAGTGACATTAATAAATATCCTTGGGTTCGTTCCACTAAGACCAGCATCAACCCAGATTTCTGCACCTCCACATTTCGCTGCGTGATGCAGTAAAATACGGCACACATCAGTGTTGTTTGTTCTCACCATACCGTTAGCTCTTGGTTGTTCATTTTGAATGTGCTTGATGTGAAAAGTTATTCTTGTTTCAGCTTCTTCGTGGAGGGATTCTAACTCTTG
Organism: Hermodice carunculata; assembly: GCA_964020975.1. Classification (NCBI taxonomy): domain Eukaryota; kingdom Metazoa; phylum Annelida; class Polychaeta; order Eunicida; family Amphinomidae; genus Hermodice; species Hermodice carunculata. The sequence continues at coordinate 27,905,788 of OZ026617.1, forward strand.
CACTTCCTGCCTTGTTACTTTCCCACCACGTACTGTGAAGCAGTAACATTTGTCCTCTGTACTCATGTAGAGCTTATGACAATTTAGGATATCTCTGTACTTCGGGTTTTGCCGTTAAATACTGAAAAATTGAAGGAAAGTTGCCTTGTACTTCGAGGATCGGGAAGCTTTTTGAAAATCTTTAGGCTTTTTCTGCTCTGGTCCAGTTATAACAACATGTGATTCATCTTTACCCTGCCTTTCTCTTTCAATATTTTGGATAGATGGTTGTTTGTAAGTGTCACAAACGAAGTCTGTACGCTCATGCACGCACAGTTTCTCAAGAATCGTCTAAGCTATGTTACCATATGAAGGTGGAATGTTCTTCAAGGTGGAATGTTCTTCAAGGCTGTTCTGAAATGACCAACATCAAATCTCAACAATGACTTTGTGGATGTAGCTCCAGGGTCATCTAGTGCACACTGTGGTGAAGAAACAGGTGTAACTGTTGATGACACTGCTGTGAACGCTTTATTACATGCCCTGTCATAGCCATACTGTCCACTTTGCTTCAGTTGTACTGGCAATGACTTCACTATATCAGACAATTTTGAAGGTCTTTACATTTGCCTCCTTATTTCAGCCACATGCAGAACCTTTCGTCAGGTATAGTCATCAAATTTCTTTACCTGTTCATCTGGCTTACTTGCACCAACATGTAATATTCAAGAAAGACTCGTCTTGCTGGTCGCCTTCTTTATGATTGTCCCTCCAGGTAAAAAGCACTTGACTCAGCTTATTCTGCTGACAAAAAGGAAACTGAAACTGATTCACTGGTAATTTTTTTTCCTCAGATGACAGTTTATAACCTTGCCAGAATAGGGCACCATTTGCTACCAATGTAATCAACAAGACAATACTCATATTCCTGAATCCTGACAGACTCTGCACAACCACATCATATGCATGTAATATGCAAATAAGTATAAAAATCAGATACTTTTCAAACAAATATTTTTGAAATGCTTGGTGCTTCATGCAACTTATGAGAACTTTTTCCTATTACTAGAAGAAAGTATTTCTATGCTGCGATTTTTTATGACAAACTCGTGTAATATACACATTTCAAAAAATTTAATTGAGTAATTGTTAAATTAAGCAATATCATTGAACCAAATTATATTAAAATTAAGAAGCAAATACATTTTCCAGGTCTTTAATCATTATTTGCAGCAATGATTTGATTATCATATGAGAAAAAGTGCTTCAAAATGACGAGACCTCATATTTTTCTGCAAAAAGTGGCTTGCATCACTAATTGATGTGCAAAGGACCTAATTAGCATAAATTTTACATTCACACAAATAAAAAGAAAACTGTCTGAGGTTTATATTGATACCTATATTGTGGATATGGCTTTCTAATTAAATAAGATATAACCATTCTATGTATTCTACACTATTCATGTCTATCTGACTGGAAAATGCGTGCATTTTTGTAAAGTGCTTATGGTGTAATAAGTGGATATTTTGACTACAAAAACCCATTCTATGGCATCAAGTGTGGTACCCACGTGTTGGGCAGATATTGAGTAATTATTAGTTGTAATTTATATTAAATAATGTGCATATTATGCACACTACATTATTTCAAAGAGAGCTAGTTTGTTTTGTTTGGTAAAAATTTGCATAAATTGAATATTTATGAATATGCAAATTAGCCAAATATCTTTAAGTGTTGCCTTATTTGAAAGAACAATTACAATGCTTCAGATTGACACTTGTTTTATCACAAAAATTAAGAAGATGTGATAGAATAATCTGTCAAATAACCTGAACCGCAAAGACATTGGTTGCTACGAAAACACCAAAATATGACCACTTTTTGAGCTATCAAAATTCCATAAGACTTCCAGATCTGAATTCTACGCATAATTTTACCCTAGAAACAGCTATCAAACTTTTTGCACTTTTTTACATTTAAAAAGTGCCTGAGCTCTGGAACTAATGGTGCAACGGACTTATAACCCGTCATCCCTCAAAGAAAAAAAAATCCCACAACCCGAGGACTTTTTATGTCACAGTGACCATTGTTGTTGAAGTGAACCTGTTGGATGACTTTTCGTTAGGCGTGGTCAATCGTGTGTGTAAAAACGCATGCGCTAAAAATATGTACCTTTTAGAACAACATCACTCTATTGATAAGCATTATAATCGCCACGTCATTCCTTGTGAATTCAGATAATAAATGTGTAATGCCAAAAGTATTTTCAGGCGTTTAGTCATGTAAATGTGTCTCCAAAAATGGTCATGAGCGGTAAAGAGAAAACAAGTCCATTATGATATTTCCTGAGCAAACACAGATGTTAACATTAGAAAAAGTGTGCAAAATCTCCACATAAAAATGGTCAAGATATTAAAGGGATTCCACAAAAGTTCTTATAAAGGCATCATTGTTTTGCCATATACCTACTGTAAGCCAAAAAGGCGAAAGAAAACACAGAAAAAAAAGGGGTAGAGACTTGAAAGTGTGCTACATTTCACTGTACCGAAATCTGAGCCACTAGTATTCAGAGCATGCGTGACATGCTTGTTTAGGGCCGGCCTCGGCGATAGAGATGATCAGGCACATGAATTAGAAGAAGACGCTTAAAAACGCAGAAAATGTCAAATGAGAAATTTAAATGTGTACACTCCTTCTGCCCTGTTTCTCAATACACACACGAGCAACGTTCTTGCTCAGTCAGTAAAGTGACACGTAATGGGTAGTTTACAATGAACAAAGATAACTGAAACTGTTACACCATAACCCTTACACAACACAACTTTAGCCAATAGTATCATATATTTTTTTTAATCCTGGTGTGTATAATATACAGTGGTTCCGTTGGGCTAACAAAATTGATACTTAATGTGCCATATTACATACTTTCCTATCTTTTGGCATATTTATATATTTATGTTAATATATATTTTGGTTTTATGGTTGTGTTGTCATGAAATTAATACTAAAAGTGCCATATTACATACTTTCCTATCTTTTGGCATATTTTCACATTTATGTTAATATATATTTTGGTTTTATGGTTGTGTTGTCATGCCATCTATTTCATACTTTTACTTTATATTCAAGGCTTAAAGCTATATAAACATGACGAAACTGACTTCGGCTCCGAGTAAAATATCTCACTGATATGGTGCCTTTATATATTACGGACCAGACAACCCCAATGGCCACAAGAATGTGGAGAATCTTTACCAACAAATAACTTCGTCGGTTAAAGGTGTTGTAAAGGCATGCCGATGTGTTAAAAATAAGTAAACAAAAGTCCATGTCTGATTTTCTATAACAACGAATCATTAGTCAATGTATATTAAAGGTAAAGAGAAGTCACAAAGTAGGCCACTTTTGGCTCTGTGGGTGGGCTCTTTCAGTGGCGTCATTTTACAGCGGTCATGTCTTTGTTTAGCTCTGCATGTGATCCAGCCTTAGCAGGGTGCCATTGATGAGGTGTGACCCATCCTGTTATCTTTATTTTTACATTTAGCTTTCCAATTGTTTATATGCCTTTGACGCCCATTATTTGGAGATATTGAAGTTATGACATGATTGCTGCATTAGTGCAAGCGCTAGTTTCCACAATTTAAGCTAGTTTATTTTCATACATACAATATAATCACAAACATGTATGTCAACATAAGAGAAAAGTCATTCGGAATTTGTGAGTGACTTATTTGTGTCGCAATTTTTTGAGTGATACAGTTAATCATCAGGAACAATGGACTATCATGAACCATGAGCAGATATCAAAATTTCGTCAAATTTTAGGCTTTTGGTTCAAGAATATATTTTCTTGCCTTCAAAACTCCTACGGAATATACAGCTAATCTCCCCGCCTAAATTGGACCAGTAATCAGTCTCATATACAGAGTACTGCATGTGAACCACCGAGTGTTTCTTTCCTTGCTGCGGCTGCCCGAGTGCCATGAACGAATGAACGCCCTAGATGCTTTACCAGAACGATCTTATTCCTATTGAATGTCATTTATGTCACTAAATAGCAGCAAAAGTAATATTCATGTTTTATTGGTAATTTCGTTCACACTTTGTGGCACGTTCATTAAAATGCAATACAACATTTAAAATGCATTGTCAAGGCAGACGACAAAAATCAACACCGTGTAGCGCATGCATGGTTCCCGGGACATTTTGGAAATAACTCTCAAGAGTGATTTTCGATTTCACTGGTGTGGATCGGAAAAAATATTTATATTTATCACTATTCACTTTATCTATGAGCTACCGTTTCTTGGGATAATAGAATAAGCAACGTCCGTTATCTTATGGAACCACATCTATCCGCTGAACTATGTCAATATGTTGAGCCGAGCCCAAAGCGGAAAGTTTCTTTTCACTGGTGGGCAGTTTTGATCCATGGCATAACATTTACGGTGGGATTCAAAATATGACCAGCAGAATTGTAAACTAGACAAAAATTCAAGAGAATTCGCTTTCATTGGACGCAGTTTCTACGGCTGCAAAATAGGCATATTTTTTCACAAATGCGGAAGTTACGTGCACCACAGGCTTTTCTTTGAACGCCAATTGAAGTGAGGTCGTGAAACTGGAGAGAGAGAGAGAGAGAGAGAGAGAGAGAGAGAGAGAGAGAGTTGAGAGAGAGAGAGAGAGAGAGAGAGAGAGAGAGAGAGAGAGAGAGAGAGAGTTTATTTGTGAAATGGAACAAAACACAGGGTGGGAAGTTGGCGAGTAAGCGTTTTTACCAGAGGCGCCCAGCGAAGTACAATATGACAATGTAGAGGGTGGCGGGACCCATAAAAAATGTGACAAATTTAGTGGTCTGGTTGGAAGGATACAGAGGGACGACTGGTGAAAGTGTGGTCGATGTGGACGGGCAGACAGCGACAAAGAATTTCTGTGCTGTGTGAAGGAAGACAGATGGGACGCACAGTTCCCAGGGGCAATACATGTATCTTTCATAAAGTGCACATTGGAACGGTGTATCGATTGCGATAGGCACTGCATGATAATGAGAACTGGAAGTTTCTGTGGACTGGAAACCATTCAACATCCTTGGGGTTTTGGGGGGGGGGGGGTTTGATTTTTTTTTCTGTTTTTTGTTTTTGTTTTTGTTTTTGTTTTTGTTGAAACATTTTTTTCACGATAAGGCTTGAAAGTGTCTGGTTTATCGTGGTCTCTGGATTATTGACGGAATTTTGCATAATGAGGTGACACGGTGTTTTGTCCAACACACTTGTATCCACTCGCCATGACATGAGCTCCAAAGACTGACTGCTCCAGAAACCAGGTCACCATAATAACCTATGGACATCACAATACACCACAAGACACAAAACAAAGCTGCACATGCAGCAAATAGTATTATATTAAGCATCCACGTCAAACAATTGGTAGAAATGAAAAGATAACTTTTGGCTTGCGTTTACTTAAACTTGTGGCAGTGTGTCTAGGATCCACCATTGAGGTGATATAAGAGTAAATATTACGCACCCGAGTTATCCACATTTGGGACAATCGCAGCGTTCAGCCAAGCGGGAGTGCAATGGCAAGGCCTGACACTGGGGGAACCCAGTGTGAGGCCTTGTCATTGCACTTTTGCCACTGCACACTTGCCATGCACAGACATAAGTGTTTGAAATAGCAGTATTCACGCATGCAGTTTAGGAGTCTTCAGCTATGAATAAAAAGTGACAGGATACAGTATTACCACGATATAACAGAATATGCCAGTTTAACATGTCAAGGTTACTCGACCTCAAAACGAACAATACTAAAACAAACCCCACATGTGAATCCCTGTTAGTGTTTCATGTAAACCACGGGCCTAGGATCTAATATTACCAAGATACAAGGTAAAATGTCATTTGGACGTTTCGATGTCATTTGAAGTCAAAATTAATATAAAAAGAAAACCCATAGATACTTTGCTATTATTACTGAATAGTAACTATGGGCCTAGGACCCATCATTAAGGAGATACAAGTAAATATTCACTTACACTTTTCAAGGTCAAAATTAAAATCACCAAACGAAACCCAATCGATGTTTTTCTTTCCGTTTTGAAAAGCAAACATGGGCCCAGGATCCACTATTACCGAGACAAAAGCCAGTATGCCTGATTCTGATTTGCTGCTAACCGTATTATAACGGTGCTAACATGCACTTGTACTTTTATCGGGATTTACTAAATATCCTTACAAATCAGAAAATGACAGTGGCATAAGGTAGTGAACAAGTTGATGGAGAGTTGGATAATCACCTTCTGGAGTTCCTTGACCCTCCCATCAGGTACATTGCCACCAGGCGTCAGTGCAATCTGAGTAAAGGTTTTGTAGAAATGAAAAAATAACAAAAACACACAAAGTTTTATTAAAAAAGAGAAATAAGGTGCGGCTCCCCCTGTTGAACAAATTGATGTTAAGTTGTTCGAGGAATAACCCAAAGCACTCTCTAAGCTATCAGACAAGCAGTGTGAAGATGTTTCGATATTTTAGCAAACATGACCAGCTGATCAAGAATGAGTCTTTAAAAAGGCTAACAATCACTGAAGCGTGCCCATTCAAAAATAAAATAGAACTTTACTAATGGTGTATTGTGGCCACGTTTAAAGTGGATCCGCGTAGGGATTTGGGTTTGGACAAGTAGTCAAAAGAGTGAATCAAAAGTGCAGTCCTCGTTGACGCTCATATGATGGTAGTGCTAATTTATAAAAGTTTTTCGTTATCATGTTTAAATGAAATACATGTCTGTTATGTGGACCCAGAAATCAGGTCAAGATTGCCAATAATGAACACATTACATACATGCCCACCTACAGACCATCTCCATGAAGTCTAAATTCAATCTGCTTGATATAAGTCAAATATGAACAGTTTGATCACTACACTCATTGAATGCCTTGTAAACAGAGATTGTGGAGGGTGATAGACTGTGCCCCCACCCCCACCCACCCCCGTGTTCGCTGAGGTGGCAAAACCCATAAACTACAATGCGACCTTTCCTAATCGCAAGCTTAAAACCAACAATACCAGAAGAAACCCCATAGGCACATTTCTACATACCTTAGCGTAACCATGTACCTAAGAAGACCCATTAACTAGATAGAAGGCAATAGTACTTACGTCCACTGGTGCAATGGTCGCAATTAAACTTGCAGTGGGCACAATCAAAGTTAAAAGGCATGAAGGTCTGCATTATCCTTTTGGAATGAGTTGATTAACCGATGAAACTAAGAGACGATATTGAAGTTAAAAAAGCTTTTACCTTGTCCCCGGCGACCCCCAAGATGCACTGCGGTAAACAATCTGTGATGTAATAAGTCTTCAAGGTAATTTATAGTGCACCTTTGCAACTTTCTGGCAATATACTCAGGGTTGGTCCTTGCATAAACTGCAGTAGTTCTGTCTGGAGTATTTGACCCTTTATTGACATGGCAGCAGCTTCAAGAGTGCCGATGATTACCCAACTGCCCATGACATGCCCCTACGTATCCTGCTTGCAAAAACCATGACCACATGCCTTTTTGGAGACAACTATGAGCCCGGAACAACACCACCAGATTTACTGGTGTACAAAAATGTGACTATACAATGGAGCTTTAAATTGGCCAGGTCTGCAAGTGTACCAGTCCATAAACTTCGACCTGATGTTGGTTAAATGAGATAGCAAGGGCAACAAGAATGACAACTGATTAAAAAACTCTCTATAGTAAAAAATCACATGGATGTAAAACCAGCCAAAAAACAAAATGATGTGTTTGGTCAAGCAACGGGCACTTGGGTCAACTGCTAACAGGTACCATGGGCCTCGAGTCCATTAGGATATTTTTACAGAGAAGTGCTTTCGGATGAGATAAAATTATGGAGTGAGTATAATACCCTCTGACATCATACCATACAAAGTGGATAGGTTATAAACTATGACACAAATGCTGGAATTGTTATTCCCATTGACCTTTATGGTAATCAATAGGAATGTATATGCTTTAACAGACAAGTGACTGGATTGGAAAGATATGCTAAAACTGAAGGATAATGAATATCACTTACTAGTGCAGATCTTTGTTTGACCCCCCCCCTCCCCCGTTACACCACCACCACGTTACAGCACAATCGGACCATCATTATCAGAGTAAAAGTCGAAATAAGCAGATGGATAAAAAAACTGCCTGAAAAAATTGGCACATAAAATTTCAATGCTACCCTTTCAAGAATTGACCTCAAGGGGTCTCAAAAAGTATCCCTGTGCAATTTCAAAGCAATTGCATCACTGGTTTTGGAGAAGAATTTTTAAGATTTCACCCCGAAAATGCGCAAATCTTCATTAGACAAATGCGAAAATCGCTGGAGCGTAACCATTAGAAAAATGTGGTTGAGACATGCCCAAGTAACATTTCCATAGTGGCTCAATCGTGCCAACCAAAAACTTTCTTTATTCTCTCTTAAATACGAGATATAAAAAAAAGAAAACAAAAAACTTATGATTGCCCCTATTGAGCCACCATAGCTCAATGGTGCCAACCGAAAGTTTTTTTAATCTCATAATTACGAAATTTTAACTCGTAATTTGAGATTTTTGAATTGAAAAAAAAAACTTTTGGTTGGCACCATTGGGCCACCATACATTTCAACTAAGTTTCACAAGTGAATCTGGCCGACGATTTTTTTTTTAAGAAGCCAAAAATGTGAATTTTGGACGGACAGACAGCTGGCTGCTAAGACGGCAGGGCTACGCCACCGTGTCTCTCAAAGTATATGTGATAAACAAAAAATAACAAATGCAGAGTGTTACGAAATTCAGGTAGATCTTGTGATTGGCTTTATGATTATTGATTTACAAATACAAATGTGGAATCTAATTCCATTTTTTTCCTTTAAAATCACAAGCATTGCAACTTTATATCCTACAAATTATGAACACAGTTCCTCGTGTTTGACAGAAATAAAGATTATCTTGTTTGATTTTACATTTTCTATATTCTTAGAAAGTACATGTGTTTGATTGGCTTGGCGTGTAAAGAGATTGGATTGAATTTTTGGAAAGGAGGGGGTGTCATTCAAAACGATACGGACGATGTGGCACTGTTTCTCCACTCTGCATAATAATGGTTGTATATGTTTGTCACAAAAATATTAGAAATAAAGAAGACGAGAAGACAGGCTGTACCCAGCTAACTGAAAAGCACATATAACCATATCCGGTTTGAAAAGGAGCTGCGACCTGGTTTCTTTGGAAAACTCCTGACGGAGCCATATACTGTGACAATCAGATTCTTATTGCAAATAAAACCTCTGTATAATTGGGATTTACTTGATTTTTATAAAATTGATGTGCTGTTTTTGTCACCTTGCAAGTAAACATATCAAAATGTTTGTATTCTGCATATGCGCCGGGATCAATTTTAGTATATATTCTACCTGACGGTTGATGTATCATTTAATTAATCTATTATATCATTTCTTGCAGTAAAAGAGGCAGCGGGTGCATTTTAGTAATGTATGGATGTGCTGAATGCTATGTTGTGTATGGATTTAAAATGTAATTTCCTTGTATGGTTTTGGTCGAGATTGTATGATCTCTCCTGTGTCTTGGAATTATAAGCCACTCAGGTGTGTCCTGTGCAGCCCAACCTTGCTATTCTGGGCATATTGATACTGCTGTGTTGTCACGTTTCTTTTTCCTTGACTCTTGAGTAAGAAAATTACAGAAGCACTAGCAAGGTTACTTTATACTCTTGTTAATATTACGTTTACTTTTTTAGAACTCAATTTTCAATATGTACATAAATTTCTAATGTTGAGTATGATTTTCAAGATTTTCAAGAAGTTTTGATGCAGGCTGACAATTTTACGAAACTTCGGAAAACGTGCCCCCTTCTCACGCGTGCTTCAACCGTGAAGGGAAATTTGTTCTAAAATGTCTCTTTATTTTGTAACAAAGTTCCATACACAAACGTTTAGGGCAAATAGTCAACTGTTTATTTGCAATATTTTGTGTAAATTTGGTGAGGTAGTTTCAGAACAATTTTTAATTCAATATTAAATGAATGGAATGATATTTCAGCTGTGCGCTTTGTGCAGTATGTAAATGGAAATATGAGGTAAATCTGCACTATTGTTATTGCAGGTTCATGCTACACGCTATTTGACACGATCATGGACATACATTTAATTTTTGGGGGGTAAGGCTAGATACAAATAAGTCTAACTTAGTGACATACATGTATCTGAAAAGCCATCCATTTATTTGGCTAGCAACTGTAATATAACGTATCACTTATTGTGTTTATCTGCAACCTAAATGAAATCAAGGACCTGTCATATATGCTACTTCACACTACTACATGCTGCAGGCTTTTTATTGTCATTCGAAGTTGCCCGGATATATTTGGAGCCTCTCTGAAAATTTAAAACCTATTATTCTAAGGCAACTTAGGCGCTACGAGAACACGGCAAAAATAAAATCATCATGTATCATCTTGCAAGCGACATATCATCGGCTTAAACGGAAGTCTTTCAGTGCACAAGTCGAGAAATGTTGCCACGTGGTGTCCAGTTTGTATTTAGAGCGCACCCACACAATTCAACTCTGGATACTGAAATTTCATGGGACATCATCTTATGTCTACAGCTTAGAAAGGTTGAGTCATTGAAGCAGATATATAACCATGCTTATTGTTATTCTTATTTGCATAACTAATAATAACGGATTATAAATATTAGACCTCAGGGAAAAACTAGTTGGTTTCATCTGTACACTTCATAACACGCGAAAGCAATTGTATGACATCAGAATTCGTCCTGCTCGCCATTGGTTTACCAAGGTCTTGATGTCAAGCAAGATGGCAGTGCCCATGAAGTCGAGGAAACCATACACCTTTGCTTGCTTTAGGCAGTAAATTGCAGTATTGTCTGATTTTCGGGGCAATAATATCTTTTAACCTTATAGCTTTTCCTTTAAAAATGGTTTCAAGGAATTCAGGCGTATAATTGTGTTCAAATGTTGTCATAATATTTGGTCGCAAAGGTGAAACGTTAGAAAAAAGTCACTTTCAAAAAAGCATGCTTCAAGTTGTGAGTACTAATCAGCTGTTTTAAGAATTAGAATTTTATTTTATTTGGCATCTAAACAACTAGTACAAAGTTTTATATAAATTCAGTGTATATGTGTATGGTTTTAATTTTGTGGCATATTAAAATATTGTTTTGGTGGGTTAGTGACACGTTTGAGTACTCTGGATTGCAAGACTTTCGTGAAAACTGTCATGCCATTGGTAGCAGGCACATGAATTAGTCAGGTTACATGACTTATCTCGTTCACGTTCTCTTGCATTTGGACTGAAAATATTGAATGACTGGTTGAAGGTATATTGAACATACATGGGTTGTTGTACTGTATAAATGGAGTATGTTATGAAGTATTGGAGGTCACAGTGATGATAAACCTACTGATGTACTCTGGTTTTATTCAACAGACCATGATAATGCACTTCGTACGTAATGAGGGGTAACTAGATTGTGAACATTGCTAGCAGGTAAGAGAAGAAACAGTGGGTTACATTCACAGATCATTTGTATATATTGTGCGAACTATTGTGGGTTATATATTGTTGTAATTGTGTCTCTTTGTCCAGAACCACTTCCTTGTAGTCATTACCCCATTCCGCAGTCCGAACTTTTCACTCTCCATTAACTAACCTGTCACTCTCTAATCTATATACATATGGAAGTACTATTGTCCATATTGCGCACGTCTCTTTTGTAACATTTTGACATAGGTTGTATTATCTCAAATAAATGAAAGGGTCTTCAGCGGGTAACTACTCATGTATCGGAGCCTCTAAGCGTACATGTCTCTCTGAGTAAAGGGTCCCAGTCTAAGTTAAATATTCAGCAAAGACAACCTTCATAATGATGAATGAAGAATTAGCTAATTACGTGAAGTTGTACTTATAAAGGCAGAGCTTCATTATGAAAAAAGAATACATGTCAAACCAAACATAATTGCTAAATTTGTGTAGTATCTTTGAATCCTCTTGACTCAAGTTTATTGTAAATAAGTTTGGTTCTAGATGCAAAGTCCTGAAATTTATAACGAACACGACAAATTCTCAAAATTTGTGACAAAGTTGTATTCATGCATACACACAATTTCTATGTGTATGTATGTCATACCAAATGTTTATACTGTATTGAGTTGTATTCAACAGGTAACCCGAGTTGTTTTTTTTTTTCTCATATCATATTTTGCTAAGTTAAACATTAAAGTAAGCGAAGATAGCTATGTCACAAGATGAGGTTCACGAAATGGTTGGTCACCTATATGACTTGGCCATTAAACATAATGGTATTTCCAAAAAAGTTTTTTTAAGGTGAATTAAAGCAAAAGTAAGGACATTTAGAAAGATCAATAGAAATCAGTAGTTGATGTTCCTTCAGGATCTTAACTTGGCGAAGTAAAGGCCACAGTATAGCAACTCATGACTGAAATGAAGGGTTTGACAAGGTGAGAAGGTTGATTTGGCAAATGAATGTAATGTTTCATGTTCGGAACGAGTGGGACTCGAACCTGCAACCTTTGGCATCAGTCGCCTAGCTGAAATGGGAAACGCACATACCCACTCGACCAAATCCCCATTCCTAAAAAAGAATGGTTCAATGGAGGTAGTTATGTGCGAGTGCCATATCAACACGGTCATGCAGTATATTTACTGAGTCGGCATTTATTTCCAGAATCGGGGACTTAAATCCACCAGCATTAAGGAAATGCCGAAAATATATGTTTCATGTTCGGAACGAGTGGGACTCGAACCTGCAACCTTTGGCATCAGTCGCCTAGCTGAAATGGGAAACGCACATACCCACTCGACCAAATCCCCATTCCTAAAAAAAGAATGGTTCAATGGAGGTAGTTATGTGCGAGTGCCATATCAACACGGTCATGCAGTATATTTACTGAGTCGGCATTTATTTCCAGAATCGGGGACTTAAATCCACCAGCATTAAGGAAATGCCGAAAATATATGTTTCATGTTCGGAACGAGTGGGACTCGAACCTGCAACCTTTGGCATCAGTCGCCTAGCTGAAATGGGAAACGCACATACCCACTCGACCAAATCCCCATTCCTAAAAAAGAATGGTTCAATGGAGGTAGTTATGTGCGAGTGCCATATCAACACGGTCATGCAGTATATTTACTGAGTCGGCATTTATTTCCAGAATCGGGGACTTAAATCCACCAGCATTAAGGAAATGCCGAAAATATATGTTTCATGTTCGGAACGAGTGGGACTCGAACCTGCAACCTTTGGCATCAGTCGCCTAGCTGAAATGGGAAACGCACATACCCACTCGACCAAATCCCCATTCCTAAAAAAGAATGGTTCAATGGAGGTAGTTATGTGCGAGTGCCATATCAACACGGTCATGCAGTATATTTACTGAGTCGGCATTTATTTCCAGAATCGGGGACTTAAATCCACCAGCATTAAGGAAATGCCGAAAATATATGTTTCATGTTCGGAACGAGTGGGACTCGAACCTGCAACCTTTGGCATCAGTCGCCTAGCTGAAATGGGAAATGTACAGTATATAATGGGCTATTTCCAGTGTAAGCATTACCTAAAAATGTAAATACAACACTTTAAAGCTACCAGTCGTGAGCCCCAAAATAGAAATGTTGCACTGAAGTCGCCAAGAGTTCACGAATTAAGTGGCAAAACTGAGCCGTGGGGCCCAGATCGCCCGCTTGGTCAAAGATGGATCTCAGTGAAGACGGTTGCCCAGATAGGGGCTACAGGTCCGAAAGTACCGGCAGGTTTTTATATAATGGTGACAACAATAGAATAATTGCTTTATAGATGGCCTTTACATTACGGTAAAATATATAGTTAAATTGCTCACAAGAAGTGAATATTTCCCTACCGGATCCCAAGTGTTGTTTTGTTATAACTGAAAACCAGGCTTGCTGATATTTAAACACTTAATTCTTGTTACCAGCATCTATGAAACCGTATGAAACATACACTAGAGGCAAACATCAAAAACCCAGGTGTCTCCCGAATGACTTCATTCAAGATCGTCCCAAATATGAACATGAAGTTTGTTGTGTGCCCATACGTCCCGGACTTGAAAGTCGTAGCCACGCTCCACCACTGCACGCCACTTACCGTAACAGCCTTTATGGTCAAACCAAAGCCCCCCACCCCGTGCAGAGGCTCATTCATCAAATCAGCATAAACAAACACGAACAGCATTTCCTCTCTGAAACTTATTCACTTGCATTCGTCCTAAGTCCTATTTCAAAGTGGTGTCAAGGCAACGGTCAATTTGAAGACATTTTTTCACAGATCATGGCCAATGCATCAATAATGCTGCAATTTCAATTGCATCTATCGACTGTTATGACTGTTTATCCCAGTTACATATCATGGCTACGTTTTATATTTGGCCATAGCGAAATAGTTGATCCATCCCCTGTTTCATTTAGTAAGAAGTGACAGAAAGGTGGGCAACGAATATTACACCTGGTCATGAAGTGATCGCATCGAAAATCTTGGGGGGGGGGGGAGGCAGAACAAGGTAATTATAGTGCTAGTGTAACACCCCTGAACAGGACCCTACAATTAGTATTAATTGCTGTAATTTAAGTGTGACATGTTTGAGATATATGATGTAATTAAACTCCCCCACCCCAGTTCCAAATAAACGTAATGTGTCCTCTTCCTTATGATTACTAACAACGTGTAAAAGTTGGAAATATTTTGTGTAATGAATTGCTATCGAATGAAAAACCACCCAACCTTCGTAAATGTTGATATTGACACATAAATTAATCATGTTAATACTAATATATACGTATATTATGAGACATTCTGCGATTGAAACAAAACCTTTGCCATTCCATTCAAAGTTAAACTTGTTTGTATTCAAGTAGATTTCAGTGAGGCAAAGTTTTCGACAGTTCAGCTCTAGGCTACATCATTATCGTGAGGAGTGTGCACAGCCATTTGAAATAGCTGGAGCATCTAGTATTGCAATTACAGGGGTGATACCACCCTGTAGATAAGGGTATCTTATCCGCACTTTTCAGGGCTGTAAATAAAAATGACCTAAGTCCATCGGATATAATACTACAAAATAGGCATGGGCTGCTTTTTCGGGGAAAACATAAAGACTTTGGACAAACAGGATCTTCACATAAAATCCAAATTTAATATTATATCTGAATTTAATATTATTAGTGACACAGGCCATAATGCTTAATTGTTCAGAAACACTTATACAAGTACAGCTGTAGTCGATATAAAAAGAAGGTTGATTCTCCACAATATGGGCTCTCATAGTGTAATGATTTCGTGAAAGCAAATTAGCCGGACGATGATTGCGTCTTGACCATTTTCCTCCTTTGGAAAGTATAAAAGGGTAAATATAGGTTACACCTCTTATGCCAATTGTTGTTTTCCTAAAACGTATTGAATCGAATTGGATATACATTTCTACGGCTCCAAATAACATATTTAAGGATTTGACGAACAGCGGGGTCGTCTCAAAAAGACCTTCTACCTCCTTGTAACATAATTAATCCAAATAAAAATCTATTTCACCACAGATCGCGTGTGTGTCTAGATAGTTAAAGAATATATGAATTAGAATACAAATTACAAAATGTAACATTTCATTTTGCCGCAAGGTATTTCAATTGCTATGGTGTTATCAATTTCAGTCTATTTTTATTACGAAACTTTAGTACAAATTATTACATGACAGGGTTTTTTTTGCAATCAAAACAACCACGATAGGTTACCCCCGGTTTATTTCAGTTTCAAATCATATATATTGAATTTGAATGGACTTTTGTGTGTAATCTCAGAGACCACCAGAATAGATGAGACCATTATTTTGCAGTATATGTAAACGCTAGGTGTGATTTCAAGTTGAAATTGTAAATATAGCATTGCAAATATTAACTGAATGTAGATTTTGCATGCCTGTATGGCACGCTAAAGCAAATACAGACGCAAAAAAGTATTAAACAAACTGCACTTATTAACATGCATGTAACGTGTCCTCAGGCTGCAGTTCGCCTGAATATTAACGTCACAATAGCTCATGTGGAGGCTTCAAATTTGTTCCCTGTGTTGAGTAGGTAATCCAGGTGAAACAAATACGTATATAAATACATGGGACTTAATTTGTTTTACTAACGCCACAGTCATCATCACTGCATTTTAGAGTAACAAACCAAACCATTCAAATGCTAATATGTTCAAATGTTAACCGTTTTTATCGGGAATGAGTATCTGTCCACATCAAATAACCCTTACCGGCAACTCTGTGGCCCTTGGATTGATATATATATATATATATATATATATATATATATATATATATATATATATATATATATATATATATCTGTGTGTGTGTGTTAATGTCTAAGTATTAGAGTCAATGTAAAGATAAGATGCCAAAAGCAAAGAGGACTTCTCTGTGCCGCCTTTAAATTGCCCAGCATGCGCCGTTGAAAAAAAAAGTTGCTTCCGACACCGCCTACCTCCATTGGTTTGGGGTTTTTTTTGGTTTTTTTTTTTTTTTGTTTTTGTTTTTGCTTTGGTTGTTTTACAGTCTCTTCTCATTTTCTTTTTATCTTACATATCAACGGCGAAGAAAATAGTTAAGCACTTGGTTTGATATTCCATCACACATCACCAGTAAATAATTATATATCTTCTCGGAAATGGATACAGTTCACTGTGGTATATGTAAAATCTATTACCAAGTATAATTTCAAAAAAAAACAAATACAAGCTTCGTCACTTTTTATGTCATAACATCGAACCCAAAATGTAGTCAAGCAATATGATATGACAGCAGCAAAGAGGGATAAAGAGTCAAAATCATACCCTGTATATAGACTTTAGTTTTAGAGTTGATTTTGGCGCTATCAAAAGACATTCTCATCCATGGGATTAGATATATTTCATTTTATTACCATTACATCTTTACCATATTGTAACAAAGTTTAAAGGCATATGAGAGTTTTTGTCTGCTAGGAAAATGCACCAGTGGCTTTAAAACGTTGTCTTTCTGTAATTAACTTAATTTTATATTAACTTGGTTGTTGAACTTTTTTTTTTTTTTTTTTTTAAGCTTCGTAAAGACGAAACATCTTTCATTTTATGAGTACTGCACTGTGTTTGGTTTCTCGTTTGGTTTCTCGGAAGCATCACGGCAATTTATGACCAAACAGTTTGTCACCTATGCATGGTTAAAATCCGCCGACAAACTCACGGTAGTTTGTATCAAACTGCGCTGAAGAAAATCCACAGCGTCAGCAGCACACAAATAAACTGTCCCCCCGAAAGGCCTCCATACAGGTTTATTTTCAACCCGGAAAGAGCATGACAGGAAACAAGAACTATAAATTAAAGACCAGCTGCGTTTATTTAACGTTTCTCGCCACCGTAAATATTATATTTCTCAAAGCTGTCCTTCAGTCCTGAATAGGAGGCTAATTAAGTGTCAAGTGCAAAAGGAAATGCATGGTTATACTGCATCAACGCAGTAGTAAATTGGGTTAAGGTGTTTTTTATTTATTTATTTATTTATTTATTTATTAATTTATTTACAATCATTATTATTTTTATTATTATTATTATTATTATCATTATTATTATTATCATTATTATTATTATCATTATTATTATTATCATTATTATTATCATTATTATTTTTATCATTATTATTATCATTATAATTATTGTTATTATTAGTCAAAAGTACAAGTCCCTATTTATTATGTACACTTACTTTCAACATGTTCTTAAGCAGTCAGGTGACAATTCTTTCATATCGGTAAAATATGTATTAATAGTTTCGTCTATATTAGATTATATATTTATTTGCAGTAAATTACTTCATCAAGATAATACATAGTACCTAAATTTGCTTGGTTTAAAGGTACATATGTTTGAGCAAGCCTGCGTCAGTTTCAGCTGTTCAATCATACCGACACAAAATATTTGCCAAAGGCTGTGACTGGTTTGCCATCATGATAATTGTCCTTAACAATTGTTACAGATGAAATAGTATTAAATGCTGCTTGAACATGATATTGTCATCGTCACAAACGTCATAACCGACCTTAAAACTTGGTCCTTCGAGACGTGTTGAGTATATCTTTGCTCGACGTCGTCTGAGTAAATGGCGGCAAAAGCGCAAGCTCGGAGAGATAAATTTGGCTGAACTTCTGTCATGCGATTTTTACAACCACTTTGTTTATTTTTTTCTCTCCCAAACATTAAATAGCAAGGTACAGTACACATAAAATCAATTTGCTTGTAAGTTTGTCAACTTCAGTTGGAAAAGTCACTGCGCATATTTTGGGGGGGGGGGGGGAGGGGGAGTCCCCATCGCCTCCGTTCTCGCTGAAATACTAGTTCAAAGCCCAGTTCGCCCAGGTAATGTATGCAAGCAAACAATTTGTAGCAAGTTACCCAACAGAGATGCAACTCAGGCTAAAGTTAAGGAGGCATATTTGCCGTGAATATATCCTGATGTGAGCAACGAAACTTACAAATACTTACGAGAGACACTTTCTAATATTCACTCGATCGCTAAGAGGTAAAACGTCAGTACAAGAGGGTAAAAAAATTATCCTTTTCATTGATCTTGTACTCTCAGCTGAGCTGTCACTGGAGCTATCTCCTTTACATTCCGCTAGCGGGTGATTTCATCACGCATGACCGGTTTAGCCGATCATCTGTGGCGATCACTGTTCATTCGAGTACGCTGATAATGTTCTATTGAAAAGGTAGAACCTAGCGATTCCATCCTTTAGCGTCTAATACGTTCAGCAATAATTTCCGATGACTGCGCGTCCCTCCCCCCCTCCACTTTTAACGTTATTTGAACAACTTTACGTGGGAATTTATTCCTATTCAAAGTACGCGATAACGATTCATGGAATGGAGACACGAATTACTTGTCCAGTTCTGATAGAAACATTTCCAACGTCATTCGTGAAAAATCATTGTTTTGGCCATTGTCTTAAGTATGTTTCATGGAAGCTTTGCCGAGATGATTGGACAGTAACGATATTATCCTAACAGTAAACCAAAAGAAAGCAAGAAAAACGCCGCCTCTGCCAAATTGTGGTTAGATGCTGAATAAGAGATTGGAAAGGTGGCGACAAAGATAATGAAAAATATCATTTATGAAGTATAGCTGCCAAGAAATGGCGGATGTCACAAGCTCATTTCAAAGGTTCATGAAACTTAACTTATCCTCGTGACTTTTGTTATCAATATCAATGCAACATGGACACAGTGCTCCTTGAAATAACAATATGTTTGCCGCGGGGATACCCATCTTCTAGCACGCTGGCCTACGCATCCTTTCTGTTTGGATTTAACCGGAAGACCCTTAGGGCATTTAGGCCTTGGACACATTCTTTACAGTTTTGCCTATTATTGTATTAGGTGTATGTAAACACATTTTCTGACTACACAAAGTCAAACCTCAAGATTTTGACACGTGAAAATTGTTGTTCCAATGTGTGATAGTGCATTGCTGGATTTAACAATAACTTAAGAACAAGAACGGTTGTCAAGCAAGGTTGGCACATCCTGGATAAAAGGCAGTGGCATCATGAGGACTCCAGTGGTAGTTTGCTTCGGCGGCAAGGAAACACCATGGCAAACTTGAAAATGTACCTTAAGGAATGGCACGGTGAAAGATATAAAGTTGATCGTTTCATGTTGCTGTGTAGCAAATGTTTTACTTTTGTTCCACCTTGAAAGGATCGTCCCGCCATGATGACTTTGTGTATATGCAAAACCATCCAGGTGCCAGTCGTCTGCTCTCTCCTACTGTGTGTGATGTTCCAGGCTGCAGCTGTAACGGGTAATTATATAAGTTGTCATTTACCGCCATTGGTGACACTGATATTATGTTCGATGTGATGCATCTGCATGCAAAAAAAATCAGTACAGGGAGTGAGAACGTGCAAATTTAAATTTGCTATTTTCTTGAAGGAATGGAAGTTTTGTCGAGACAAATGAACGGTCAAAAATAGATAATCAGATACAATACTTACATTATTGGGGAGGGGACTTCCTGTGTATGCTATTTTCACTCTTGTTCATTTTAACTTCAAAGGTAACAGACACTATAGGCACAAGCAAAAAGCCCACACATCGCCAAAGACACACCACCACCATAAAAAGCCGCAAGGATTTTTTGGCAAAATGGGAACAAAGGAGTATGAGGCCAGGGACACGCAAGAGAGATCGGCATCTGCTAATGCCGCGAAAAAGAGTCACCATCAGCATAAACGTTTGCAAGGATTTTTCGGCAAAGTGCCGAATAATGAGAATAAATATGACGATTCACCAGAAAGATCCTCATCTGAATATGACAATTTGCGAGAAGGAACTACATCTAAACCTGACAATTCTCAGGGAAGGACCGCATTTCCGTTTCTGCTGCCGCAACATAATTTAAAAAATCCCCGGATACAAGGTGAGAAGAAAAAACTTTTTAATCCATGATCGTGTTTTGGGAAACATTTGTCACAATATAGACGGTAAAGCCTACCATATTTATGAAACAAGCAATAAATCTCTATGAAACATAATTGTCTGCCTATATGCGTGACATTGAAAAATGACTTGGCAGATACTGTTGTCAAAATGAAAATATCCCATATGTGTATTCATACTTAATTTAACAAAGTTTGTGAGATACAGGTATGCTAAAGACTTAAAACAAAGCGAAGACAATTGTATTCTAGACCCTTTCCTTCTTTATCATCTTCACCATCACCAACCTCTCATTATCATCTTATTCATATTACTATCAAAATCACAATCATCTGATTTCACGGTTCCGAAAAAAATGACCGATTGTTTGGCTCCACTTCAAGAGAAAGATCAGCATCCATAAAACTGATATGCACAATCAAATTGTATCGTTTTTTAACCAACCTAACTTGTTCGCCAAGACCTCTTGTGTGTAATCTCAGAATCCTCCCAACCACGAATTAAGATTTAAAAGGTACAAACTGCATCTATGATATATATATATTGATATATATATATATATATATATATATATATATATATATATATATATATATATATCATAGATTATGTTGGATAATTTGCCAGCGTCTCGACAAATATAAAAAAAAAGTAATTTAGTTTTCAATTTTTTTTACACCACAGACAGCATTGGCAGTGAATTCTTGACTCACGACGCATCGTTCATTTCATCGAGTGAAATTTCTGGACGGGAACAAATGGTCAAGCCACCTCAGGATCATGAAAACACGACCATTGGACCTTTGCCCTCCCAGGTTCATAATACTACCGTTGTGTCGATTGGTAAGTTTCCTGTTGATCGACTAAAAAGCTAAAAAAAAAAAGCACCCATTGCAAACGCAAGCTGCCAATCTTTTTTTTTCTCTCTCTTTCTTAAGCACGGCTTCATGGAAAAAAGTGGCTATTTTTCTTTAAGTGGGATTTTTTTTTATTTCCGCAGACATCTTGTAAGATAATGAACATTTATTGCATTTGGATTCCGTGTGAATAAGCACAACCTATCTTAATCACAACGCCAGACACCACACGTTTAAAAATAGTAAATATTGAAGTGCTTTAATCATGTACATTCTTAAGGTATGTCTGTCATGAAAGCAAAATTTAACTTTCGTTTCCCTAGGACAAATTTCCGTGCCGCACGTGCAGCAGAAATCAACCAACAATGTCATTACATGTAAATAGCCTGAGGCAAAGAAATTGTTAGATGCGCTTACTTGTCTTGGCAATTATATTGCCATGTTTTCAGACAGAACATTCAACAGCTTAGACTAAAACAAGGAAACATTTATGTTTTAATGGTACAACTATTGGATACGTACTTGCCTTATTCTTATCCGCCATGTGTTAAAAAATCATACCTCCATAATGTTCATAATATTTATGATATCATTCCATTTTGCCATTAAACTTTTGAAACATGTGCACCACGGCACAGAGTAAAATCAATGAACCATGCTGACCCTTGTTAGCTGATAACAAGCAATCGTAAACAATTACAAAATTTCAACTTCAGCTAGATCGCTCTCTGTTTTCAGCTGTTAGAATCTTACCAGGAAAAGACTGATCAAATGATTTTATAAACTTATTTAGCATAAAAGTTTCAGCGATTTCTTAAAATTGAGTTATGCTGAAGATCCCTTTTCCGCAAAACAAGTTTGTTCTTTTCGAAGCAATACTGAAACAATGGCCGTTTTTGCTACTTGGCCGTCGGCAGCAAGGAGAACGGGGACAATTGACTGAAATAATTGCTGTTATAATTTGTTTGTCTGATTGTGGGTTTTTGTTTTTTTTTTTTTTTTTTTTTTTTTTTTTGTTGTGTTTTTTGGTTGTGTTTTTTTGGGGGGGTGTTTTGTTTTGTTTTTTTGTTTTGTTTTTTGGTTGGTTTTTTGTTTGTTTGTTTGTTTGTTTGCTTTTTGTTTTTTGTTCTTTTTGCTTTGTTTTTTCCCTTTGTTTTTTTTGTTTTTGTTTTTGTTTTTAAGATTCATTCCACAAATCAAGAAATGAGAGGAAAAATTGATGATGTGTGACAGATTTTTCCTTCAGATAGTTCCAACCGTTGTTGAATGTAAACATTTTTTTCACAGGTGCCTGTATGTGTTCAGTATCTAAATAAAAAAGTTCTTTGGGACACAAATGAATCCTAAGACGCTGGCGACCATAAGGGTCACATAGGATTATAAAGGATATTGCGGAGATATTTGTATTTGAACAGATCTCAGTCGTGCAATTTTTACGTTGACTTGATAACAATGTACACGAATTTTGGTCTTGACTAATTGTCTTATGGTCCGAACTATTGAGCAATGACCTGCATGTTGTTTTCTACTGAAAACCTTTCTGTATCCAAATCAATTTTGCAAAAACACGTAACTTTCAGGATGATTGGGCACCCTTGTATTTACAGATAAATACCCCTATCTCTAGCTCACTGTTTCTTTTTACGCCCTAGTCCTCACAGCTCTTATCTTAGTATTTTACTTGCGCCTGTCCTCAATCACTTGTTCATCCATTCAGATCATATTTGTCTAAGAAAACAGTTTGGTTGCCCCAAGGTAAGGACTTATAGACTTCTATTTGCCCAGATCGGAATTTCAGTAGTCCAGGGCTAAGGGACGTGCAAATTGTTAAACCCTGTTGATCACCCGTTGTGATATTATGCTCTTGTGGGAATTTCTGTCGCCCAGAAAAAAAACTTAAACTAAAACTCACTAGAAATTTTGTCTCTGAATTGAGTATTTCTTTTTGTCGGACCTAAATACAACATGATCATATTTTCAGCAAATCAATCAGATACCACAAGAAAGGCGTCTGTTGACTCCAAAGCATCTGCTGGTGAGTATGACAAACCAAATTAACAGAAGATTTGGAATTACTAGCTTTAAATGACGACACCATCGTGAACAAATAGAGCAACAAGCAATTCCAAAGAAAGTCAATTCAATATATGATAATAAACATATTTTTGTCCTTGGTCTTGAAAAATGTGAACTGTCTTTGAAGTGAAAAATTACTCCTCCAGGTGTTGATCATGGGCATTAAACTTTTAATTGCTAAATGACTATTTGTATGAAAGATTCATTCGAAAAGAAAACATTTGCATCCGTGCCTTGAAAAGCACTTGCGTGAAACGATGCAATATTTTCCAACTATTGGATGATTCATCTTGATGATTATATACAGCAAACACGACGACCATTTATTTCAATGTTAGTTCCCCTACTAATATATATCCAGTAGAAAATAGAATCCACAGATTACAATAATTTTATATCTGTGCAGAGTATGCTTGGTGTGAGGCGGACAGCAGCGGGGTCATCACTACATTTGACGGCAAGAAAGAAAAAAATGTTAATTCCAGAAGGAAGTGTGCGCTTACCTTAGCCAGTTTGTGCTGTTCCCATAGCAAAAAGAACCAAAATGATGAGGTGCATAATTTTGACGTCAAGACTCGAACATCTGCGAACGACAGTTTGACATCAATATCAATGAAACACGTTGACGTCAAATTCGCCGGTTACCTCGTCAGACTAAACCACAACAAGGCACACAGGAAAATGTTGAGGACTTTGCCCTTGATGGTAAATATATTTTTCAAGAGAGGGAATGCGTATGTCGTCTGCTAAGTCTTTCGGGAAAATATTTCGGTAAAAAAGGAAGTACATCTACCGAGCGCAAAAAAATGTCAACTCAGTTTTCTTGTGAATGTAATAATCTTAACTGTGTCTCTTGATTCACCACAAAAAAAAAACAAAAAACAAAAACCAAAAATCAAAAGCAAAAAAAAAAAAAACAAAGAAACAAAAACAAAAAAAAAAACAAAAACAACCCCCCCCAAAAAAAAACATTCAACCTTGAAGAGGCCAAGTGCGTGTTTTGAGTGACAAGTCTGATTTGCAGGGATTATGTTTCCAGGCTGCTGGGGATGTAAACAAGCTTCGTTCTCTTTGTGGTATCACCGTGGAATACAGGTTCTCTTGCTGATTGACAAGATAATAAAATGCATGTCTCCAAGAGGCTAAGGATCCAACCAGAGTGGAATATTTTAAAGAAAATTGAGTTTCTTTCTTCTTTACCAGCAAATTTGTCCGACACTTTTCTCGGACACTATTATGCATAGAAACTCCAAACTTGACATGATTGTACCTCCATACAAGGAGTTTGACCGTTTCATACAGAGGAATGAAGATGTTTAAAATTATGCAAATTAGGGGCATTTGAAATTTTAAGAGAAAAGGCAGGTAAAAGGGTTAATAGAGGATACATTTGTTCACCCAGTTCCTGTTGCTTTGAAAAATAATTTATTAAAACTAAAGACGCCAGATTTCATGCAAATTGTTGTAAAATTTTAGATGGAATCACCAGATTCTTTGAAGCTAGACTCGTATGATGAGGATGAAGATGAGGAAGAGAGTTCTCCCGAGGACGAGGACGACGAAGTTGAGGCGGAACCATTAGAGGCATGGCGACTACCAGAGGGCGGCATTAGTCAACTCAGCGTGACACCTCAAGGGCTCAAGTTACAAGTGTACTATGATCCACAACACCACCTCAACATATACTACAGTGGAAATTCATCAGTCCGGTATGCATGTTATTTTGGAATCTCGTGTGAAGAATATATGGAAATTAATGCACCCACAGTGACTTTTACTTTATTTTGTCCTTTTTTTTCAATTTTTACTTTCGTATGTAGAATGTTCTGTGTCGCAGTGTTGCATGCTTACACCATGTAGTAATAATTATATTGCTTGGTTCTATACCATCGTATTTTTGTCATGGATCAGCCAAGAAAGTTCATTTCATTTCTGCCCACCATTGGCAGATCAATTGCTTAGGGCGATTTAATTAAATCACAACATGTGCAATATGTACTTCCCATGACATTGTACTCAAACTTGCAGCGTCAAACGAGTTTTTCTTGAATTGTCAGCCACTTTTTAATGCTCCACTTTTTGTCCTCTGTGTCCCTTAGGAATCAACACATATCACTGAACACAGCAGTGCATAACCAACAAAACATCATTCGATACAATCGTTAATACATCTTTCCAAAATCATACTACTGTTTTGAAAGAAAAGTTACTTTTTCAGCTTTTCAGCCTTCAAACTGTCAACGAGGAACTGATGGTGGATTCGTTTTGTCCAACGAAGATTCACAGCACTTATCCTACAGAGGTCGCTCCTGTTGCAAACTCTAGATGTATGCTAGCGACAGTTGTGACCTTTGCGGGATGTGCTGCATTCACTGCATTTAACGATTTGCAGCCAGTACACACCTTTCATGCAAATAGAGTCGTTAGGAAGCACTCATATCAACTGCAGCCCTGCTATGCCCTCCTATTTTGGTAGGCAACATAGTTATCCCTCCACCAAGACAAAAGCATACAAATATGACACGATATGATGCTTAAGCATCCAAAACTTAAACAATTTCGACCATATAAATGTAGATTACTAAATATAACATGCTTCCCGTGTGTTTCTAAAATTATTATAACAGCTCTTATGATCATTCCTTTTTTGTTGTTGTCATTTTCGTCGAAAAATACAATTGCCCATGCTTACAGCTACAACTGGGATACAAAGCACGACGGAAGTTAATATAATTATCTGTTATTTTGGTAAATATGGTACACAACCTGCTGTTAATAGTATGCACAGGTCATATATATATATATATGTATATATATATATATATGTATATATATATATATATATATATATATATATATATATATATATATATATATATATATATATATATATATAAGAATCATGGCTTACAACGATCATGTTTAGTTCCGTGCATAGAAAGAGTTTTCCCTTTATGTGTTGAGGTTTCAGACCAACAGCAGACGAATAAAAAATCACCTGGTAATAATGTATAAGTTTTAGTTTATTTCTCAATGAAAATATCTTAAGCATTTGTTTTCTATTACAAAACCAGTACTATTCACGATGTTGAATGCTATAACGTATATGATGATGATGTCACACTTTGCCGACATTAGGCAAAGTTTTACGGGTTTTAGGTGGAAGTCTTATTCGTTTCAATCTTTTCCTGTATTTTAATAGGATTGAAGTCTCAGATGGATATAAAGACTCACTATGTGGAGTGTGTGGGAACTTCAATGACAACCCGGATGACGATGTATTATTTGTTGATAATCAGAAAAACCACTCAAAACAATCACCAGCAAATAGTACTCCATCAGCTAGACACTCCATTCACGGGTATGTAGACTTAGCTTGACACGGGGAGGGGGGGGTACTTCCCCAATTTTTTGTGGGTGTGTGCTGCTCGACCATTCAAAAACCCACCCTTTGTTGGGACACTTTCAGAAAAATTATACCTTTTTTAGGAAAATTTTAAATCGAAATAGCACAAAATATGGTCCCAAATTGGCGAAACAAAGTGCTCCATGAAGAAAATTTTGACCTCAGGGTAATTTTCACGAATTTGGGGCTATAAAAGAGAAAAATTACCCCTTTAAAGGATTTTTTGGCAAAATACTGGACCTTTGTTATGGGAATTTCGCTGCAAAGAGGGGCCTTCAGAGTGGCACATACCCAGTATCGTCATTAATGGGGTCTCCCCCCCCCCTTTGACCACAGTAAATGAATTTTTTTTTTTGTCTTCGTTTTAGGTTATATACAATTTAGAAGCATAGCCCTGTTGTAAACCGTGAATATTCATAAAAAAAAAAATGCGTAAAAATTGGTATATTAACAGCAGATAGCCTCAGAGAAGTTATGCTGATGTACTTACGGTCTGTCCAGACCTTTTATTCACATCGATACTCCCCATTGTCAGATTGTGATCAGTTCTAATCCTTTATTTTGTTTAGCCACTTGTGCTACCAGTCAGACCATCCGAACTTTTAAGCAAACGAATTTTAATTTATGTTATTATTGATTTTTATACCACAGGGACTTAGACAGCCAACACAAGAGTTCTAATATCGCGGCTACATTACCTACCATTCAACTGACTTCAATAATGACACCTAGCGGTCATCCAGATAGTATGACAACTGAGTCATCTCTTATCACCGGCACGCATTTCACATCGGCTCCTACTGCTGCCCCGTCCGCTTTTCCTAATTTGGACGAAGACTTGACAGTGAATGAGGATGTCGAGGCAGTAGAGAGTGCTCTACCAATGATCCCCACATCGTATTACGAGCGGTAAATATAGTAGCATGATAACCAGCATATTACATTGGGGTGTCGCTAAAGCTGCATCAGCAGCCACCTTTCTTTTGCTTGTGTAAACCTTTTGTATTTTCGAAATGTGTCAATAAGAATCAATTAAGGCATTCAATGTTTTTTTATTCATTATAGCATGAGCGATTGATATCCCATAACATATAGCTCTGCACATATGCATTCATATATGAAACCATGAAGCTACTATTAAACAGAGCCCATGAAGGTGCTGAAGCCGTCCTTGAAGCATCTATGTCATATTATATGATTTAACAAGAGCTAAGCCCTATGGAATCGGCGCTTGCTGAAGGTCTGGTTAAGTACATTTGATGCTGTATACCAAATTGAACAAAAAAAAACAAAAAGGAGGTTAAACCCTAATACATAAAATTCACTCAACTCAATCATGAGTGGTTGGTACCTACATCATGTACTCACTTAGCACGCAAGCAAATAATTGAGATTAAACAACAAAATCCTCCAAAGTTTCATACATAATCCTTCATACTGAAAAAAACTTATTGGTACAATTTTTTTTGGCTCCGTCACCGAGATACATCTTGGTAGGTCTTATTGATTTAAGCATACAAATAAACAGCTAGCACACCCTGGCACTCAGTTGTCGGGCACATCTGACATTTATTTCAATATCATTTGCTGCCGTTGACTTGTCGATTCGAGCCGCGTGAAACGCAAGCCAACCTTCAGCAGCTTAATTCCCTCAGGCCTACAACGACAATGTTTATTTGACTGCAAGCGTATGCAGTTTATCCTAGAGAAACTTAAATACTTGCGGATGACTAGGCCTCTTTCGATTGTGCGATAAAATAATGTTGTTAAATGGATGAAAATTAAACAACTGTCTGTTTTTGTGACATACATTTTGAATGATACAAATGCAAAATTTACCCCAAAACTTAATCACTTTGCGCCTTTGCCGTCACGATGTTTTAAATTGTGCGCCGTTATGTTTTACACTGCTGGAATACTCAGATTCTCGTATTTTTTATGTAACAAGCTCTCTTATTGGCCAAGAAAACATATTCCTGGGGTATCCCTCCAAAAATAGCCTAAAATGGGCATTAAATCATGCCCGGGAGTACGCCAGTGCACACTCGATAATCGCCTATGCGATTATGGGTACTTTGGCAACCACATTTATTAATAGGCGAGTGTAAAGAAGTCAGATTTCAGCATTAGTGAAATGATACGGATCATCAAACTTGACCTTAGTCTCATGACAATAGTTTACCTGCCAGCTAAGTAACCACATAGAAGGCCAGCTATACACAAACACACAAACACACACACACACACACACACACACACATACATACATACATACATACATACATACATACATACATACATACATACATACATACATACATACATTATATATAAAGCCAGCTAGGTTTAAAAGTCATAAACTGATTCGGTGAATGTATTTAGTCCTCCATACATTGTGATAATTTGGAAACGTCCAGTTTACAAATGACTGGCCAAACGGGAAAGCTAGGGAGACTCAAGTCATTTACATTTAAGTTTGCAAATGATAATTCAATAGTAAACTAGAATTGGTACAGCTACATTGTATTGAATCACGAAAATTTACTTTTTTTTTCTTCTGAAGCTCGGGATCATCAATTATGCAGGCCAAGACAACAGATCCATGCTCAGTAGTAGATTCATTGGACAAGGTCTACGTTAGGCTTGCAGTATTACCCGCAGTAAGTAAGAGTGAAATGGTTCCTTTAGAAAAAGCGTGAAGACATTTGTTACAATTAGGCACAAATTAAACAAAGTTTGTAAAAATATTATCATGCAATTCATCAAAATTACACAAATGAATACTTTTTCAAGCTGCCTTTCACACCTTTCCATTAGTTGCGAAAATCAGTACCAGGAACCATCCAATTTAAGGAAAATGGAATTTTAAAGGCCATCAATGTACAAAAATGCCGGTTTGATTAGAGTAAAATACACCATTTAACTTTTTTATCCTATATTTTATACAGGAAAAAGAGCTGAATTACCATACTAATAATGGACCATGCCTGGTGATACTTCTTTGATTTCTGATTCCAGGTCCTCATAATCCTCATCACGTCGTTCATGCGTAAGCGAAGACAGTTGTGGCAGAGCTGTTGCTGGGGATTGCCGGGCATAAACTAGTAAGTAGTAGCAGGAGTATGGATATCCCTGGCAACATCGATCACTTTTTTCTGGTTTGTTGGATATGTCATAAACTCAGGACACATAATCTATCTATCTATCTATCTATCTATCTATCTATCTATCTATCTATCTATCTATCTATCTATCTATCTATCTATCTATCTATCTATCTATCTGTCTGTCTGTCTGTCTGTCTGTCTGTCTGTCTGTCTGTCTGTCTGTCTGTCTGTCTGTCTGTCTGTCCGTCTGTCTGTCGTCTGTCTCTCTCTGTCTGTCTGTCCGTCCTTCCGTCTGTCTGTCTATGGATCTCTCCATCAATCCATCCATCCTTCCATGCATCCATTCATTCATCTTTCGCCTTTTTGCATGTGAAATGAAACTAATTTCTTATCACAGCACCGCTGATGCCTTTTTTATTCATAGAAGACTCACATATGATAGTCTTGTTTCTGACGAAATAATTATGGACGGAAAGTTCAAAACCTCATTTTCAGGTTATATTTATTGATTTAATCGAATACAATATTTTTGAAAGAACCTGGGGTACAAGATGGCGTTGATTTTCTAACTCAAAGTATGTCTCTTATGCATTAACCTCCTAATTATTATGCGTCAGTGCTTCTGTTTATTTGTTTATTTATTAGCCCTGTGAACTTTCTGCATGACAATACACGGCGGTGGGCATACTGCGCTGTGTTTGCCATCATCACTTACCGGCTTATGGAACTGTTCGACGGCAAATACTACTGGAAGCCACCTCAGTTTGATGATCCTGCCTGGATGAAAAAATACAGATGGACAAAAAGTAAGGCTAGCATATATTGTCAGACATTGCAATGATATAATTCTTTGCTCCATGAAAAAAGTTAAAAAATAACCGTCATTTTTGGACTTGGTCCAATGCAAACCAAGATGGTATCATATATAGTAAAAAGTGGCAGGTATTATATTAACAGTAAAACTAGTAATAGTATTTAGAAGTGGTAATAATGATACAACTACAGTAGCTACAGTAACTACAGTAACTTCTACTACTTCTACTTCTACTACTACTATTACTGCTACTACTACTACTACTACTACTACTACTACTACTACTACTACTACTACTACTACTACTACTACTACTACTACTAATAATAATGATAATAATAACAATCATGCCACTAATACATATTTTAGTGGATCTTGTGCAGGGTGTCACCGTACATCCTTGGAGAACATACCCTACTACTGAAGTAACCTCTATATGGTATAGTCCTAAACCCTAAATTCCTGCCAGACGTAAGCAAGCCACTTTTGCAAACAAAATATCGTACACACACACAGACACGCACACAGACACAGACACACAGACACAGACACAGACACAGACACACATATACATACATATATATATACATATATATATATGTATATATATATATATATATATATATATATATATATATATATATATATATATATATATATATATATATATATGATAGTCAATTCTCTTTGTGACCGAGGATTCATATTAATTTTGATTATATATCATATATTCATGCATTACAAGAAAAAAGACCTAAATTGGGAAGAACTTTTTAAGGTATCATTTTACAAACGTCACACTATATTTTATCATCCTCTTTGCTAGCGTTTGTTGGGCTTGTAAACGTTATCCACATCGGTGTGGTGTTCTATCCAATGCTGGTGTGCCTGGTGTCTAGACGCCACCTGCCGGCAAACATTTTGGGATTTCTCTATTCTGGAGCATGGTGAGAGACATATTTCATTGCAATTTATGTTGTATAATGAAGATAACAATAATAATAATAATAATGATAATGATGATGATGATGATGATGATGATGATGACAACGACGACGACGGCGATGATGATGATGATGATGATGATGATGATGATGATGATGATGATGATGATGATGATGATGATGATGATGATGATGATGATGATGATGATGATGATGATGATGATGATGATAATAGGAATTTTTTTGAGTTTCCTTTAGTTGATAGAACTTTAGTTGTAATATCTAGACAGGTACCATTTCGTTGTCGTAAGTAACAACTTCGTGCAAAATGTTTTATCAAGCCAAAGGAAAGATTAATGTTTAATTTTTGTTAATACAAATAAAAAAGAAAATCAACATTAATACTTAGTCGGTGCCTTCTTTATAAAAAAGTGTGTGTTGTGTCATAATGTAGTTTCATTCACTTTGATATGGTTTATTTTGTAAACAATTTCATCTCTATAGGTTGGCCTCCTTACTTTATGTGTATTTTCTGTGTCCTTTTACCGGGAGAGACCTTTGGCATGTGAGTATAATAACGTTCATACATATGCATCCAGAAATGATACCAATATGAGAAAGGTCTGTAAACAGTCGAATCCTATACATCAGATTGTAAACTAACACTTGAGGGCAGCGCACAAGCAAATTTTTCTGCCCAATACTATCTTTATATACGGTATTGTTATTGTAATCATAATATCAAGCCCTGCCTTCAGAATAATTTCTGATGAATGAACAGGATGGCAATAATTTGCCAAACTTGAGCATATGAAGCTAATGTTAAACTTATTTCAGGATTTAAATGCCAAGGAGCAGTTGATGTTATATGTTCCACTCACAGCGTGTCATGTGGTGCTGCTGATTTCCTACGTCATGGACTTCACCATTAACATTAAACGCTGGGTATACAGGATCTGGGGAAAGCCACAGGTACATGCTACAGTAACACAAAGAGACCGTCACTGTTCTCAGAACACCTGTCCTCATTTGTAATTGCTCTGGGCATAGTCTCTTACTCAGTTCAACCCCGCTTCGTCACTTCAATCCAGTAAAGTTGCAGTGTTGACTTGAATTGATTATTTTTGCCTCACTTCGTTATATTTTGCGAAAATATTATCAACACCTGAAAAAAGACACTGCAGTCACTTGAGCATCCATCAGACAATAAACACTCTGAAACACCCGATCAATTTGTCCATTCTGACAACAGGGAGAGGAAAGTACAAAGGGAGGGGATTCTTCACACGATATAATCAGAATAATGAATGATCCCTTTGTCTAGTTATATATCAGGGGTATTCCATAAATTATCCAACCCCGCGGATGGAATATTTTATCTTAACCACGGGCTGCATGGCTGTCCTAGACAGTGTCTTTTATAGGTGCTTGTGGAAAAGATAGATGGATAGATAGATGGACAGACAAACATATAGATAGATAGATAGATAGATAGATAGATAGATAGATAGATAGATAGATAGATGGACAGACATAGACAGACAGACAGACAGACAGACAGACAGACAGACAGACAGACAGATAGATAGATAGATAGATAGATAGATAGATAGATAGATAGATAGATAGATAGATCCATTCCGCTTTCTTATATATTTTCTTATATTTTCTTCTTTCATTCTTTTGGCTATTTGAAGTTTCCAGAGTTTGTTCCTCTGCTATGATCAGGGCTAGAATCTCTACATATGGGATAGATGTAGTCCACCAGTGAGGTTGGTCGTGTAATGATATAACAATATCAATACTAAAAATTTGAATTATGCAAATTAGAATCAAGTGGTTTTAAACTCAAGATCCCCTAGTGCTTACATAGTTCATAAAGAAAATATACGCTTTTTATAAATACTGGAAGGTGATTCCGTCCAGTGCCATCTGCTCGTTCATTGCTTCATTTCCTTCCTGCCTTTCTGCCTTCTATCTTATTTCTTGATGACAGTAAAGATATCCAATGGAAATTATAGTAAGTTTAAATTCATTTCACTCATTTGATTTTGCAAGCCATTGCTGATCTTTGAAGCACTCCACCTTTGCAAATACGCAGATATTTGATATAAAGAAAATCTTACTTTCTAGTTTCCCCCTCCTCCTCCCGCTTCTTCTGTTTCTTCCTTATTTGCTACAAGCTTTAGTGACTCATCATTTTCAGCAAGCAAACAAACATTATGAAACCGATTTTCACAACAATAATACACACGTTGATCATTTGTTGTGTGAGGATTTCCCGACATTGAACAGTTACGGCCAGTTAAATCAATGCCATTAACACCATAAGCCCCCAAATAGCTAAGATGAGCCCGCCAGGAAAATTGTGTCATCGAATAAAATTCCTTTCCGAGGCAAAATAGCGAAAACTGAACGAGGAAAGTGCCGCACCATAACGGGAACAAAAGTGTCAATATACATCTAGGCATAATGTTCTATTCAACAAGAGATGACAGGGATGGAAAAAAGTAGTTTATGCACAGATCAGTGCAATGCTTGTACCGTCGTTTCAACAAAGGTAAATGTCAAACTTTTGCGCGTTGTGTGACCCAGATAATCCGATGTTATCCAAAAGAGCGTTCAAATAAGGACGGCTAAAATTACGGAACTAAAAATTCCTACTGTTGTAAACATGAAATTTAACACTTAAACCGACACCAGTTTGCGTTCGTTTTGATGGTGAACACAAGGAAAATAAATTCACGCCGAATAAACACCGACGTGTAATGAACGTGCTTATACTTTGCGTCATCAATACCAGCTACCCATGAGAAACATTACAAATATGGACACTTAAATTTGGCTGAACTAAATATTATTTTTGTTTAATTCTATAGATTGCATACATAAAAATTGGAATATTTTGTGCAGTCAATACACAGTGAGTATCAGCATACAAGTTGCAAAGTAAAAAAACGACAAGATATATTTTATGCAATTTCTAAATGTTAATTGATCGATCAGTGCGATTTGCTTGATGACTTTGGAAAAATAATATCTCCCATGGTTTTGTATAATTATTCTGTTTGGCTTGACCCGTGTTATTGACTGCGGCCCAACGTTCTGTTGGGGAATATTTTAAACTACACAGTACTTTCAATATTGTTTTAGAGGGGATTGAAATACGATCTACTTGAGTCAGACGAACTATCCGACTACCAGAAGTATGTCAAAGGGTTACTGCGCAAGGCTGAGTATACTTGGTAATTTTTATGATTGTCTTTCTGAGTTAAACAATCAATTTGGTTTATTCGTTCGATTGTTATTGTGTTTTGTTTGTTTATTTGTGTCTTTGCTTCCTTGTTGTTGTATTTTTCTTTTCTTTTTTCATTTTATTCTTTGTTAAATAAATAAAACAGTGAGTCAATGATGTGCAGTCAGTTACCTATTCGAAAAGCTGATATAAACCAGAACAACTGCAATAAGTTACATCAGAATTTTTACAAGATAATGTTGTGAAGTACAGAAAGTTCAAATATCCAGGTTTATGTTAAAGAAATCGTGCAGCAACAACAAAAAACAGCACATATTTGGTCTTTTGAGTACTTTGCCTGACTGCAATGCATTTTTATGTATAACAGATAAAAATGCTTCAACCAGAATTATCGATAATTTCAGGACAACAGATGGGAAAATTAAAATAAAGAGAAGACTGTATAGGAATTTATCAGGTAAGCCGTTATTTTGTACAGTTATATCTCATAATGATGTAAAAAACACTGTTTTTCTGAAAGTTTGGATTAGGAGCCCAAATATTAAATCACTGTATGACCCCATGCTGTACGAGGGCTGATTGAAAAAGCTCTTACCCTAAGTCGGATCTCTCAATCGGATTGAAACTAACTTTTGACACCAGCAAGAACAATCATTTAATAAATGATAGACAAAAGAACTGCAACTATAGTGTGATTAGTGTCTTTGCACCAGAACATCTCGTGAACCCACCCATTGAAATAGCCAGAAATCGAAACTGGCTACAGGGGAGTCATCACGTACCTGCCACTCAACGGGCTAACTCCAACACAGACAGCATGCCAACATTTTCTCGACTTTAGGGGATGCTGCTCCTTCCTTTTCCACTGTTAGCAAGTGGGCTGTGGAATTCAAGCGTGGCAGAATGAGCCTTGACAATGACGCGCGTCCAGGAAGGCCTTGAACAGCATGCATTCCCGAAAGCATTACCTGGATGCATGACATGGTGATGGCTGATCAACGATTCACCACTCGACATATTGCCAGTGTTGCCGGCATCTCTAATGAGAGGGTTGAGCATAGTATTACCAAGGAGTTGGGAATGACAAAAGTTCCTGCAAGATGGGTGTCAAAGCTCTTGACAGCGGATAAGAAACGTGTCAGATTCATGGCGTCCAGTGACAATTCATGCCATTTTGAAGCAGATCCCTATAATTTTTTTGCCCGATTTGTAACCAGGGATGTATCACCTTGAACCAGAAACCAAAATTCAGACTAAGCAATGGAAGCATCCGGGGTCCCCCCCCCCCAAAAAAAAAGGCAAGTTGGTTCCTTCTGCTGGAACTGCGATGGCTTCAGCTTTTGGAGATTCCAAGAGTATTTTGCTGATTGACTATCTTGAAAAAGGCCAGACTATCAATCTATCAATAGCCGATATAATGCTGACCTATGACACAGTTGCGTGAAGGTATCAAAGATAAGCGACAAGGAATGCTCACTAAACGAGTCCTGTTCCATCAAGGCAACGCTCCTGTTCACAAATCGGTGGTTGCCATGTCAGCGATCCATGATTGTGGCTTGGAACTCATTGAGCATCCTATTATTCACCCTATTTAGGCCCGTCAGACTTCCATCTGTTCTCCAAAATGCAAAAAGAACTAGCTGATCGCCATTTTCTTAGTAATGATGACGTCCTTTCCGCTTTGAATGACTTTTTAGGGTAGCTAAAGAAAATGTCTTTTTGACCGGCATTCAGGCCTTGCAACATCGCTGGCAAAAGTTTGTAAACCTTGAAGGGGACTATGTAGAGCAATTAATGAAAACCATCAACTTTGTGCCGGTCTTTCACAGCTATGCCTAGAACTTTTCAGCCAGCCCTTGTATTTCAAAGTGTGATTTAGATGTTTTCTGACATAAACTTCACGTTCAATAAGCCATGACTTTCAGCTAAGCTGATATTTATAGTTGAGGAGTGTTGACGAGTCAAACCATTCGCATTTGTCCAAAATTTGATGACATATTTGAAACTATGAACAAAATTATAACTTATATATTTAGCGTCAATTAAATACGGTTAAACCAAGCAGAGAGCTACATGTATTTGCTTTGCCAATTTATAATATAAAATTTATTTATACCTTCTCGTCAAAATCTTTTAAGGACACATTTGTGATAAAAACGTTTTGTAAAAGCGAAAATGGAATAAAAGATAGGTAAGGTGACATGTCCGTATCACACCACTTGCTTTTGTCCAATTCTAGAGACAAAATGCTAATTCGGTTCTGTTTCCGTCGTCATCCATTTACTGAGTAAATAATCACCCGTTTTGTAAGCATATGGCAATGACAAGGTGTGTGAAACATTGTAAGAGAAAATCTGTAACACATGCCTGTAAATTGTAAATTATATTAATTTACAGGAACATTCAAATAATTTTTCAATTAGAAAAGGCGGGTTTGAATGTGTGCTTTTCCTTTATGGGAAGTCATAAAAAATGGGTTTTTATGATTGTATACGGTCGTACAGACATACAGTACTAATGTTTTTATCGCTTCCTGGTCAGAGTACCACCAAGTCAATTGCTTTCCTTGACGAGGGTTGCGCGCAAAGAACCCAGACCGCGGCAAGGGAAGCTATTAACCTACTGTATGATATGGTCTCACATATAAATCTCAGCAAAAATGTTTTGTATTAACGAAACATTTAAGTGACAACTATAAGGCATGCAATAATTTACATCCCAGCCCTTTTGGGCGGTTTGAGTGAAAAAGAGTTAACTTGCACATTTCACTTTTCCTAGGATTCAAGTACCCAACTCGAATGCTGTGTACCATGATAGTTGCTTCTTTTGGACTGTACAAAGTAAGGATTTTTAAGAAATGTATTTCATTTTTCATTTAATTTTTTAAAAAATCCTTTTAAAATATGCCTGAATACTTTAATCTTAAATTCCACAATAAGATTTGATTATATACCCTACCTAAGAAGGCTATAGCAACGAATCCGTTTTTAAAGGTATCGAATACATGCTTCAGTTGTATTAGGAGCAAGTTATAGTTAGGTCTCGGATGAGTTTAACTTTCACCAAAAATGCTGTATTTCAGTTACGTCAGCGATCAATCTAAGCACCCAGGCAATCGTATTGTCCTACTCATTTTTTACATGTGAAGTACAATTTTAGAAGGCACAATATTCATATGTGTACGTTGCAATCCCATGTTTTGTTTGCATTGAGTGTTGCAAGAGTTATGAAACCGAGAAAACCTCCAGCATTGATGTGCAACCATCAAAAAATTCTTATACAGTTTGTTTGTTTGCATTTGGACAGTTTTTCACAATCATGATCATTTGGGTGAATGCATTGTTCAACATCCTTCAAAAATATCTGCATGACGCAAAGCCCGCATTTGACCACTTCAAACAGGACAAAGTGTATAGAATGGCTAAAGACTTTCTTCAGGTGGGCCAATGTAAGTACATAAGTTACTCTTATTGACTGTTGGCTGATGTAATGTTTTCCTAAAAAAGCACGAGCTGGTTTTACTCACGAAAAACGGCACAATGAGCCAGTTTTACTCGCCAAAGATGCCGAAAATAGAGCTTTACAATGGTTTTTGGAGATTGACATGAAACGGCGTCACATCAAATTTTTTTATGCCTTCGTTCTGTCACCTTACCGTTTTAATTGGTTATTCTTTTGCGCGTATCAGTCTAACATACTGTTTTGCTTTACTGGCAGGGTCCTTCAATGTTAGTAACGCTGTGGCCTTCCTGCTTCAGATATGTATGATGATACACATGGTACTTTGTTACAGGTAAGTATACATATACTCATAACCCATTATACAGCGAAAATATGTGCACTGTGCATCCATGGGAAATCGAATGCCAAATCTCTGTCACCAACGCCTATCTGTTCCAACGTTCGCACCTTTGAGCCAAGTCTGTAACTCATTGGTTGCGTGACAAGTCAAGGACATGGAATACAAAATACTAGATCCAGGACTCTTATTAGCTTCTAACGTACACAAAGGATGTCAGGTTGTTTGAAAAACCCAAAAGTTCTGTTTAACCGCGAAAAACATTTAAATTATTATTGCCGTATCGTTAATAAATATGCACTGACGCTGATCTTTGGCCCAATAGTGTCCGCGCTTGATAGACAATATTTTTGTTTACAGAGAGCATTTGCAAATGTTGCTACGTGGCGACAGAACTTGGTATACAAGGATTACTAAATCAGCCCCTAAGCTTATGGTAAGGAATTTGCACGCCATCAAAGTCAAAAATGCAACTTTACAGGTAAATAGCTAAAGAAAGCTGCCTGTTCAAATGAAAGTGTAGATACAGTTAACAGTATGTTAATGTTGGCATTAATATATTTGTGGCCTCTTTTTGATGCCTTTTTCGTCAAGTAAAATTTAAAAGCCACAATTGTTTCACTTTGTTTAGGCTATTCCACCTTTCAATATATACATAATATATATATAAGATATCCTTCCGTTGCTTATTTCATGTAAAGTCCCGATTTACCTTTATGCTTCTGTTTTGAGACTTAAACTGTTGAAATGTAAGATTAAAATTCAATAAAATAAAAAATATGCACTGGCTCGCCGTTTAAGTATTCCGTGGTTTAGAGTTTATACTGAACGTTGTTTTGCTTCAGGTGTATTATTTGCGATATTCAGGCTTCCAGATTGCGTCAATATTGTATGGTATGTATTTTTTCTAACTTATACCAGGAATACAACGGTACAGGAATTATTTTTTGGTTTTCGAGTTTTTGTTGTTTTTATACTAACTCTTTCACTGCTAATAGCGACAAAAGTCTTGTTCATTTAAGGTACAATACTAACGATTCCAAATTCAAATTTCATGCAAAACCATTTAATTCGAATACTAGCAATGTTTTCACAGGACAAAGAATGATCCAGGTCAATTACTTTCCTCGGTCCTTTACCATGTTCCAAAATGGCTACACAAAGTCATCAGGAAATTGCATAAAACTGGCGGCTTTTGATTCACTTTCTTCCATCTTCAAAACTCTCATTTTCACTATTGACACAAAATACCAGCAGTTCGTATTAAAGAGCTTCAGACGTGTCAGGGTACGGAGTAAAGAGTGATTGACGATACACATCCAGTTTTTTTTGGTTTTTTTTTTGGGGGGGGGGTCTTTTCTTTCTTTTGTAATGTTTCTAAAATTCGAATAAAAGATGACGGAAACATCTTTGCTATGTTTTAATTTTCACAACGAGAGCTACAAGTCAAGACAGAAAATA
This sequence comes from Hermodice carunculata, assembly GCA_964020975.1. Classification (NCBI taxonomy): domain Eukaryota; kingdom Metazoa; phylum Annelida; class Polychaeta; order Eunicida; family Amphinomidae; genus Hermodice; species Hermodice carunculata. Next base: position 27,946,069 of record OZ026617.1, read on the forward strand.
TTTGAATGCATAGACAATTAATTGCCATCTGAATATTGTAATTGTATTTACTCTCAGCCATTTCATTCCGTGAAAGTCCGTCAACAGGACCAACACCAGACGTTTGGCGTCTGAGTGCTGTGTAAAAGGCTTTGGCCAGAGTTGTCAAAATCATATTGCGGCTTATAACTTAAGATTTTATCAAAAGACTAAAAAAATGGAAGTTAACGTCAAATGTGAACCATGTAATATTTTGGAAAATTGGTTAATTGAGGGCTGTTTGAATTACATTGAATGACCAAAAAAAAGCCTCGCAGCAAATCTTACGTGCATGCATTTCATTGAGCAAATTAATGTTACCTATCCCAGTCTTCTTGCAGATTTTATATGTTTTACTCCGTTAAATCTTGACAGGTTATTTTCTAACGCTGTTGTTACTCTTTGGACTGACGGCCGTGGCTTCATACGCAGTCGTTATACCAATAAGAGATGGGTACTCCACATTTCTTTTAAACAAACTGATGGAATTATGGTGAGTCTTCTAATGGCATAAAACACGATACATTTTGTTGAAATGTTAGTGTTTTTATCAGCTGTTTGGTAGTTATATTTCAGGTGCTATGTACAGTGCATGGTCAAATAAAATGTAAATTGACAAATAACCGAATCACTCATGATTTTTGGCATGGCTGAAAACATCCTATAGTTACGTCAATATGATGGGGTACGTGTATTGTCATTATTTTGCTGACAGTTTAATTTGCTTCTCGTTTTTATCGTATTTCTCACCTTGGTTCCATTTTTTTGGACTTGTAACTTGATTCTGGACAGGCATCAGCCCTTATTTTACTGTGCGGTTGTTTTCCTACCTTGTTTGAGTGTTCAATACTGTTTCATATTCTTAATGTTGTAGAAGAACTAAATTTCTCAGTTGACCTACATGGCGAAAAGACTCCTAAGCGCTGCAGTGGTGTTTTTGCTTCCTATGGCGCTCTTTAGGGTTACTTATCGCTTGAGCAGCAAGAAACACGGATCCTAATGGTCCATACTGCATACACAGTCAGTTAAATATACGCCGAGATAAAACCAGACGTTTTTCCCACACCTTTTGGGTCCTCTAGAATCACCAAATCTTCATGCACAACTCTTGTTATTGATCTTATCCAAAATTCCTATTTTGTAACAAAATCTGCCGTGTAACATATGGTCATTCACAAGTGTGTTACGTCATGTATGCCTTCTCTTGCTTAAGTCTGGTTAAATCAGCCGATTCATTTGGCCGTACAAATTAAGCAGTAGGATTTATACGACGTTGATAAAAACAGATTCGTATGACTGAAAAATATTACCCGAACAGATAAGATCCCACCCCCAGTAGAAAAAAAAGTGTAATAATGATTATTATACATCCTCGAATAGCTTTGCAATGCCAGGCTGTATATTTTTTCTATTTTTCTTTAATATCCAGGCCGACAATCTTGGTGGGAAAGCTTTTATTAGTAGGCCAGCTCCTAGCAGCCAAATATTTGTTTCTCCAACATAAGGGCTCTGTAATGGCCCTGGATAACGGGTAAGCATAATGGTGCATATCCCATCCTCACCACCGCTTACATCGGCCTACAGGTGCTTTATTTGAAAATATATTGATAATCAATTAAAATAATTGGAATGAACATTGCAGGTAATAACCATCGTCATAGCTCCTGGTCAGAAGCATTCATTGGCGTCAGTGGGATGTGAAGTTGTCAACCCGTGCCGAGGAAAAGGCCTATTGACTGGATCTCAATGCCGTCCATGTTTAACGATTCTCAGCGTCCGTGGTCAAGCGTACTTAAATGTGACCTTTAACCTTTTTATATGAGGAAGGGAATAGGGGTGATGTCTTGTGAAGAAACATAATGTGGAATTTCTGCCTTTAGTATTTCATTTACAACATTCAGTTACTGAAAAGGTTGTTCTTTGTCACCGAATTTTAATGTTGAATATTGGCATACTGCCCATGTTTAATTTTTTCATGTATGTTTTTTCCCTAAATTCCCATTCCAACAGTCTTGGTATGAAAGCTTCTCTTGGTTTAAACATATTAATTCAAGGAAAAAAGCGATTGGGAAAGAAAGGACAGCCCTATATGAATCCCTTTCGAAAAACAAATAAAAAGAGAGGGGGAGACAAGGTACAAAAATAAAACACCACTATCAGAATGAACACCACTGCACACAGACAGATAGAACGGGTAATCAACTAAATTACTTATACCATCACTTCTGCCAGGCTGTGGACCTTCAGAAGGAAGTTATAATTATATTCTGTGACAGTACCAAGGCCTTTGATCGCGTCTACCACCCAGGTTTATTGTTCATATTACGTAATGTAGGTATCGATTGTCCTTTACTAAGCTGGTTTGCCGACTATCTAGAGGGTAGATAGCGATGTGTTGTTGTAAAAGGAACGAAGACGCCTTGTAGCCGAATCAAAATTCCCAAGGGTGATGCACCCACCCCAATTTTTGACAGATTTATTGCCACTTCTGTCAAGCAGCGAAACAGATATAATGTGGGGTTTGGACACAATTTATCTTTAATTCGGGCGCGAAGTAATTTATTCAATGCATCAGTTTCCCCTTCACCTGTTTTTCTCTGGAACGATTTGCCACCTGCCACTCGTAATGCCGAGCTTCTAGACCAATGCAAAATTAGATTAAATCAAAATAAGCCTAAAGTTATTCCACCATTTAACATTGGGTCTAGAAAAGTAGCGGTTTTACATGGCCTTTTACGTATGAAGTGTAGTATGCTCAAAGTAGATTTATTTTAAAATGATCTCGCTGACTCACCCAGGTGTTTCTGTGGTTCTGTAAATGAGGATGTTTTCATTACATTTTCGAATGTGGAAACTTTAAAGTGGAACAATATTGCAAAATAGCGTAAGACTGGTCAAGTTGCTTTACGCGCACGCACTGACTGGTTTATGTACAAATAGTTGTAATGTTATGTATTCATATGCTTTATATTGATATGTAACAAATGTAAAGGGCATGATGATCTTGTCTTTACAGGAGAATCTTCCATCTGACAACGTTCTTCCTTTTCTTCTTCAACGTGTTGCTTGGCATTTTTGGATGTCTCAAGCGCATCGTCCTTGCACTTGTGTTTGGCATGCTCATGTTGAGTCGACTGGACCGTTGTTTACTCATGCGAGGATGGGAGAGACTTGATAAAGGTGAATTTAATTGATTAATTAACTTTTGACTAACTTTGTATCCAAAGGTTGTTGTAAACACTTCAAGATATGCATTTAAATGTAGTCCTTACTTTTACACGCAGTTTCTGTCTGTAAATGTAAAATCACGTTCCTGACTTTCACTGTAAAATGACTGCATTTTTTAAACAGTTACTATAGTCATATTTAGTATGTGGAAGGGGAACGCTCAATTAATTGTATTTATATGGCATTATGTCAAAGATGTTTGTGGGCACTTTCTATACATTTTATTGAATGCATATTTACGCGACAAGTCGTTAAAGTACTGAATATTCCAAAGCTGAACTTACATTTGAAAAGGGTAATGAAACCAATGACGCACTAAGATGATTACTTTCGTTTTTCTCAATAATATGAGCGTATTGTTTCTGTATTTTTGTAATATAGGTTTCAAGTGTTATCTGGGCATGATGACCCTAGAGCTGTACCATAATCATCCGGTATTACGAGTTTTCGTGGATCTCATGGTAGAACACATGATATATCTCAGACACCAGGCGGCGGAAAGTGACACAGACGATATAGAAGGTGCGTATGGTTATGGCCAATAATACAGTGCCAGTGTTACGACACAGTGAAATGTACTGATAAATTTCCGTGTAGTACAACGAGAAAAGGAAAAACTTTTGCTGGCAATGCAGTTTGCTTGTGTCCTCGATTGAAAGCAGATATATGTGTGAATCAGCCAGTAAATTTGTTGCTCTGTGTATTGAAAACTTACCCACACGAAAAAAATAATGAATATTAGTACATCTAAGGGAGGGTGCAACATTATCTTTATTTTTAAATTGATACTTAGGGTACTACATTCCATGACCCCCCCCCCAAATTAGTACTTTAAAAATGACGATTTTCCGAAAAAAAAATAGCAAAATTGCACAAAACAGGGGAAAAATTGACCATCATTTTCCATATTCTGTGAAAGTGTACATACCCATTTAACCCCCTCCCCCCTTGGGTACTGTAAGTACTAACTCAAAAATGATGAAAATGTTGAACCATCACTTACCTGTTAAGGCTTTAACATGCTTTCCTATGGCCAATAAAGGCGACTGTGATGAGATTTTATTTCTTTGCATGCGGTCAAGAAGCTATTCTCTATCAATATCTTTCTTCTCCCAAAATTAGAAAGACAGGTTCTTCTTAAAATTTCTTCTTATTTCTGCGTGTTATCAAAAAAATCAAACGTGTGCATCCTGTCAATAAGTCACACGTGTAAAAATTCAGTTTGCTGTTGTTTTATTTTGCTTTACGAACCGTCTTTCCAATTTTGAAAAAAATAATTACCACACTAATTTTTCTCAAATATTTAAAAGTCTCTCTGGACACAAACCTAAATAATCATGCATGGTAGTTGCACTGAAAAACAACATGACACCAAAAAAAAAAAAAAAAAAGCAAAAACAAAATCAAAAACAAAAAAAAAAAAAAAACAAGAACAAGAGCAAACATAAAAAAAACCAACCAAACAAAAAATTGTCCATGTTTATTTTGTCATGAAACTAATTCAATAAACAAGAAACTGGTGTTATTGACATTGAACCAGATGCAAGCCCAACGTTAAGAACGGCACATTATTTTACTTCCCTGGCCGATCGTCGCCTGTTTAGCTGACCGTCAAGTAACTTAGACCTAGATGGTTGCTTTTGAAGCATTACACAATTTAGCTGATATTTATCAATCACCCCCGAATCAAACGTACAGCAATAAATTAGAATCAAATAAAGTAACTGCAGCTGACGTACCTTGAAACGAATTTGTAATTTGACATGGTTGTAGCTCTGCCTGTGCCCAGCGAGACCAGAAAAGTGCACGACCGCAAGGCCCGTAACAAATGGTTTAAGGCGGTAACTCTGATCAACAACCCAACCATTCTCCTTGAGCAGCTGCAAAGCAGGAAACGAAAGGCGCGATCCGAGGAAGAACAGGAGGCAGTGTTCACTGGCATGGTGCGTAGATTGAACCTTCGATGGCCTGACACCGATGGTTTTCTTTCTTTCTTTCTTTCTTTCTTTCTTTCTTTCTTTCTTTCTTTCTTTCTTTCTTTCTTTCTTTCTTTCTTTCTTTCTTTCTTTCTTTCTTTCTTTCTTTCTTTCTTTCTTTCTTTCTTTCTTTCTTTCTTTCTTTCTCTCTCTCTCTCTCTCTCTCTCTCTCTCTCTCTCTGTTTCTTTCTTTCTTTCTCACCTTTTTCCTTTTCAGAAAAATGTTTTCCAAAAGTCAGCCATTTGTCTATTTTCACTGTAGATTGAGTCAACATCAACGGGTAAAAGGCTCCGAAACATGTTGAGTAGTTAACCGCTGAAGACCCTTGAATTTATTTGGGCTGATACAGCCTATGTCAAAATTTTACAGAGGAACGGGTGCAATATAGACAATAGTAATTCCATATGTATATAGGTTAGACAGGGACAGGTTAGCTTATGGAGAGTAAAGAGTTCGAACTGCGGAATAGGATATTGACCACTAGGAAGTGGTTCTGGGCAAAAAGACACAAATACAAATCTTAAATTAACCATAAAAAACTCACAGCTGACTCGGGATCAAGAGAGGGGTTTTTAGGAGTCGGTATAGCTGCCTCATTGACAGAAGCACGCCGTAGACTCTGACTAAACTTCGCGGGCCTATACAGAATTTCATTTACTTTGTAAAAGCGCAATACAAGTGAAAAAAGACAAAAGCAGCATTTGTAGTAGTAGCTACCTTCTGAATTTGTGCGTAGATACGTTAAATTTTTCCAGAGCGAGCCAAGAGAAACACTTCATCGGAGATGTACCGACCTATCGTGTATAAATAATTTTCATTTTACTCGAGCATTTGCTAAAGGTCTCTGACAATGCCACTAATATGCGTTATAATGGAAAAAGGCTAATCATAACGATTTTATTCCAACTATTTTATAAAAGTTAGTATCTGCCACTTATTATGTTTGTGCTATCCGAGTCTTACGGGAGTTTCAAAACAGGCCGGTAAAATTTTGACTGTACTGTTTCAGGTTCTTCGTGGTCTAGCTTGTATGAATGACGAGCAAATAATTGTAAAAAAAATGTTTCTGACCACTGGTAAATGATGTTAATACGCTGCTTCTTATTGAATCCTACTTTTGGATACTGGTTGCCTAGAACTCCCAGAAAGCGAGTGTGATACCAAATGTGCAACATCTATTTACGGTGTCACAACAAAAGAACCATCGGGTAAATTTGACCCTGCTTTGTTTCAGACTGGTGTGATAGAAGCCATGGGAAAACACTCCGCACACACCGAACCGCGCTACGAGGAGCCCGCCTCTGCTACAGACTTGATGGTCGCTGCTGCTAATATGGTCACAGACTTCTGAAAGACGTTATTAAAACTTTTTATAAAGACAGAATTGGTGAAAATGTCACTGAATTTTGCGTAAAGACGATGTTTCCTTGCACAGTGGTAACTCCATTCGGGATGGACTGGCAATAATGTATATGTTAACAAAGGTCATCGATATATGGCAGTTATGCTTCCTCCCTTGCGGTGATCAGTGACCTCTTGTCGCAATAATCGTCGTTAAATGTTGCTCGTTTCAAGATACACCACAAAAGACCGCCGAAATAAGACATGATTTGTAGCACAACCATGTATGTATTATAAATATACATTGTGAAAAAGAGACTCCACTGTTTTTGTATTATCAAAACAGTTAAAATAGTTTAAGTACTTTGGTATCGGTTAGCATGACAAAGCAACAGACAAAATAAAGAACATAGATTAACGTCAGTATCAAATCCAAATTATGCACCAAATCATTGCGCTCTTTGTATGTATGGAATTACATCAACAGTTGTATACTAAAATCACATTTTGTAGCCCGCATCAGCACCGGACACTCTAAAAATACAGCTGATTCAACAGCTTTTCTTTTCATTTTCTTTTACTGTGTTTAAAGGCAAAGCCTTTCAAAATATTTGCATGGAACTCTCACAAGGCTAATTTCCCTAATATGAATGCAGTCCTCTCTCATCCGTTTATATTTGTGTTTAAGTGCGACAACAGTTGGATGATAAAGATATTAATCGCAAACAATGGTGGAGTCTCCCCATGCCCAAGTCAGTTTAAGGTTATAAAATATAGCTATTCTCGATATGTTCCTACTGTCGATAGGGTGGGCAAAAACACGTATTATCACTTGTTTATTGGAACATTATTTTTACAAGTTCGTCATTAGAATTGGAATGACATACCTTGCACAGACTGCATGCGTTCGTCAAGAAAAGACAACTTAGTTCATGTTTTACCCTGGCAGTGCAGCTTAGAACTTGAAGTCTCTGATTTATAACAATAATATTACTATCTATGGTTAGTGACGTATTGTGCTGCATTTTACATACCGCACGGTTTAGCCTATCGAAAACTGGTACATCGTGTATACATCTTATCATTGAAAACGATCAAATCATTTCTGGTAGCTGTGAAAAATCGACATATATAACGCATACTTTGCCAGGTAATGTACAACTGAAACCGATGTAGATGCTCCACCACTGCCCGGTTTCACTTTCCTAACTGATGCACTTTTACAAGAGATTACTCAATCAGCGTCAGTGAAGTGCTTTCTTCCCTGCGGCTTACTTGTGTCGACGGCCTTGGTAACATAGGAAATACATCATGTACATAATTATGCTATTCATGAATACAGCGATCTCTATCAGCAAACAATTTACCAAAATCTTCAAATTTTCACTACCTTTTTCTCGATTACCCCGATTCTAGCAAGTGATCAATACATGACCTAAATTCAGAACGTCCTATTGACAAAAAATGGTAATCCCTTCCCCATCCCCTGGTTGTGCAGTGTGTCAACAGTTATTGAAGGCCTGGTTTGTGTGCATAGTCCATCTGTCGTCCACAATTTACATTAAGGTTCTACAAAACCGTCAGCCCGATCTTTTTCAAACTTGGTGGGCATGTAACCTCGGTAGATGTCTAGTGGGTTTGTTGTAATGGTTACGCTCCAGTGACTTTTTATTATTTTGTAACATTTTTGGCGAAATCGTCAAAAAAAAAATCATCTTATCCGAAACCACTCGGCTTATTCCTTCAAAAATGCATACAGAGACTGCTGGGGACCCTAGACTTTAATTTGTTACCAGGTAGCGCTGTCATTTCCTTCTGTTTTTTCCTTTATTTTATTATGAAAAATTGATGTGTTTTCATTATTTTTTACTTCCCCAGCTGTGGTTTAGTTTACAATTTCCCTATTCATGGTCTTATCAATCACCAAACATAAGACATTTTAATTTAGAGGATTTGCCCTGAACATTCATGACAAACAGTTGGCAAATATAGTACACAAAACACCATATTGGAGAGCTTACAAGAGCTCAGAAAAATACACTTCTCTCTGGTTTCCTTCTAACCAAAATGGCTCAATTTGAAACCTATATTATACAATAGTGAACCACTCCCACCTCCACAAAATATATTAGAGAATACAAGAGCTCAGAAAAATACACTTTCTCTGGGTTCTTTGTGACCAAAAATAGCCTACTTTGAAGACTACATTATACAATGGTGAAGCACACACAGCTTCACCAAATGCAAAGCATTATTCCAGCATACAAGAGCGCTCAAGAAACCAATACTCGCATTGCAAATGCCAGGACTCAGCAGGAAAACTACCACAAATTTTACATGCATCCGGTCACTCTGTGCAAAGACCAGACAAATTTGAATATCTGTCAATGATCTGCTTCACCCTGTCCTACTTATTAGAGATAAACTGCCCTGCAAGATTAATCTTATCCACACAATGATTACGTTTCACTTTCTGAACCTATTTGATAGGTCCTTTCATTCTTTTTTTCTTACATTTACGAAATTAAGTTATATGTGATTACTAGAAAAGAACAAAAGGTTTTCTAAAGAAAATTTGACCAGCTTCTCTAATATTTTTCCAGTTTGAACTGAGTCTTTTAATTTCTATGTAGGTTGTCTTTCTTAAATGCCGAGCAATGGAGCCATTCTCCCGGATATACATCCGAGTACTCCGGGCACAAAGCATGTTCTGGTAGGTATCTGCTGAAGACTTTCTATTACCCTTGACGCTGATATAGGTTTTTTTAAAGCTGGGCAGCAATAGAAAAAAGACGAGTAGAGTAGGGACTTCAGCTGACGCATTTCAGGCATGCAAGACATGGGAGTGTTGCAGGATATTTGAGTTTTTGAGATAAATAAGCAAGACCCTCCATTTTAAACATTCAAACTTCTTGTGTCTTTTCATGATGGCGTAACTACAGATCCGACTTAGATGCATTGTGGGAAAGGTCTAATCAAAGGATTTACAAATTTAAACGACAGGAATGGTCCAATGAAGTGATTTACAAATTTAAAAAAGGTGGAGGGGGGAGACAAGGCAAGGGTAAGAACAGAAGGTAAGGTTCAAGAACTGCATAAAAGAGGGCACTGTAGGCAATGGAGGGCTAGTGTTGTGTATTCCCATTACTCTACATTGTAATTGCAACTTAATAACTTGAAAACTACTGCACATTGGAACATCAAATTTCAGGCAGTAACTCTAGACGCATAAATAAATACCTAACGAGAATCGTATATCCACAGCTACAAAAGTGACTAGTTTTTTCAAAGTTGTGTTAACATTCATACAAACTAATGGGAATACAGAGCTCTAGCCCTCCAAATGTTTGTGTATTTAGTTGCGTATTGGGGCAAATAAACACCACAGAGCTAATTCTGACCTTTGCTATTTAGGCAGTAATTAGGTCATGATCATTGAGCTACTGGGCCTGTCATTTTCTGTTGGTTTATTTCTTTGCAGAGAGAGAGACAGAGAGACAGACAGAGGCAGACAGACAGACACACAGACAGAGGGGAGTTGGGAGGGGGGGCTCTCTCCTGGAAAACCAGATAACCAATGGTGAATTCTAGTGTATTTTGACCCTAAAACAGTGGAAGTCTATCAATCAATATCATAAAATCGAAAGTGATTTCGTCGTCTGTGTTCAGGGAGAGAAAGCTCCCGCGACCGTTCACCTTCCGTCCCTGATATATGTGTTTAAAACACCCTGCTTGTTTGTCAATAAATGTCGTTGTTAGTCCACCGAGGTAGGTATGTTAAGAGGGAATCGTAGGAGCCGTTAATTACATGATTTGGAAATGTGTGGAGATTTGCACGGCTGTTTACAATCTGTGTAAACATGAAAAAAATTGTCAGGTTGGCGTGTGTGATATATGCTGGACACCTTTCTCCATAAATTTAGTATCTAGTTTATTAAGATGAAAACGTTAGATCGTTAATTTTATCCAGGTCTTTAATTAGACGTTAAGTGTAGCTGCACATAAAGTGGAAAATGTTCCATATTTAAAAATGATGATGATGATGATGATGACGACGACGACGACGACGATGATGATGATGATGATGATGATAACAAATACGTAGCTTTAAAAGGCTGATGTTTATGTAGCTAAAAGAAGAGCATGTTATCTTGAGGTGACACTGCTGGCAAGATCTCAATGGCATTCATTTGTCGCATGTGTTAACATGTGGGGTATTAAGAAACCCGCTTCATTCATTGATTGAAAACGCCACGTGACATAGAAATCCGGTGCCGGCACAGTGCATGCAGAATGGTGTATCTGGCATGCCCCGATTGGAATATCCACTGCAAAGCAAAACTTGTATTTGCCATAGTCTGCAACTGAGAATGTCTTATCTAAACATGTAAGTGCTATTCAACTTTAAACATAAAGGTCAATAAGCTAGAATGAAAATAGAGTGACTTGTCAAGCTAAATATTCCTATTGTGTTAACGTTTATTGAACTTGTAGTACTTTGTCAAACTAAGATCTTTGCCAACCTGCAATAAGAAAATAAAAAGTTTTCATATAGGTTTTAAACAGGAAACAAATATGTGCGTTTCTTGACGATTGTAATACAATAGGAAGATCTGCAGTGATTTAGCAAGGGCTTGTGCCTATATTACACCTAGGTCTAAACCAGTTCACATTCTGAACGACAGAATGTCGTGTTGGTTATATGGAATATTGCTATGTGTGTGGCACACCATTATCTGGTTATACCTTAGGTCTCCCACACAAAAAAGTAGCTAATAAAGTGTAACGTGTTTAACATCATTTGGATGTTTGTCATCGTGACCAACTTTAGAATGTTAAGTAGATGACGCAAGCTTCAAATATGTATTATCAATTATGGTAACATGTCGAAGTTTCAAAAGATATGAATTTGGTATTTAAAATCTGACCCACCTATCCTATGATTGTCTTTGACCATGTTGTATATACGACGCGACATGACCCACGTTTAGGCCAGAATTATGTTGCACTGCCGACCGTCCCATATCATCCTGGACAGTCCCGGATTCAGGACCCTGTCCCACCTCTTCCCGGTGTCGTTACATGTATATTTGTCCCAGATTTGTAGAAAAAAAATCTTACAATAATACAGATATGATCAACAAAAGTGAAGAAAGGCAGTGTTCTGCGGTCCGTAGGGCACTTTTTTTTCTGTGGCACCGATGCCCATATGCAAACGCGCATTTCATTGGTTTACTCCAGAAAGAATCAAAATTTAGACACATTGTATTTGTATACCTTTAAACCGCCATTTGCCGGGCGTTTTTAGCGTGAAACAGACATGGCATGCACACAAACGAGAAAAACAATAAAAGTAAGCCTGCTGGACCAAAAAAATTCGAGAGTGGGTCACCAGATGTTTGAGTGGAAGGAGCCCAAGTCAAAGTGTAAAAACGAATTCATGGACCCTGGGCTTCTGGACAGCCAAGTAACTCCGGTGGAGCACTTCTGGCATCAGGCGTCCAAGATAAATGGTGCAGATAGAGAACTGTTTTGTTCCATTGCAACGCACTTTGTCAAATCCCTGCTGGTGCTTTAGCATTCAAATGCTGAGGTGAAGTGGATATTTTTATTGATGGGTAAAGTCAAGACGGAAGACAGGAACAGTTTGAAAAACTGCACTCTGAATTCGTTGCTTGCTGTTAAGCAGAATATAGAGACAGTATGCTACGAACATAAACCCGATACATATATTCTAATAGAGGCAAAGTCTGCCACATGCAATACATTGAAAGAAGAAACGATGAGTGAATACCATAGACTTGCCTCAGTGTAACCTGGTCTCCTATTTAATGAACACTTTGCTTACTATCGCTAAATAAGAAGCAGAGCCAGCTACCAATGTCATCGGCACTTGTTCACAAAGATAGTACTCCACGACAACAATAAATAAGTTTGCATTAACAGACCATGTTCGCTTGGAGAACCAGGTTTTCACACCAGTGGTTTTTGTTCTTTTTGGAGGGCAAATCTTAAAAAATGCGGTTCTCCGAAAAGGCTTACCCACTTCCTTTGATATCAGAGACACTCCCGAGGACTCCTAGTGCTGAATTTGTTGACCAGGTGGCGCTGCGATTTTTTCCACATTTTTAATGTGTGTGTGTGTGTGTTTGCTATTTTGACTTCTTCTACAGAACCATCACTCAGATTAAGCTGAAACTTGGTGCATATGTTCCTTGTGGACGGGTCAAACAAAGTTGTTCACTAGGTGGCACTGCTAAGGATCGGTCAATGCAGCTTTCCTGTTTATTTCTATGTAAGTCAATGGGCATTTTAAAGCTAATTCCCTTTTTTCGACTTCTCCAAAACCGTCACCCCGATTGACTTCAAACTTGGTGGCAATGCACTGTGATTGGGTTTCTACCATGTTTGTTCAAATGGTAACGCTCCAGTGATTTTTTTGGACAAATCTGACAAAATCTTCTTCTGCACTACCGCTCACCCAATTGCTTTGATATTACATAAAAACACTCCTAGCTCTTAATTTGTTCACCAGGTGGTGCTGGCTTTTTTTTTTTTTTTTTTTATGAATTTTTGTGTATTTTCGTTATTTGTCACTTCTTCTCCAGAACCGTCTCTCTATTAATTTGAAATTCTGTGGATATGCTGCTTGCTAAAGGGTCAAGCAAAGAAGTTCAATAGGTACCGTTGCTGTGAATTCCTGATTTTTAACGATTTTTGTCAACTCGTGTACTTATCGGTAAATGCACCTTTTCTATTGCTTACTGTGCAGATCAATGGGCATTCTAATGCACTTTAATGATAGTTCACATTTTGGACTTCTGTGAAGAAACTGTCTGTCAGATTTACTTCAAACTTTGTGGCAATGTACCTTGGGTGGATCTCTACCAAGCTTTTTCAAATGGATTTTTGGAATTTTTATGATTTTTAAAAAAAAATCTTTGAAATATTTTAATAGGAAAGTATATGGGAATTTCTTGTAATGCTTATAACTTAAATAATTTTGGCCAGATTTGTGCCAAACTTGCTAGGGGTGTATCTTTTGTAAGTGTCTACCTATTTTGTGCAAATTGTCATGCTCCAGTGATGTTTGGACCTTGACCTCATTCACAAGGTCAAAGGACAACTGATACAAAATTTACTATTTACTTGATAACTTGAGACCTGTTTTGAGTCAGACCTTGATGTTGCACACGTTGTTTTTCTATGAAGGTCATGCTTAGACAGAACATGAGTGACCTTGACCTCGTTTCTGGGGTCACAGTGCAACATACATGAATTTTACTCTTCACTATAACGTGAGAATTACTTGAACTGGGACCTTGATGTCGCACATGTTACTGCTCTTCGATAAAGGTCAGACTTATTCAGTACATGGGTTACCTTGATCCTATCCCAAGTTTGCAGAGCTGCAAGTGTGATGAATGTCTAGGTCATCTGAGCATGAGCTGTTCACAGAGCCCTCTTGTTTAAAAGTGGTTATATTGCTCCAAGTATGTTTCAATCTCGCATGTATGTACCGTGGCCTAAACTGCATTGATATTAAAATGTTTGTATGTGAGTTTGGTGTTTTTTTTCTTCTTAACTGTTCTGCTTAAGCTGCCCAGATCACTAAAACTGCAATTTCTGAGGTATTTTTGGGCAAAAAAGGGGGGTGGGGGTGCTCCCGGCCTCCCAAGCAGAGATTTTGCATCAATGCTGCCAAGTTCAACGTTACCTAAATTGAAGGTTCAGAATTGAAACTAGCGACCCCCCCCCCCCCCCCAAGAAAAAACGGTTACGGCCCTGGTCAATCTCTCCTGTCTGAATAACTTAGTGCCATTTTGGTTAATATGTTACATAATGGGATGTATGCAGCACACATAACCTAAGCTATACATTCGGTATAATGGATGGACCTACTTTGGCCATAATTTATAGCATTAACAAGTATGGGGCAACAAAGCACTGCATGCTCCCATGAAGAGGATTTTGAAAAGATAACCTCCTAATTATAACCACAATACCAGTGATCTGAAATTTCGCTGGCAAGCAACTTGCCAACCCATGCCTGGGGCCTGGAGCAGGGTTTCTATCTGGTAAGACTACTGCGGACTGGTGGTTGTTCGACAAGTGGAAAAAACCTTTTTTGATTAAATTTTGCAGGATCTGTTATTTTTTGTAAATGCGTATATAAGAAATGAACGTCGCGAATTAGGAACTTCAGATCTCCATGAAGAGAGTGGGTGTTCCCCACATATAGGCCATCATGCGCGTTAGCATTATGGCTTATGCAGAGAATGCTCATTTTCTTCATTTCGCCCGCGAGTTCCCAATTGGCGACGTTCATTCCTATAATAATGCCTTAAATGTGCAACGTCAAAAATTACTGATTAAAAATACTATGTTGTAAGCATAATTCGGTAATTTGTCACGTGAGCAATTTGAGACTGTCAAGGAAATAAGGCGAATTCAAATTTTAATCATATGTCGTGTGATGTATCTAAGTTTAAAAAGATGTGAATCTGGTTACAAACATTTGGAATCAAACCTACCCGCAGTTATGATTGTCTAAGATTGTGTTGAGTATTTGACGTCATTCCGGAGTTGGCCAAGATGTAGAACTGAATTATGTAATTATATATTTCCTAAATCACAGTGTTACGTAAGCATTTCACCTTCGAATCAGCGAATTATGAGTCGTGTTGAGCGAGTGGCGAAAGTCACATCTGGCGTATACATCATTAAAACGAAGTTGTAAATTGAAACACAGTAACGTCGTGCCAACAGAAAAGTTTATTTCATGTTACAGATCGTGAACCACATCTTCATCAACAGGTCTTTGTTTGAATAAAACATACCTTCATTGATGTGTACATCATTTCAAAACCATGTCCATTATCCAATCCAACTCACAGTCCAGCCTGCCGAAAATGATCGCTTGAAGAAATAATCCCTGACAAATGCTTGTTTTATCATAAATGAGATAGGTTGTCTTTATGTAATAAAAACTGGATGTAATCATGTCGCTTTTATGATGCGCAGCACCTGCATGTGTGTACAAACATCACCAAGTTATATCTCGAATTCCAAGTCAAATTGCAAATATAAAGCCGAGTCTCTTATTAGGACTTCTTGATATATCTGATGAACTGTCCTCATCGAAACGTATAACATTGGTTACTAAATCCCGGATATTTGCAATGATGGGTCATTTGTGCCAGTCACGTTTGAAAAGTGGGCTCTAAAATCACGCAATATTTCAATGATGCACCCTTGTATCAATATATATGGTCGTGAGCTTTTTAAGTCCGTGACGTAATCAGTGAAATAACGTTGCATTGGACTACTCCCCAAAATGGACAGGTCGAACTTTCATCTCTGTAAATTTCAAAGACACATGCTTATTTTGATACGTAGACCAAGTTATACCACTTGTGCTTGTTTTAGCACTTTTGTAGTATAATCCATTTATGTTAGTTTTATGACAGCTCTTGTACCACCAGCCACTTTTGTATACCTCGGCACATTCTACATTGGCAAGGTCGTTGTCTTGGTCCTTTGTGCTGAAATATTGGTTGTTGTGGTACGATAACGAGTCCCCTAGAAACAGAATTATCCATTGTTCAATCATGAATACAGGCACTGCTATACTACATGGTAGGGGAGATGCAGGGCAGTATATACTTCCTGATATATATATATATATATATATATATATATATATATATATATATATATATATATATATATATATATATATATATATATATACATATATATATATATAAATATGTATATATGTATGTATGTATGTGTCCTTGTGGGTATTAACAACGAACGCCATTTTTGGTTTTATTCAGAATTTTAACAGATCAATTGATTATTTGATCTCATCGTGCAATATTTTGTTGTCATCAAATCTATTTAATCATATCATCACATATTTAAAACCATCACTAATGGATGTATCATATCCTTACATGTATTTGAATATCTGTTCAAATTAGAGCACTTTTTTAATTAAATCATATGATAAATACAAAATAACAACATGTCATCAAATGTATTTTATCGTATCATAGATTTAATTTAATATGATTAAACGTGGCACATCAAGATGCAATTTTAAACTTATTTAACCGTGCCTTCACATTTCTTAGGTCATATGTTTATGACACACCAAATTAATCATATAACTAGAAACGAGTTTTCCGTGCAAATAAAAAAAAAAAAAAAAAAAAAAAAAAAACATTACGCATCCTCCGAGCAGGCGCCTCTCACCAGAGGCAACCCCTCAAAGAGGGCCACCATTCTTCTGCAGAAAGTTTCACCTTGAACTTTCACCTCAAGGTCACTTCTTGCAAATTCAAGGGAAGTCTCAGTTGGGTAAATGATGACAAAGTTCGATTAACTTCAATCATACCCATTTGAAGATGTGGCAGGAGTTTCAATTTATTTTGCAAGGCATTGTGACCTTGACTTATGACATGAAGGTCATCACAATCATATGAAAAAAAATCTCAAAATTTTTGGAGTATCTGTTTTAAATGAATCTGACTTACGGTTTGAAGAAGTTTAAATGTGAACCACGATTGCAGACCCTATTGATTTTAATAATAAACAATGGGAATGTAAAAATTCACCAAGAATAAATCTGAAAATTAATAAATAAAAATCCAAAATCATTGGAGCATGACCATTTGAAGACAGCCGATGGATACCTGCCCGACGTACATCCCCACCAACTTTGAAGTGAATCTGGTCAAGTGTTTTGGGAGAAGTGCTAAATGTAAATTAGCATTGCAGCCCCCATTGACTTGCATAGTAATAACAGGAATGTTTCTAGTTTGGCTTTTCAGGGTCCCTCAATGTTTGAAATAAACCATACAAATTGAAAGCCCATAGGTACTTTCCTGTAAACATTTTTCATCATTAAGACATAAGCCAATATGTGAAAATTACTTAGCCAAAAGTAAAAATGCAACAAGGATTTGACCTTGACCGTTGATTTCAAGTTTATATATTGTCCCATGGGTAATATTTCGCAGACTTATACAATATATGTTCCAAATAAAGAGGCAATAGGTCAATAGAGGACAGAATTATAAGGAAAATAAGATACGCGGCGGCGATGGCGGACGAAGAGACTAAATACTATATGCACCCCCTCCCACCGGAATGCAAGATTAAATAGTTTGGCACAAGGTTATTTAGATATGATGATATAGTTAAATAGGACTTCGTCGTCTCCTAAGTATAAATTCGCCCTGATGGATTTATTTGCTCTTTAAATTAGGCCGGTACAGAATGGTCAAGGATGGACAAATGGAACTGTTTATTTGTTTCTTATTATTACTATTATTATTATTATTATTATTATTATTATTATTATTATTATTATTATTATTATTATCATCATTATTGTTGTTGTTTTTGTTGTTGTTGTTGTTGTTGTTGTAGTTGTTATTATCATTATCATCATCATCATCATCATCACCATCATCATTATCATTATTTGTTTCAAATTCAAAATCCTGAAAGAAAAAATATTCTGTGGGGATCCCATTATAGCTGAGGAGTATATACAAATCATCAACGGTATAAAATAGCAATTCTGGATAAAACCAGTGGTGGCTTTCCATACACACCCTTAGCTCTGCCGATTTGTCAGTCAGCAGTGCGGAAGAAATCTTTTTGCGTCCGTTGTCCGCCTGTTAGTTTGACTTTTAAAATTTTCGACATTTTCCTTAAAAAAACCGCCCTTTTGCGTTTATTTTTCACATGGATATTTCCCAGGTAATCCTCTGCAAACTGTGCAAAGGCAATAATGAAGCAATTATTCTTCTACATTTTTTATTTATTTAATTATTATTATTATTTTTTTTTTTTTTTTTTTTTTCTGAAAATTTTGTAAAATTATTCTTCTCAGGAATAACTTGGTCAACTGCCTTGCTATTGTATACAGGGTTACCTGGGGGGGAGGTAATTTTAATATATTCTTTGTTTTAATGAATTTTTGTATGTTCATGCTATTTTCATCTTCTCCAGAACGGCTGCACAGGATTCCATTAAATTTTCGTGGGGTATGACCCACCTGAAGGTGATGAAAGTTTGAGAAAATGTTGAGGATACTGTTAATTTTTGACGAAAATGTGTGCAATGGTACTTTGGAACCACGTGTTGGCAAGTGTTTCTACTGTACGTGCACGTGGCATTGGAGTGGATACAGTGGAATATTGTTAAAAAGGCAGTATCGAGTGCTTTCATTTTCCACACAGCTATTTGTCAGGTAGACCTCCACTAGATTTGTGAAGGAGATGATGACACATTTTTTTTTTAATTTCTATGAATTTTTAATTATGAAGGAATTATGAATAATAAATAATTTCTTTAAAAAAAACAAATAAAAACGAAAAATTCTTCCCAAGTACTACTTGGTTAGACCTGTTCATACCGACTTGTACCGTACTTTTCAGGACCCTAATTAATTATGCATTCCATTGTTGGCCTGATTGTCCAATCAGCAAGTTCTGAGTCGGGCCCACGCTTCCATATGTTCACAACGGATGCCACAGCTAACGCCAGTGATCACAGCATGGATTGTGCTGAATAGTGCCAAATCTTGTACATAAAATGTCACATCAGTAGTGAAATGTGCATGTTTAGTTTGCTGACGGTTTGATTTTTCATTTAACCCAAGCACATCCTGTGTTTTTCTTTCTGATCCTTCCACGTTAAATCCGGTCAGCGTGGTCAAGCCCAAAATATAAACAAAAGTAGGGTGCGCTTCCCGAACTCGGGCCGAAGTGAACCGAATAAACCCGAGTCCTATGAACTGGTCTATTGCTTTGATATTGTATACAGGGTCACCTGGGGTTACGTACTTCATGACCACCAGGTGGCGCTGCGATATTTTCTTTCTTTTTTTTTTTTATGAAATTTTGTTTGTGTTAAGACTAGTTTCTATTTCTCCAGAACTGTAGAACAGAATGTCATGAGATTATATCAGAATACAATCGGACTTAAGACGATAGAAGTTGGCGGAAATGATGGGATTTTGTGAGGTTTGACAAAATGATGAGAAAATTTGGGACCATGTGTCTGTGAGTGCTACTACTGTATTTTTACATAGCAGCGGGACAGTGCATACGTGGCAATATTGTTAAAACTGATTTTACACAAAGAGTTCCCAAGGTGGAATTTCAAAATGTGGAAAGAGATGGTATCAACGTGAATATTATGAATTGTCGGACAGGGGATACATGAATAACGTTTAGTAGACTGTCTGTTTTTTACTGACTCAGTATATCTCACATACCGGCTTATAGTTTGGTAATGTGGATCCTAGGCCCATTTCCTTTTGTTTGATTTATTATTCTAAAATGTCATTCAATATATGATGTGTATAAATTGAACTGAAACTATTTTATATGATATTGATACGAATTTGTTGACCACGTGTTCAAATACTCCCATAAATACAGATCATGACTTTTTGCTAATTCCAGAAGTATGTATTGATATGTTTTAATCAACTTTATGTGACCAAGATATATTTCCACTCATGTTCAGATACAGGCTATTTCATATCATAGAATCGATTTAATGATACATCACATATCTTTCCACATATCAGTGGTCACAAAACATATATGCTGATGCAGGATCAGAGAAAGTAAGGAAATTACAAAAATGGTCCGGAAAAATGGTCATTTTGAGAAAGGTCAGGAAAAGCCAGGATATTTTACGTATGATTATATTCAGATGGTGGAACATGGCTATGGCAATCTTCTGGTGAAAGAGAAACACAATTTAAAACATGTAAAGTGATTTCGTTACAATGCTAGCATTTTCCGAGTATATAATAAATTCAAATTTATAATGATTAATATAAATTTAGATGGAGACTTCAAGAAGACGTGCTGTGTTATTTACATTATCTGCTCTTTTCTAAGTGTACATTACCAATATGTACTGTAACAAGTGTGCAACATTTTGAAAGACATACGCGTTACCCCACCCCCAGAACATTTGAGGTACAGCAACTGTGTGTGTGTGTAACAGGAATAATCTGTTGTTTTCTACTTACACGTTAGAAATGTTCATTTTCATATATGCAACCATTAAAAAACAAAGCAAAAACAAACAAACAAAAACGTCAGGAAACCAAATGTATTACTTTTGCAATTTAATTGAGATTAAAGGAAATAAATATCCAGTTTTGTTTATTTATTCAGTAAAAGGGAGGTATGAATGCCTATGGCGGGAAAAAAAGGTCGATTTATCGTCTGTCAATTTTTATTTTTCCATTCTTATGTGGAAACTGCTTCGTTTTTGGCATATTTTTTTGAAAATTTTGTTGTCTAATGCAGACAGATTATCTCCTCTCTTGACAATGCTGAATTTTACAGACACGGCAATCAATGCACAATTCGATCATGTATACATTTGTTAATCAAGGGTATTATTACCGTTGGTACCTTTCCGTCACTACAAAACTACTGCACTGTCATGGACAAAGTGTTGATCGGCTGGCACGATAACCAATTATATCCCTGTTTTAGGGGACTTGGGAAGCCATTTAATTCAACACAAATACTTTAGGTCAGGAAAACGGCACAGAAGTCAGGAAAAAGTCAGGAAAAGGTAAGGAAATTCTGAGCATCCAGTATTTTCTAATCCACTACATGTAAATGAATTTGAACTTAATATAGTTTTACATAACTTAAAATGGTCTACCATTTAGACATATCATCATATTGTTTTTATGATACCATCAAATTCAATTGATAATATCGACACGGAGTATTTTAAAATGTATTATTTCAGCATATATCTAAATACGTGTGATGATATTATATGTCAAGATACTGAAAACAAGAAATTGCGTTCCAGATTATATGTGTAGGTATGCGTGTAAGAGTTAATTTCCGCGCTGCCAAGTGTGTGAAAAATACACTCTTAGCCGGAGGTGAGGAGTAAAAAGGGGTCGGCAAAAATTGTCTTAGTTTCACTTCAAATATATCCGGCAGATAGATTTAAAATTTATCCGCCTAGAACAACAGTTATATTTGAAGTATGTAGCAGTCAGGCGAGCTCTATGAAACAACAACTCCGTCGATAACAAAAGAAGTTAAACTCGTCGATGTATTTAATGTACAAGTTCCCTTGAGGTCTATTTGGTATTTAATGTCAAGTACCATTCGGACTGGAAAATGTCATGGCGCAAGAAGAATTTGTCAAATGTATCTTTCAAATTCACCACGGACGGCATGGTGAACATATTGCACAATTTTAATTTGACAACTCTGACAAATACGCTGGTCTTGTTGAATGTTCTTTAATACTACTAGTAAAGTCACCAAGATCAATTTCGTGATCTTGAAAGACTCATCATTCTTCTTGAAGCTCTCAATCGGCCTGGCCCACAGTCCATACAACTTTACAATAAAGCTCAAAATTAACACATTTTAACTTGACATATACAGTGCATGTTGGTTTAAACGCATTATATTCAAGAAAAAAGAAGACAGAAAGGAAAGTAATTGTTGCCAGGTGGTGACTATATTATGACGTATTCTTCTGCAATTGAAAATACAGAAAAGAATGGAGAACATTTACACAACAGCTACAGATAAAGCACGGGGCATTGTATACCATGAAATAGTCGATGGCTGTGCAGTAAATATGCCGTCTGCACAACCATCTTCAAAATTGCGTTGCATTGGCAAGGTTGCATTGGCTTCGGGTAATGGTGCCTTACTTCATATTTGCATAACACCTGCATAGGAATATTAATATCATTATGATTTATTTTGTCTGTTGAAAACACGAAGTCACTTGAATCGTGTATAAATCGAAATAAACGTTTAATTGTATGTTTCTAACATTCCGTTACAAAACACCTGACGCATTTGGTCACTGACTTCCCTGACAATGTAATATTATCATGGTTGGGTTCCTCGAACACTGATCCTGTCACGTATGACTGATGTCGCGATGAGCGGTGCATGCACAACTCGCGACTATTCTTTGTTAGTGAAAGACACTTTTGTTGCGCCATTCAAAATCAATCATTCTGTGTATTGATCTGCAAGTCAGATGTGAAATATCACACCGAGTTGCACCTAGTCTTTTAGCTTTGCAATATCAGGGCAGCTTAAATTAAAATTCGTTCTGCTCGTAGAGCTTATTTTCTGGTAATCGCCAGTTAATCCCTTACTCATTTTTAGTCTGGTGTTTTAAAATGGTACAGACACATTCTCAAACGAAAGTTCTATTTCCAAAATTCAGTCTGCAACAAATCAAAAGCGCCCGGGTGTAATATTTGTTGTTTCTTTATTGTTGACAGAATATGTTTTTTGGCGGAAATTTTACGGAAAACATAAGACAGCCGGCGCCTGCTTAACAACACTCCTTGGTGCGAGTTTTAATCATTGCACCCAACCAGCTCAAAGAAACGTTTTACACTCAAGTTTTGTACCTCTAATCAGCATAGGCCTATATCCTTAATTTTACTTTCTTGTCATTCATTTTCAATTCGTAATCACTGTTGTTTCTCTTATACACTTTTGCAAGATCTAAATGCCAATGTATACCAGGCTGTTACATTTTCAAAAAATATTATGCCCTTAAACAGCGAGCGTGAAGAGGACGTTTCTATGAACCCGGAGATTTAACGCTTATGTATCAGCCTGTAACTCCTCTACAAATCACGATAACTGATACCGTGTCGTAACCGTCGTCTGCAAATCAGAAATGCCATATGCCAAGGTCTGTGCGACTGGTCAACGGCTTTCCTTCGCACTGTGCACCCAGAGTGAGCCGAGGAAAGCTGTTGACTCAATGCCCAGAAGATTGATTACCTGCGTCGCCCCTGTATCCACTAACATGAAGTTTATACTTTGACTTGGCACCATCAATATAGAAATTGTTGTATTCAGCAAAACGTCTGCTCCCGTTCCAATCTTTAATGTCCACGCGCAACTTGCAGCGTCGCTCCACCGTCAAACGGTGAATGTTGTCATTGCCTTTTAATTGGATGAAATGTAACCGTTATTGTAAAATAATAACATGCTTGAAAAAACAGATAAACCAATGAAACTGACGCCAGACGGCACACCCAGGTGGCAAGAAAAGTATAAAATGATGACACAAATAACATGAGATATCTGACATAATTTTACTGGAAATTCTTGTATCTTTTATACACATATATTCACACATACATACATGCATGCATATATATATATATATATATGTATATATATATATATATATATATATATATATATATATATATATATATATATATATTTGATTTATAACGTCTTGCTTTTCAAATAACTCATACATAGTACAGAAAAACTGAATTATTTGTAAAACAATAAACTTACATATGAATTATACACTAAAATTAATGGACGGTAAAAATGAACACATCATACTAACACATGTGTACAAAAGATATGTACATTTAAGTGAAATACACATTAGAAATAAAGGTGTACCTCACTGTAGTCACATAAGTAGACTACTTCTATTTATAAAACGTTAAAACTATTCTACTCGCCTAGCCAAAATTCTCCCGCCGTGTTTCCAAATCCTTTCTTATATTTTTCCCATCCTCTGAAAAAGTTCACGGTCCCATCTTGACGACGCTGAAATACCTATGGTATCAAAAATTGTGGAGCTATTACAAAATCAGCTTACAAGCTAGCAAGAAAAAAAACTGTTTTCATTAGTGCGGTCATAACAAGAGGACTGTGAACGTCCTGAGCTCAGATGACCTACGCAATTTGAAAGCAAATGGCTTTGCAGTTTGAAATTATGTTAAAGCATGATACAAAAAATGATAAAAATTCCCAAAATCAACGGAGTGCGAGTATTTGAACAAATATGGCAAAGACCCAGCCAAAATATATCCGCACCACGTTTGAAGTGAATCTGGTTAACGGACTTGGAGAAGAATTTTTAAAAATTACCTACATTAGCATTGTTAAAAACCAGAAATGCGGAATATTTTCTCCTAGTGAATAGCTTTGTTTGACCCTTCCACTAGTTACATTTTAGCCAAGTTTGAGAGGAATGGGAGTGATCCTTTTGGAAAAGTAGTCAAAAATATTAAAAACACACAAAAATTCGTTATAAGTGGAACATTGCAGGGCCCTTTGGTGAATAAATTAAGCTCCAGACATCCTTGGAAATATCTGTATGCAATTTCGAAGAGATTTGGATTAGCGGTTTTCGACAAAAATATTTTTTAAGAGTTTGCCGAAACCTGAACAAAATTATTCATAAAAAAAAACAAACATTACTGGATTGTGATCATTGGAAAAAAAAAACTTTTATAAACCAACCGAAGGTATCTCCCCTCAGTTTACAAGTGAATACAGCCGACGATATTCGAGAGGATGTCGAAAATGTGAATTGTTGACGGACAGGCGCCAACTGCTGGGATGGACGAAAGACTGTAAGATAAGCTCATGTGACTGACAAGTCAGCAGACCTTAAAACAACTTTTATACACGAAAACAAGTTTTGCTGAGGAGCAAAACGTAGGCCTTAGTTTGCCGTAGGAATTATTTGCTAACAGCCAAAGTAACTGGGTCACGCAGACAGAACAAGCAAGACCAAATGGCGCCACCCTGTTGTGATACGGGAACATCAGGCTGTAGTGTACCGTAAAATGTAAGATCATCCATGCAATGAAAGTTACATGCTTGCTGATAATTTTACAATATTCATTGAGTGTCACATCTCTGGTTTGGTTAAGATGACTTTGCTATGAATGTTAGATTCGGTGCTCATATTGCCTTGGTGGATTTTTGTAGGGGTCATACCTGTCTATCTGTCTGTCTGTCTATCTATCTATCTATCTATCTATCTATCTATCTATCTATCTATCTATCTATCTATCTATCTATCTATCTATCTATCTATCTATCTGTCTGTCTGTCTGTCTGTCTGTCTGTCAATTTGATAAGCTTGCTGACACCCTACAGTGAATAAATCTTAGGTCAATGTTGCTTACGTTGGTCCAATGTCACTGGTCATCACTTACGTTGATCCAAAGTACTTCAATAGTAAAAACACACTGGGCATATCAGAGTGTGGAACCCAAAGTTTTCCACAAATTTTACGTTTTCTCCAAACGAGTATTTTGCTTAAAAAATTGAATGGGATGTGGTTGATCTGGAAACGGTCTCGTTCTCTAACTCTAATTTATCTTGTTAAGGAATCTGTTTTCAAAATCGCACGAGTTTTCATAGTTGGACCGACAACAAATCACGCTTTGCGAGTTTACTCTATTTAAATTCAAAGTTCATAGAAAAGAAACATCCTTAAGCATGCCTGAGGAATTAACCTCTTGCCCACATTTGTGATCCACAACTTTGTCACATGCTGCTGGGTTACATACCGTCCATCCTCCTCCGTGGGTTGTGAAGTCGCAGGATACAGTGATACCTTTGGATGAAGCCCGTCGAGGGTATATTATGTACACACCGTTCTTTCTTTGTCCATCTCTTTGAATGTCTGAACAGTCAACTGGTCTATTCTTCCGTGCTGCAAAAATTATCAATTTATTAAACAAATACTATATTATAATTCTACAAGAGTTATAGCGAGCGCAAGCGACCTCTTATGGTTCGTAGGCATATGATCTGTGTTCCTATCATGGTGGAGTGTATAGTGATGATTACAAATCACGTCTACCTCTCGCGGCTAACCAGTGAACGAGATTTTCGCAGTGTGGAGCGCCATTTTGTGTAACGTGATTTTTTATGCATCTCGGATAATGTCCACAGTTTTATTTAAACCAAAGTCTCAAACTTAGCGGGCATTATAGAAATGATGTCAATAATACATGTCGATTCAGGAAACGTCGATGAAGTGTGATAAATGATAACGATTCACGAACTCGCATTGCTGAAACCTCGCTGGAACGTTGGACTGGCAAACACGCTGTTCTGGGGCTGCAAATGTCTTTCCACCGGCTGGGAAAAAGTTTACAGGCGTGAGGGTAACCTAAGTAAACATTGCAAAGTAAGTAGCATTTGTTGCTCATGTTGCGTCTAACCTTAATTTATGTCTTCAGACAGTGCAGTCACCATGCAGGTAGTTTCTGGAGGCCTTCCAGATCACAACTCACATTATATCCCTAAGCGGATCCAAAACGCACGACACGTTTCCAGCTCAGATTTGGTGTTGGCGGATCGTCGATCCACACTCACCGCTGCGCAAGATTCCAAAGTTGCTTACAAGTAGGCCTACCCAATTTACTGCATATAAGAAGCAAAAATTTAGTATGCCGCAAGAAGAAGCAAAAATTTAGTATGCCGCAAGAGCAAGCAGTAACCTCCCCAGCACGCAAGCCACTGGCGGACCCCCAGGGGCAAATTGGTGGCATGCCACCGGTGGCAGGCCTATCGCTGTGCGCTATCGGTCAGCTGGTGGCATTCCGCTGTCGGTAAGCCGACAGCGATCCACTCTCTTACCACCAGCGGTGGCCTTGCTCCACTCGACAGTTGATTATGCGTACCCAGAATGCTTTGCAAATGCGTTTCGAGCGGCAATCCAAGAAGGTGGAAAGAAGACGAGGAGCGATTAAACAGAGTCAGAAATACCGGTACAAGAGTGGAAATACGTATATAGGTAAGTACATTTGGGATAATTATATGGTTTAGAACCTGCAGACATGCTTGTGTATTCTATTTATGGGATGGTGTTTTATTTCTCAAATCGATGTGCGGTTGACGTGGCGATAATGAAGGTGGTTGTCCCACACTAGTGCCTGTTGGCGCCTAAACTAATGATACAACTAAATTGAAAGGAATTTAACGGGAAAGGAAAAGTAAGCTACATGATTACGGCAGTTTGGTGAGAAAACAAATCAAGTTGGCAGCATTTCGGTACGTTTTTCACGCAATTTACCATCAACGGCATAGCAGATTTGAAGGTGAACAAGTGACTGGCCGCACTGCCACGAGTTCGAGAGCCGGGTGGGGCTGCACCATTGCATATGTTGTAATAAACGGTAGCTCTATGAGGCATTGAGCTAATTGTTCACATGGTTGGTACTGGTGGATACGCTTAGCCTGGGCGGGCACTAGCCCGAGAGGTGAAGAAAATAAAGTATATGACGCAAGTCTTTGTTTGGAGGAGAATATTATATTAATGAATATATATATATATATGTATAAGTGAAATTTAGTACTTCTACTTGTACTCACAACTAACATTGAAAGTTCCTTGACTTGGGAGCTTTCGAGGCTTATCCAAGCATCTTAGTGAGCCTATATTAATGAAGGTTGCCTTAAATCCTCCCCCCCCCCCGGCCAGAAAAACAAAAAAACAAACAAAACAAAAACAAACAAACAAAACAAAAAAACTGAAGGCATGCAGGAGTTGACTATTTCTCTGCCTCTTTACTACTTTAGTCCTGTGAAGTTGTATTCATGTTATTTATGTATTTCCTTATTTTTTGCAATTTGTGAAGATTTAGTGTTTTCATGCTTTATAATAATTTGAATCCCCCTGCTTATTTCATTATTTTTGCAATTGCTGCTGAAGATGAAAGCACACTGATGTTCTGACTGCAGGTTAAGACTTAATTGTAAATTAGTATTATTGATTTTTTTTTATTTTATAAATGACAAAAATGAAATAAAAGGGGTGTTGGTTGATCTACTTAGTAATCTCATTGTTGTGTCAGGTACTTAAAATAATTCCCAATCAGGGATTATCCCTATAATGATTTGAGTGACCATTTTGCCACATAATGGCACATTCTGTGCAAATTAAAAAAATAAAGGTCAGTTTAAGAGCTGCTCAGCTTATAGTAATTGTTATAGTTGGGTTTTACTGTTCAAGCAATGCATCATGATACTTGACTCACAACATAATACACACATATATATATATATATTTACTGTGTTATACACTTGAAGGTGTTCTTCAGTACTTTGTAAAGAATTCCCAACGGAATTGACTTTCCTGCATCATCATGTAAAGAACCATGGACTTTCATATGTGCATTCCTCATGTTCCTCGTTTATTTTGTATGCAAATAAATCAAATATGTTGGAAAAATTAAGTTAAAAGATGACAAAGATAAACTGAAAATGACTGGCATTGTATATGGCTGCAAAAGTTAATACTCCAGAGTCCTTATAATTTGCTAAGCGTTATCTATATAGAGTATATCCTCAAAGAGTGCTTTTATAATTGGTGCATTAATAATATCAGGCCAACCTTGTTGATTGTTGCTCTACAATTCTGGAATATTCTCTTTTAAAGGCATTTATTTGGGTCAAGTTTGGAAACGATGATATAGGGAAGAAAAAGAAAATCATTCAGGCCTCGACACATTGGTCTGAAAAATTCCAGTTTGCTGCCTGAAACAAATGGATGCATCATTGAAATTGTAAGCATTTTTATTCTATGTGGATACCTAGGTGTTTCCAGTGAAAAGAGACCATTAAAAATCTGTTAGTTTGGTGTAAATACCCTGACACTCACCTGCTTTGTTTTTATTTCTTTTATCAAACCATTTTGAAAACCGTGGTTTTTTCAGGTTAAAAATGACCTACTGGACAAAGAGAAGAAAAATTGTGTCCCAAGTGGACAGGTATATTCAGAACATTGAGCAGTCATGTTCTGAAGGTGACCAAGAACAATACCCCTCCATACCAGAGAATCCTGTGCAAGAGACACCTGATATCCCCAGAGTCAACAACCAGTTAGAGTTGTCCTCTGATAAAAACAATGAGCTACCAAATGTATCAGGAGCTAACAACAAAATCCCAGCAGCATCAAGCACCTTTACTGAAGATGTAGAACAAGCTCCATACATACTCTCAGATGATGATGATGATGATGATGAACAGCTATCACCACCATTCATCTCATCATCTGAATTCAGTGATACTGATGATGATAATTCAAACCTCAGGTCAGATCTTGCAGATTGGGCCGTACAGCATAAGATTACACATGGGGCACTGTCGGGGTTGCTTGGCATATTAAGGAAAGAAAATCTAGAGCTTCCAAAGGATCCGCGAACTTTGCTTGGTACCAATGTCAAAGTTGTTTCGAAAAACTTGGAAGGTGGATGTTACTATCACATTGGGATAGAAACTGGGATTCTGTCCCAGTTAGCTAAAAACACTGATATCAGAATGGGAACATCAATAACATTGCAAGTGAATGTGGATGGTTTGCCAATTTTTAAAAGTTCAAACGCACAGTTTTGGCCTATTTTGGGACTGATTGAATGCATGAAAAATGATATTCAAACAAACAAAGAACCATTTATCATTGGATTGTACTACGGGAAAAGCAAACCAGCCTCCATAGAGCAGTACTTTCAAGACTTTGTAGAAGAAACATGTGCGTTGCAAGAGAAAGGGGTGACATACCTGGACAAGTATTACCACTTTCAAGTATCTGCCTTTATTTGTGATGCCCCAGCACGTGCATTTGTGAAACAGATTAAGGGGCATAATGCTTATTCTGGCTGCGACAAGTGTACACAACCAGGAACATACAATGGTAAAGTAACATTTCCAGAAACAAGTGCTATATTGCGCACAGATGATTCATTTGCTGATAGGAGGGATACTGACCATCATAATGGGACAACACCACTGTCAGCTTTATCATTAGGGATGGTGTCACAGTTTCCTATGGACTATATGCATCTTGTTTGCCTGGGAGTAGTGCGCAAGTTACTGTTGCTCTGGCGTCGCGGGCCATTAGTGACAAGAATTGGTCCAAGGGTAATAGAGCAAATATCGACTGTGCTGAAGTCGATGCATTCAAAGATCCCCTGTGAATTTAATCGGAAGCCTAGACCTGTGGAAGAATTTGAACGCTGGAAGGCAACAGAGCTTAGGCAGTTCCTTCTATATACAGGACCAGTGTGTTTGTTACGGCACCTTCCTGAGGAACTGTACAACAATTTCCTGCTTTTATCTGTTGGCATAAATATTTTGTTGAGTGCCTCCCTTCATACTCAGTACCTTGAATATGCCCATAGCTTATTGGTCCTGTTTGTACAACATTTTGGGGAACTGTATGGTCAGAATCACATCACATATAATGTGCATGGATTAGTACACCTGAGTGAAGAGGCAAGAAAATTTGGAGTCCTAGACAACATTTCTGCTTTCCCGTTTGAAAATTTTCTCAGCAGAGTAAAAAGAATGGTCAGAAAACCTAACTCCCCATTGGAACAAGTGGTGCGACGTCTTTCAGAAGAAAATGAGAGGAACAAAACAGTATCAGTGTATAAAGAGAAATTTTTGTGTAAGCCTCACCGTGTCGGTCCTGTCCCAGGATGCCTTGCATTTAAAGACCAGTATGCAGAGATGCATCTCAAAAATTTTACTTTGAAAGTTTCAGAAGGTGATAACTGTGTTCAACTACGCAACAAGGATGTTGTAGTTGTACAGAACATTATTGCAGATGACCAACATGGTGTGAGGATTGTGTACAGAAAGTTTCGTGAGCTTGAAAACTTCTTCACTTATCCGCTTGACTCAAAAAAGCTCAACATTTTTAGATTATCAAATCTTAATACGGAATTGAATGTTTGTGCTGTGACAGAAATTGCAAAGAAATATGTACTTCTTCCATTCCGGGGTGTACATATTGGATTGCCTCTTCTCCACTTGTAACTTTTGTGATCCTTGCTGTGATTGACAGAAGTGGCAGGGTGTTACATAGGCTGTAATGGATTGAACTTCCATGCAAACTAAAATTTGTCTACCATGGTGACTGGTATTGTATGCAGCTCTCTGTCTGCGTGAAAGGACCAAAAAAAAGGGAAAAAAAAGAATGTTCTTGAGAATTGTTTGTTGATCACCTGCACATGGATTTATTTTTTTACAATAATGTTTTGATCAACAGTCCATGTGTTAGAATATACATTGTCAAACAGAGGATGTTCTCCATTTTAGCAGTCCGTAGCATAATGAATTTTGCAGATGACTCTCAAACTTTTTATTTTTGAAATGAGGAAATGTGCTGTTTCCACTGTCTCTACAGCAGTACTTGCACTTTAGAACACTGCTGCTACAGTGTTAGGATCCTCAGAACAGACCATGTACAGCAAATCCTCCTTATAAGAGAGTGACTGTGAACATAGAAATAATGGGAAAATTATTTCAGCGAGTGTCATTGTTCCCGTGATGTTACGTCAGAAACCTCCTTCACATGAGGGGTTTATAATAGAGGGAGTTCTGTACTTGGATCCCATTACAGAATTTCACAGTACTTTACATCAAAGGTAGGACAACTAGCTAGCTCAGATAGGATCATGTTTCCCATTGATATATTACATATCACATATTATCAGTAGCCTTGCTTGACACTGGGTGCATGTGTTTTGTTATTTAGCCAGTAGTTACAGCAGAATTAGTCCTAAAAGCAGGAAAATATGGACTGGATCCATATCACCCTTGTAGAAATATATATTTTCCTTGTAGAGCTTCAGTACTACTTATTGAGCTCAGCTGACTTTTCAGTAGCTGAGCTTACCTAATGGTCCTTCGCCCAGCGTCCTCTGTTGTCCGACATCTGTCATCAACAAGTCACATTTTTGACTCTCCAAAACCACTGGGCAGATTGACTGTAAAGTTGCTGGAAAAGTACCATGGATGTGTGTCTACCAAGTTTGTTCAAATGGTCAAGCTTCAGTAATTTTTTTATTTTTGGCAAATTCTTAAAATGTCTTCTTTGAAACCCCTTAGCCAATTGCTTTGAAATTTCATGGGGACACTTCTGGGGACTCCTAGACCTAAACTTTTTCTGCAGTTGTTGCTGTGATTTTCTGTACTTTTTAACGATCAGCAAGGGGATATGTACATGCATGCTAGCAACAAAGATCATGGTCTGAAACATTGGTGACCTTGATATCATAATTCACAGATCCACAACAGTCTGTGCACGTAAAGTCAGCTGAGCACAAGGCTGTCACAAGCCTTGTGTTTCCCTATTTGATGAATGTTGCACACGTGGGATGACATGATCATTCACTTTCGTAAAACCTTTTGTTGGGGACATTAGAGCAGTAAGCTTGTGAATTTCAACTATTTTCAGAATTAAAAACTGTTAAATTATACATAATCTATTTGAATCATTTTTATAATAGAGCTATAATTATTGGATAAAAATGAAACCAACTGCAAAAAGAACACTGCAAGCCAGCACATCCTTGTTTATGGCAAGATCACACCAAGTGCATGAAGACCATGATCTCAGCCGTCCTGGCTTTCAGTATTGTACACTTGGTTCACTTTCATTAATACGAAAGTAGGAATATTTATAAGCTAAGCTAGAAAATTCATGTTAATTGTTAAAATATTGAAATATTGTGTGTATTATACAAAATTAGTATATTGGCACTCAGAGAAGGAGTTTCAGTAAGGAGTAGACTTAGTTTACTTTATATGCATTTATTTTTATATTTGGATAGTGGCTACATGTATTGTTTGGACTTTGGCAACTGGAAATACATGCACAGGCAAATTTGTTGGCTAAGGTGTAAGATTATTGGATTATATTGGATAAGTTCATATCCATACTGATTTTTCTGCAAATGCAGTGTTTGGTGACTGGAAATACATGTACAGGCAAATTTGTCAGCAAAGCCGTGAAAATTATTGGATTATAACAAATTGGTCAAGTTCAACCATGCTCACTTTTCTGCACATATAGCCAAATTTCTCATGTGAGCTTTTGTTTTCAAATGTCATGAGTTGTCCTTATTGCAGGAATCCATGTACCATAATAGTGTACCTGAAGCAGCATTTTTTTTTCTTTTTTCAAATGCATGGCTGTGGGAATACAACAAAATATTTGCTGCAAAGGTACTGTGGGTACCAAGGTGATTCAGGTGAACATGTAATGTTTTACTGCATAGTCACATATTGACTTTTCAGGGCATGTCAGATATGTTTCAAAATATCATTATCATGTGCTGTGAACAAGTTCACCAATACTTACCAACCCCCCTATCCTACACAGATGTTCCATTCAAATCATACCATCAAGATCAGAATTGTGGGTAGTCTGTAGGGATAGTTCAAGGGGATTTTCACTTGCCATGTTGACAAAATTACTTTTCCAAGGCCAGCAGACATACAGTTGTGTGAGCCCTGAATTTCAAGTGTTTATAGATGTACAGCACTTGGAGATTTTAATATTTCTGTGTTTTGAATTTTGCAGGATGGAGAAACAATACACCATAGTCTGCTTTCCAGATGAAGATGACGCAGTTGGGATTGTACCCCAATCATGGTGCATTGGGAAGACACAGTGTTACTGGCCCCCGTTTACCACAGATGCCAGAGTAAAAAAGGCAGTAAAGACACTGCAAGGACCAGAGGAATCTTGGGCAGTCCTGAAAATAAGATACCTGGGATCCAAAGGTAAAAGGATGACCGATTTATTTCTTTTTTGTTCCAGTATCTAAAGCAAACATAAATACATGTACAGAACAAATTGCACTGGGATTTACAGGGCATCATATTCTAAAAACAGTTATGATATGAAAAAGAAAGTATTCGCTGAGAAGAAGTACAAATTTCACATTGCTAAGACAAAGCAGCACTGCTTATTTTCCATGTTTGTGAATTTCAAAAGTTTGACTTCATTTTTGTGTGATTACAGCTAATGTTATGTATTGAATCTGCCAGACATATGATCAAAATATGTATCTTAACTCAAAATTTGTATTTAACAACCAGTTTCTATATTAAGTGCAAATTAGGAATAGAAAACTGTAAGACATGCATTCTGTGAAAGGGAGTACAGTGGTACCTGCTCTATGTGGCCATCCCTTCTGCCAAGAAAAAGTGGTCACATACAGCAGGTGACCTGTCACCACAGGTAAATTATACAAAGAGATTGACTCCTATGTCCGAGCCTAGTGACCACAAAAAGCACTGTGGCTGCTTATTGCAGTGACTGCATACAGCAGGTACCACTGTATTGGGATTAAAAAAAGGTTTAGAATTTGAGCATTGTACTTAATTACTTATGGTCCAGTACAAAAAGGCACACTTCTAACCAAAAAAGAGAAAAGGTCATGCTTCATGTGACCTCAGTGACACATTTGCCAGATAAAGTTGAAACTGGGTATGATCAGGCAATATAATCTCGATATAAATTTAGCTGTTGATATGTTTTTTTTTTTTTTTTCCAGAGACATATGAAAGGGCACGTATGTTTTTAGAAAAAGCACAGGAAACATCTGATATGCAAACTGAGGATGAACTGGAGGAGAAAAAGAGAAAGAGAAGGTAAATTCTTGTGAGTTTTGATTGATGTGAAAAATTACCCAATTTTCATCTTAACTGTTTTATTATCATGGTGATAAGTTTTTTTTTTTGGGGGGGGGGGTCGAATGACATTAACATTGGCAACTTATTATCAGAAAAATATTCTGAATTACTGTCCAAAAAGGGTGCTGCAACACATTCCCGTAAGTGGAGTGGGGAGGGGATTAGAGGAATGGGCACTGTCCGTTTACCCATCCATCTGGCCCATGTCTGGAAAGCTTTAAAGCCCACATGTCTGAAACTTGTGTAGCTGTTGGACGTTATATACAATATATGTGCATTTTGAAGAGACTTGTTCCTCAAGTAACATTCCTGCATTAGTTGTACAGCCAAGCATGAAACACCCTCTGATCTTTTCCACGCCATATCTCAACCACTACCTCCATAGACCTTGTAAGACTGATATTCTTTGTTTCTCCGCAGACATCAACTGATATGTTCATCAGACTATTGCTCAGCATACAGCATGGCATATAAGGTTATTCATGACTTTAGCTTTGCTAACTTGTTTGCCGTAACTGACCACTCTAACATCACAATCTTGAGTGAACTTCAAATAGATGCTCATGCTTTTTTCAGACAGAATACAAAATATCTAAATGATGTGGGGAGTGAAGAGGAGAGTGAGGAGGATGCTGAAGTACATCAGACTCAGAGCAAGAAATCAAAGAAGACACTTCCAAAAGCTCCCAAACCACCAAATCCACCAAATGCTGCCATGGTCTCAAATTCTGTACCATCTCCAATGGCTCCATCACCTGGCAGTTCCATTTCATCAGGAGTAAAAGATGTCCACAGACAGCAATCGACCCTGCAAGAGGAGTCAGTGTCATCACATGGGACTGGGACAGTCAGTTCTCGGGAATATTGTTCTCCCCAACTTTCACCCTCACCTGGTCCATCGTCGGCCCAAGATGTTGATATGTCATCCCCCATCATTTCGACACCATTAGGGCGAGTCAGACAGTATCACACCAAGTCACCTGTGATATCGCCTAGACCTATCAATTCACCTGTGCCATCTCCTGGACCTTTGTCTAGAGCAGATCAGCTTGAAAATGCACGTAATGGATCACATGTTACAGGTATTCAGATAATCTTCGATTTTTTTTTTTTATTTGCTTTTTGTCTTTTTTGGGGCCAAATCTTAAAAAAAATCTCGCAACCGCTTGGCCAATTCCTTCCAACTCAGATATACTGAAATTTGGTGTAAATATTCCCTGTAGAAGGCCCCACCATAGATTCTCACAAGATAGCATTACTGTGAATCTCAGATTTTAAGTGAATTTTTCAATTCGGGTGTACACTTGTCAGTTGATGCATACAGTCCTATTGATCATGTTGATGACTGTGTTAGAGACTGGCGATTGCTTTGGTAATTTACAATTCTGACTTCATCTCCAAAACCACTAACCAGATTTACTTCAAACTTGGTGAAGATGTACCCTGGATGGGTCTCAACTAGGTTTGTTCAAATGATCATGCTCCAGTGATTTTTGGATTTTTTATAATTTTTTTGTTGAAATTTTGATCACATCTTTAAAAAAATCTTCTCCAAAACCTCTTGGCCTATTGATTTTTAGAATTGTATAGGAACATCCGAGGGCATGACACTGGGTGTTACACAGTACATAGGTGACCTTGACCTCATTCTCAAGGTCATAAGGTCACTCATGTGTATTCAACTGTACAGATGATAACTTTATAACAATTTCAGCCTGAACTTTGATGTTTACATGGTGATGATCTGCTTTGAGGGCCAAGATCAGACAGTTCATGAGTGACCTTGACTTCATTCCCAAGGTCACAGGACAACTGACATGAAATTTACTGTTCACTTAATAACTTAAGATCTGTTTTGAGTTACGACATTAATGTTGCATGTGTTAATGTTTCCCTGTGAAGGTCATGCTTACATGAGTGACCTTGGACTCATTTCTGAGATCACAATGCAACATACATGTACATGTACATGAATTTTACTCTTCAGTATTAAAACTTGAGGACTACTTTAACTGAGACCTTGATGTTGCACATGTTTATGTTCTTCCATAAAGGTCAGACTAACTCAGTACCTGGGTGACCTTGATCCTTAGCTTACTTGAGTGTTCGTTAACTTTTTGCTAGTCCAACTGGAACTTATCAATATTGAAAGGTTAAAACTATTCTCACACTATTACTTCTTTTCTACTTATACTACAGCTACAGAGAAGCTGTTGATCCGAATTTTAACTGGGCTGGAGCATTCAGTAGCTGATCTGAAGAAACAGGTGGAAAGAAATACTAAGCTGCTACAGAATCTTCAGCCTGGTGGTGCAATAGATGTTGATTACACCCTCCCAGAAGGTGTTGTGATGCCAGCAAACAATAATCAACAGCTCCTTCAACTAGAAGATGCAGTAGAGGGAGACAAGGAACTGCAAAAATATCTGGTAGGTTGAATGTTTATACATAAAATTACATTCGATTCTGTTATCTATACATGTTATGATGATTTTGAAGCTGTTTCCTTCAGGTGGATACCTACAAATTCATTCTCCTTTGAATTTCGTAGTCTATGAAATTTTAATTGTCTGCTGTTATGTAGGATTATAATGTTGGAAGAGAAGTGTCGGGAGGTATTGCCATTGGTTTAATATGATTTTTAAGATGGAAGGGATTGGTTTTGGGAAACTTTGGTTCACAGTGGTCCGTCTTTTGAGAGACCACTCTATTAACCTTCTGGATCCTAAGAGCCCATATATTGGCACTAAATACATTGCATTACAAAATGCTTAGTGTCCAGAGGGTTAAGAGACCAGATTCACCAGGCTGTAGGCTATTCTTATCCATGTTACTCTACCTGCAGTGACAGAGGACCTGCTTTATGTGACTACTTTTATGCACTGGGGATAGTCATGAAAGAGCGGAATAAAGCTATCAAACATCAGTTCCAGATTTGCCGAAGGGATGGTCTGTCTCTCAAAAGACAAAGAAAGGCACTATCGCTAACCAAAATCATACCATCATGAAGTACTTTTTAATAAGCATAATGAAGGTTGAGAGGTAGCGGCTTGTCATTGCA
This sequence comes from Hermodice carunculata, assembly GCA_964020975.1. Classification (NCBI taxonomy): domain Eukaryota; kingdom Metazoa; phylum Annelida; class Polychaeta; order Eunicida; family Amphinomidae; genus Hermodice; species Hermodice carunculata. The sequence goes on from OZ026617.1 coordinate 27,984,025, forward strand.
TGTTGTTTTCAACCCCTAAAGACACAAATTTACAGTAAATTGTTGATTTTATAGGTACTTAGAAATTACTATTATTGAAGTAGTTAATCAGTTTATAAATGTTAAAATGTGATTATGATGAATTAAAGTGCTAAAACTCGAGAATGATAACCACTGAACTGATTGCTTTCCAGGTGACTTTATGGACAGGTAATTTACTTTGATATGTATCTCCTACAGGGTACGCTATGCTTGATGCACTATTCCTTCAATGACACTTTCTGTGACTTGTGCTATTGTCTTTCGGTTTATTTATTTTATTTTTTTTTTGACAAACAGTAAAAGAAATAATATATCTTATAGTTACCATGAGATACATATTTGAAGCTGAAGTACTAAGACCAGCTGAAAAAAAAGAAAACTCAGCATGTAATATACTTTCTGAAATGGGGACTAAATTATCAAGATTGATATCCTCATGTACATGCCAGAAGCTCCAATGTAGAATATTATCTGCTATACAGATCTTTTCTTGGGAGGGACTGCGTGGCTTTTGGGACCATTCTTTCAAACCATGAAATATTTCTTTGTTGCTTAACATAAGTAACCGCCATAAATGACAAATTTTCTGTGATGGCGAAGGTCTTCTAGAGTGGCAAGATTTGTGCTGTGAATTATACATATTATGGCTCAAAACATGAACTTAGTAGGAATTATGGACCACGTGCCAAAAAAGCATGTTTTGCAAGTTGCTTTGCAAAGGGAATTAAGCAAGTCCAATAATCAAATATTCTTGGTGTGGTGTTTTTTCCCTCTGTGTGTTTGTGGGTGGGTGTGAAATACACATAGATGTACATGTGTGTCAGTTGTGACATACAATTTTTAAGTGTACATGCTTGTAGAATGTGTCGGCCATTGTCAGCTATAAATGTGCTGTATGCAGTGATACCATAGTCAGGATATGGGCTGCTTGGGGCAATATTGATCATGTTGGCTGCTTTTTGTGTCCCATGTCTTCTCTGCATATTTATGAAATACTTGTGTATATGGGCTTATTAATTCTTGACAAGATAGTTGTTTCTGGTGTGGTGTTTGGTGGTGGTTCTTGTACACATTTTAATTTCAGTGATGTACATATATATGTGTGCATACATTGTATCATTTGAAACCTTTGAATGTATCCGTAAAATTGTTGGGACTGGGATAAGTGAAATTGCAGTGCACAGTAGATATTATTAACATGGATTTAACATGCATTAAGCAAATAGGTGGCATAAAGGTATCTCTTGTGATAGATGACAAGAGCAAGGGTTATCTGAAGTAGTCAGGTCCACAGCAATTTACAAACATTGTTTTTGAGGTAACATTCTAAATTTGGGTGTTGATTCGATCCTTCAAGCTCAACTATAATATTTAGAGCTTTTCTATGCACGTGTACTCATTATGTTCAAGTGTTAACATTTGTTCATTAACAAGCTTAACTTAAAAATGTGTGACAATTATAGGTAGGGGTCAGAACCTTCAAAATTTTTGTGCTAATGAAACGATACATCTGTAGGTCTGAAAATTGCAGAAAGTCTCAAATTTAACATACTAGCAGGATTAATAACATATTTTGGTAAATTTTATGAGACAAGTATGTTGGAATTTAAATTCAGATGTTACGAAAGAAAAGATAGTTAATTCAGGAAATCTGTTTGTCATAGACTCCTATTATTAAACAAATATTGCTCCCCATGACAGATTCAATGCCTTTCAGTATGGTCCACTTGCCTATATGGTCAGGGGTCTTTTTCGCATCACCAAACTTACATCAACTCTTCATTACAGATTACTTCCCTGGCTTCTCGAGGGGGGCACAATGTCCAGGATTGCGTGAAGCGTATGCTGGGGGATCTTATTACCACCAAGCTCATGACGGAATGTAACTGGACTGGCCAAGGTGAAAAGACAGAGTTTAGAAAGCTCAAGATTAGGCGCATACTACAAAGTAAGTAATAAGTTGTTGAGCCCTTATGGACAAATTGTCAATGTGGCAAGCATTGAATGTTTAAATTTGCCATAGGATTACATTTTTAATTTAGGAACCCAGTCAACTAGTTTTTAGAAATTTCTGGGACAGCCTAGTTTTTAGTAATGCACTTAAACAAATGTGTGCACATTCAAACATTTCAACTAGACTATTTAGCTTGTTGATGCTTGGTGTGTTGTATAAGTGTGTTGATCATGTGTTTGACATTAATTTAAACTGATAATAAAAGTAATATTACAGATTAAGATATAGTTTGATGGATATTACAGGATATACTTGCATTTGAAATGTGCTTTGTTGGGTAAGCAAAATATATTTGTGGCTTTTTACACTAAAATGACACCACCCTTGTGGTAAAGCTTATTCAGAGTGTACATTTTATTTATTTATGTATTTTTTTCTTTCTTTTTTTGAAGAAGCAATCAGAAGAAACATTTTCACGAAAGATGCAACGGATGCAGAGATACAGAAGGAGGTGTGCAGATACCTGAAAGGGGCAAAAGACAGGGAAGGTGGGCGAAAAAACCGACGGAAGTCCTGCAGCTCTGCTCTTGCAGCTGGTTCCAACAGCACTACTGGTGTTTCAGCTGGCATACCCACTGCTGATGGCTCTGAGTCAGACTGATGCAAAGTGCATTCACAGAAATTCATGACCAGCAATGTCATATATTTGTCAATAAACACATGTTCATATAATTTATGCATTTGGTTGTTTATTAATTGTTATAAATGTGCAGGGTACTGTGGTAAGCAAAATGCAGGTTAAAGGACAAGATTTTGCAGCATGCTATTGGGTATGTCATCAGTCTTAGAGTTAAAATGCACTATTTTGAAATAAAACTGATTTTATTTATTATTTGTGCAGAGCTGTGTATGTATATTCCTCGGCAATGATGATTTTTCACCTGTTATATGAATGGGAAGCATTTTGGTTGCTGAATTTAGAAATAGTTGCTGCTGAATGTTTTACTATTAGAATATACAGCTAATTCTAGATTTACAACATTTATTCATAGCCTTATGATTAGCTGTATGGGCAAGCAAGCAATAATAAATTGGATATATATATATATATATATATATATATATATATATATATATATATATATATATATATATACATACATCCCCCCCCCCCAATTAAACAGAAAAGATGAATCCTGCAGGCCATGCATGGATGATGGGGGTTTGCCACCAGAGCGCTGCCAGAGGCCCACCGATGGCCAATTGGTGACTTGCCATGAGCTTAAATATATATAATCAATTGGTTACATTTTTCCAAGAATATATATATAAATAAAATACTGGGGGCCATGCATGGATGATGGGGGCTGCCGCCAGAGTGCCACCAGAGGTCCACTGATGGCCACTTGGTGGCTTGCCATCGGCGGACCGCCAGGAAACCGATGGGCAAAACTCTGGCGCGCCGCTGGGGCCTGCCACCGGGGGACCGCCGGATGTGCCACTGGAGGACCGCCAGTGGACCACCATTGGCTTGCAGGCTGGGTAGATCTGTACTCTGTCCGTGTTTTCTTAATAGGCCCAAACCTACTTTGTTACTAATGTTAGGATAAATTTCATAGTAAGCTAGGCCCAGGACGTGTCCCTGCCTGTAAAACTGGAGGAACGACTGCCAGGCCAGGCTGGGGTTTCCTGGCAAATTGTCACACAGACCCCAGAGTGTACACGGGGAAAAGGTCTTGTTGATTTACGGGAGTGTGGTGGTGCTATTAGTTATAATAGCCCGTCTTTTTGCTCAGAGTCAGATTCGTTGATAATTAATAGATCTACTAAAGATTGGTGTATCTCTTGAAACGCGTCTTGATTTCCAGGGAGTGCCAGGGGTCCTAATTATGATTTTAAGCAAAACGAAATTGATGCTTCAACTTATTAAGTTTCAATTTACCAAGTTAGACCTATACAAATTACATTCATGATCATAATATTCCAATCTAACGCTTACAGTAATAATTGTGTTGGCACTTTGCACTTTTCGTGAAATATAGGAAGTGAGTGTTTAATGCTTAAACTTTTATGCTTTACTTAAAATTTTCACTGTTCACAGAGAAAAGATAAAAAGTCTTTCAGTTCACAGGTATTGAATATTGTCAAACGCGCATCACTTATATCCCCTTGGGGATCCTTTAGACCTAGGCCTATAATGTGTGGCCCTCTCTGCATCGGGTCACAGCTCAGCTCTGGCAGACGATATTCACACTGGCACTGGAGTCACTTCCTGAGCGTGTGAAATGTTAGTGCCTTCATTCCTAGCGCGAAAGTTGCGGAGTCCAGCCTATGTTCCCAGCGTAAAATTTGTTTCAAGTCGTTACCAGGGTGGAAGGTTGCGGGATGAAATTCACATCCAAGTGGGACAAAGTGTGCTTACCCCAATTAACTGCTGTGGAGGGAGAAGGAGGGGGGCAGTTATTGAAAACCAAATATTCTGTAGTTAATTGTTTCCCACTTTTGCCAAACTGAAAATATCCAAATTGTACTTCCCAATTGATTTTTTCGCACATTGTTTTGAATTACAATTGAGAAGCTTTTACAATTACAGCAGTGTATGTCTACATTAATTAGAAGTCAATAATTTTGTGCCATACTCTCATTTCATGATTAATACTGAAAAACAAATATCACTAATGCCTCACTTACTTTTATCACCCATATCCCAGAAATAAAACAGCCATATCCATTACTTTCTCATTCATATTTTTTAAATTTTCCGTAACTTTATTTAATTTGCGAACGGCATTTTATTCAAATTTGTAATTCTTCAAATAATTTAAGAACATAAATTAGTCCCAGACTGATTAACAAATAAAATCTGACAACTTTCTCAATATTTCATTTTACTTTTATTTTCCATAAATTGATTCTTATACAGCTTTGATATTTTTCAACATGGGAGAGTTTAAATGTTTCAGCCAGAAACTGCAGACATGCAGGTATCGCTCGTCATACAGTTTGACCCCTGTACCGGCTGTACTGGTAAGGAAAAAATATGACCAGAGGCATATATTTTCACCATCCATGTTGAAAGAAGATACAGTTATTTTCCATGTTGCAGGCGATGTAAATTAATTTTAGGGCAGTTGGTCATTTCTTGCTCCAAATGGAAGCACTACATTCATGTACTTCGTTTCAAAACCAGTCAATTCATGCATGAGGAGCCACAGAGATACCTTCTCTGCATTTGCGTGGACAATTTTGATCATCACTTGCAACACATGTGGCAAAATTACCAGTTTAAATATATGTCATTGCAACATTATTTTGTCCAGTGTATGTGTTTTGTCAATATGGTGGAACTTTCCATGAAAAAAAATTGTCCACTGCAAAGAACTTCCACTATCCCACCAATATCATATATTTCCATTGCAAACACTGGGGTACATTATCATACTGTGTTACCTACAGCTAGCAAGTGCGTATGTGCCACTTTGCCACCTGAACGCTTGGGTGAGCAAGAGTCAGCTGGAATTGAAGATGAAACAACAATCAGTGACAATGGGGACAATGATGGTCATCGTAATGATAATGTGGGTGACGATGCAGACAAAAATCATGGTGAAGGTCATGGTGATGATGGTGATAATGATAATCGTGCTGACCAAAAAAGTGATTAAGGCCATAGCCATGATGATGATGATGATGATGATGATGATGATGACGATGATAGTCATAGTGATGATGGTGACTAAAATTGTGTTTATGGTAATGATAACAGTGACAAAAACAATAAACCTACATCCCCATCATATCACTGATTAAACAACGCAGAGCACCTGAATCTACAAATCACTGGCAGCCAGCTGCAAAACGCCAGAATACTCAACATGTTATCACTGTATGGTCATAGTATTATGCCACTTGTTTAAATTTATTAGCCCAGGTTTATTGCCCATTACTTTTCAACATCCATAGTAAAATGGAAACTACCAGTTACATGCTAAGTCAAGATTGTATTGCGCAAGGTACACACACACACACACACACACACACACACACACACACACACACACACACACACACACATATATATATTTATATACCATACGGATTGAAATTGTGTTCGATTTTACAGCACTGGCCGTTTACATATTAACGCTATAATTATGGAGGAACTATTCGAGGTGACTTTTGCGTACAGTTAAATGACTAGATCACTTAGTAACGAGCGGAGCGAGCCCTATATTTAACACATGAAGTTTTTAAAAGTAAGGTAATTCATCAATCCAAACCTACAGTCTATGTAACTTGAAAAGTGTGGTCACATCAAAATTATCATCATTATCAACGTTATGTAGCTCCCCAGCGCAGTGTTTGGGAACCCATTCACGTGGATCATTGATTCACATTCAGTTCTGTTATTCGCTGTATTTGGCATCTTTAGTTTTCCCAGATTTTACATCATTTGGGTGAATTTTTGTTCATCCGAGGTCACAATTTTCTCCTCCTATTGTCGCCATTTTTTTCCTCCATGGAATTCAAACTTCCGGTTAGCCTGGGCATGGCAGAAGTTTCAGAATGCTCATCACAGTGTGGTGTGGCTTTTTTGCATGCAGGTGTTGTCGCGCGAGATGCCACCGATCACTCTTGGTACCGACTACATCTCTGCCACATCTTACGAAACTATTTCAATATAGAGATCTTCGGCACAGTTTCAGAATGCAAGTCACTGTGCTACGTAGCTTTCTAGGGGTGGCTTTTGCATATAGATCATGAAGTCAAGCAGCCCAATGGCCATGTTGCCAATGAACGCTCAGATATGGTGATGTTGTGGAAGATTCCAACAATCACCCCTCTACGTCACTGATTTTGAGAGGCTGGGCACGATACTTAAATTTTTGGAGCTGTGTGTAACAAAAAGAAAGGCTATACGACAGACTGGCTTGTTCAGCTGCTCAAAGTACTACGGCCTCGTCCCTCTAGACTGGATTAGCAAATAGGCGCTAGAGGGACCTAGCATTCGGGGTAATAATAAAAAAAAATTCCAACTGAATACAGTTTCGAACATTCTTTTTCAGGCAGCCTCAACTCAGTTTCTAATTTTAATGCTTTAGAATTTATATCCCGCTGAAATCACAGAAATACTGGACATGTAGCGAAAATCAATTTGCAATCAGTTGCCCGCACAGCGCGACACCTGTTGTGAAAAAGTGGTGTCGCTATTTACCGGATTGCAGAATATTTCACAAGATTTCACCGGATGGTGCCGAATTGCAGTACCGGATTTCACAGAAGTGTACCGGACTGCATAGAATCATACCGGATTGCATAGAACTGTACCAGATTGAACTACATCTACAATCATGAACAAGGAAAAGGCATTTACGTTTATGCCTATACTTCAATGCTTTCCACACCTGTACGGATTCAGAAAAAAACGCAGATGTAGACCTTCCCAAAGAACTTATGGTCTTGAATTTGAGGTTGATTCCGAGAGGCATTGAGCAATTATGTTGGGATAGACAGCAACACTCATTCAAAACTGTATATTTATAAATTTATACATACATATATATATATATATATATATATATATATATATATATATATATATATATATATATATATATACATATATATATATACATATATATGTATGTATGTATGTATGTATGTATGTATGTATGTATGTATGTATGTATGTATACATATAGCCGTTTACATATTATGTTACTGAGGAGTTGTAGGAGTTAGAACTCAAGTCTATCTCCGAGCAACATGCTGCAGCCACCCAAAATGTAGCATACCACATGTAATAACTCCTGTTATACATACAACTTTTGTTGCTCAACATGTGTTGCTCAACAACGCCTTTACGGTTTTGCCCTGGTAACAGTTTGTGCGTAGACTTTTTTTCAGCCCGTAGGCGATCACACTCACCTGTACTTGACTTGGGCGTGGTTCTGACAGGTAATCCGTTCAGCAAGGAGCAGCTGGAGCATGCTGTGCGCAGATTCACTATTTCCATGCCTATAACTGACAATTTTTTACTTATTTGTCTTAAACGTTTTTCATTTTGCTCCAACATCTTACGGCTATACAAGTCAATGGTTGTACTACAATTAAAAGTAGGTCTGTTCACTTCGTAGGCTTTTTTACTTCTATTTTCCCTTTGAACAGAAAATTCTTCCCCAGCCTGCAAAATGCCACAAATGCAGAGAATCAAAAATGTTAGCATCATGCCGAGAAAAGCCGTCAATCCAGACAGATGGGCGACTGACTTCAATTTAAAGTTATAATGTATCCAGGCCCCTTATCAAAGTAATCTGCACATCCGTGTGCACAGGCAGAGGCAGGTGCTCACACAATCGGCGTTAACAATGTAAAAAGTGTTCAACACATATGGATAACTCTGCAGCCCGTGATGTATTAAACTTAAGCTGAAAGAATTCATAACATTTTTAGCATACTACCATGATCATTTAACACCAAAAATATCTTTACTAATGTGAAAATTCTGTGTATTGTTAATATTATGTGACTCAAGCAAGACAGCAATTTTGGACTGACATGGCCTGACGTGGCTCCTAAATATCTACAGATTTCATTGGATATTGATCATTCTGGATTTTACTACTTAGGCTACAGCTTTATGAATAACCACAGAATCTGAACAACAACTTTTCCAACCTTTGAGCTGACTCTATCTGCAAAAAATTGGAATTTTTGGACCTTAACTTCACCAACTTTTTACAGATTGGCTTAATTAAGCCTGTTCATCAGGTGCCAGCATTGTGTGATTGTGTTTACGACCAATCAACCATGGATCCACAGCATTTCAGACAAACTGTAGGTTCTTTTAATACCTGATCTTGGACCAAGAGAATGAGACACATCAGAGACAATAACAAGCTTGATTGTGTTGATGTCTCCCTATATTATGTGATTCTGCTGACTTTGTTGTTCTCTGGCCACATGATCAGTGAACAACCTCCTCACAGGAATCAGTACGCCAAGGATATACCACTGATGAACTGTAGTTGTGTGTGTCCGTCTGGGTCACACACCCAGCTGATCCATGCCACACTGCTATTAAATGTCAGGTTCACAGCTCTGTTTTCAAACACTACAAATGGACATAGGCCAGTAACTATTGATATTTCAGGTGACATTGAACTTAACCCAGGGCCAGTGAAAAATCCATGCGGACTATGCCATAGACCTGTAGCCAAGACACATAGAGCATTGAAATGTGCAAGCTGTTTTCATGATGTACACATTAGATGTGGAAATGTGAGTCCAACAACATATACATCCCACAGGAATCAGTACGCCAAGGATATACCACTGATGAACTGTAGTTGTGTGTGTCCGTCTGGGTCACACACCCAGCTGATGCATGCCACACTGCTATTAAATGTCAGGTTCACAGCTCTGTTTTCAAACACTACAAATGGACATAGGCCAGTAACTATTGATATTTCAGGTGACATTGAACTTAACCCAGGGCCAGTGAAAAATCCATGCGGACTATGCCATAGACCTGTAGCCAAGACACATAGAGCATTGAAATGTGCAAGCTGTTTTCATGATGTACACATTAGATGTGGAAATGTGAGTCCAACAACATATACATCCCACACACAGAATGAGTTACCATGGATTTGTCCCACCTGTGTTCAGCCTGCCTACAATTTCAGAGACAGTTTCTTTGACAAGTCAACAGACAGTGTTAGTAATTCAAATATTGACCTGTCAGCTGATACTTCAGGTGACGTGCCTTGCCCAAGTGGTCTTAACAATACACACGCAAACATTCCTTCTGAACATCCTTTTGACAGCATAAAAAACATAAAAGGAATAAAGATTGGCCACCTAAATGTTTGTAGTCTGTAAAACAAAATAGAACAGTTACGAATTCTAATGTCTACCAAGACCCTAGACATCATTTTAATCTCAGAGACTTGGCTTAATTCAACTCACTCGGATGAAGAGGTCTCCATACCAGGGTTTAATCTTGAAAGACATGACCGTACTCACAAGAAAGGAGGAGGCCTGTGCTTTTTTATTTCGGACAAGTTCTCTTATGACAGACTTGATCCATTGCCAGACCAAGTTGTCTTGTCAAGAATAGAAACATTATGGGTGAAACTTAAATTGCCAAAGACTAAACCCTTTACACTATGTGGTGTCTACAGACCCCCTGATGTACCAGTGCAAGAAAGCCTCCATGACTTGGAATCCTCACTGGATAACTATTCACCTCAGGATGAACTTATCATAATGGGGAATTTTAACATTGACTATAAATCTCATGCTAGTGCTGCAACCAGCTTAAAACGTAGCCTTGAGACTTTCAGGCACTATAAGCAGTTCATCACTGAACCTTCTAGGACTACTGATCATTCATCCACTCTTATAGATCCTATTTTTAGTAATTCATCTAAGGTAGCGAACTCTGGTGTCATACACTTGGGTCTAAGTGACCATAGCCTCACCTACCTGATACGCAAAGGACTGCGTCCCAGAGGTAAAACTAAAATCATTAAGGCTAGAACTTATAGACACTTTAATGCCAAAAGTTTTAATGAGGATTTACAAAAAGTGGATTGGGCAACTGTTTACAACAAGCCAAACACTTCAAAAGCATGGAGAACATTTACTGAGACTTTATTACCTATTTGTGACAACCATGCACCCTATGTAAATATAAAAGTTCGTGATACTGAACCCCCATGGGTTATTGATGAGCTCAGGGCTTTGTGTAATGACCGAGACTATTTTAGATCTTGAGCTGACAGGTCAAAAAAACCTGAAGACCGGATTAAAGCCAATAAACTCAGGAACAAAGTGAATAACTTAGCTTCCAACTTGAAAAAAAGAGTTTGTAAATCAGTCAATTGAAAATAACAAAAATGACCATAAAGAACTTTGGAAAACTATTAAGAAATTCCTTCCTTGCAATGTTACACAAAGCCCTTCCAAGCTCATCATTGATGATGTTGAAATTGAAGATTCATCAGACATGGCTGAAGCCTTTAATTCCTTCTTTGCTGGAATTGGAGACTCCCTAGCTAACAAAATACCACAATGTGCTGCATCTCATGGCACTAAGAACACTGACGCTATTTTCCACTTCACTCCCATCACAAATGAATTTGTTGCTGACCAGCTCATACACTTACCAAATGGGAAGGCCACTACCCTGGACAGAATAAGCACACGTCTTCTTAAAGATGGCTCTTCTGTTCTATCAGCCCCCCTCACTCATATATTCAATAAAACCCTGGTGACAGGGCAGGTCCCCCAAGAGTGGAAAAGGGCAAAGGTGACTACTGTGTTTAAAGAAGGTCAGCAGAATAATGTAAATAACTACCGTCCTATCTCAGTACTCCCAGTTACAATGAAAGTACTGGAACGGGCTGTACATGACCAACTATACACCTTTTTGACACAACATGGATGTCTTACGCCTTTTCAGTCTGGTTTCAGGAAGGGTCACTCCACAGTGACTGCTCTGGCACAGTTTGTTGATTCTATTCAAAAAGACATTGACCAGGGACGTTGCTGAGGAGTCCTCTTCCTGGACCTAAAGAAGGCATTTGATACGGTGAACCACCCTATCATACTTCAAAAGCTTAAGAATTATGGTATAGATGGTATCGAATATGATTGGTTTAACTCATATTTATGTGGTCTGTCACAGCAGACTGTGATCAATGGAATGTGTTCTGAACCATAGAATATAACATGCAATGTCCCTCAGGGATCTATTTTGGGCCCGCTTCTATTCATCCTTTACATTAATGACCTACCATCAGTTGTCAGAACATGTCAGATCTCTCTATATGCAAATGACACCGCCATATATTACTCTGGGCTGGACCATGCTGAGATAGTGAGAACCCTTAATGAAGAGTTGCTTACTGTCTCAGGTTGGTTCCAGTCAAACAAACTTACTTTAAATGTCAAGAAAACTAAATTTATGCTTATTGGCACCCCAATTAAAAATAAAAAAGCTTGAACCAGCACAAATACTAGTCAGCAATGAAGAAATTGAGCATGTTTCTGCTTTCAAGTACTTGGGTGTCATACTGGATAGCACACTCTCATTCAAACAACATGTTGACTACCTTACCAAAAAGGTTAATGGAAGGATTGCAGCTCTTGGTAGGACCAGTAGATATCTTCCTCAGCATATTCTTTTAACACTCTATAAATCCCTTGTCACCCCTTACTATGACTATTGTGACATTATTTGGGATGTTGCCCCGGTACAGTTTAAAAAAAGACTTCAAATTCTTCAGAACAAGGCATAACGTATAATAACTAAGACTAACAAATACACTCCTGTCCAAGAACTGCACATCATCTGTAATCTTCCCATGCTAGACGACAGAAGAAAATATCACCTGGATATTTTCATGTATAAGGCTGCGAACAGTCTCCTACCAGTACCAGTTACAAGCAACTTCACTTACTCCCATACCATCCATACACATGCAACCAGAGCAGCCCAAAGTAACAATTTTCATGTGCCTTCGGTCAACCTGAATTATGGTAGAAATACAATTGCCTACCGAGGGACATTAAAATGGAACTCCCTTCCACTCGAAATAAAGCAGCTTCCCTCCCTTTCCCTGTTTAAATCAGCAACTAAATCCCTCCATCAGTAATCCATCACCCTCCCAGATAAGACACTGTTCACATTTTACATATTTATTGTTTTACCTTAGTTTTTTTTTGTGTGTTTTTATCTATATACCTGTTTTTACTTTATCTATATGTAAATGCATATTTTATGATTCTGTTATTCTTCTTATGTGTATTTTATTTATCAACTGGATCATCTCGTCATATTGTCATTGTATTCCCATTGCACCATCCAGGGCCTGGCGGAAGACCAGTGAATCCTCACTGAGCCAGTAACCCTGGTTAATAAAGAATCAATCAATCATTATATATAAATATATATATATATATATATATATATATATATATATATATATATATATATATATATATGTATGTATGTATACTTCATCAGGGGGGGGGGTGGTGAAGGGTATCCAGACATACATAAAAGTAAGATTTACGCAGACCGTAGACTTAAGGCAACCAAACACCGGTCCCCCAAGTCGGGTCATCATATATATTTATATATATATGGTCATCCTCATACTGAAAAAATATGTTTACAGGTATCTGAAACTCAGTTAATGGGGTACAAAAGGTTTTATTTAAGTTTATTTGTTAGGATTATACCAATTGTAGTTGGTACTGGTGTGTTCCCCCTTATACTACAATTCAGGAACTGGTCTACACATGATATATATATATATATATATATATATATATATATATATATATATATATATATATATATATATATTGTACAAGGGCCGTTATACTGGAATAGTTTTGTGTATGTATTTGCTGCATTCTCCTGTGACGTTCCCTGTTTATTTTCGGCGTTGTTGGCCTTTTCGTAATGAGGATGCTTTTTACAACGTAGGCCCACATAAGTCAATTTCATGGACTTGACTTTAGAAATGTTTCTTAAAGAATGAAGGCATGTCTTTCAAAGTATTGGACAGATGATTTTATCATAATTTCATTTGCATCTAAGAATGATGTGCATGTGTCAATATACCTGTACTTTGCTGCAAAACGTAGTTAATACAAGATCTCTATGCTTCTGTTAGCCAAGTGATGTGCTTATCTATCTGCCTGTTTTCCTACAGCTTTTCCAAATTTTCCCGTCTGAAAAAGCAAATTGGCCATGTCGGTTGGCAAGTTGGCTCATATATCGCTGTGAATCTTGTTTATTGTTAATGCAGTAGGCCTAATCAACTATGTCAATATTTTACGGCTATCCTTATACAGCTGCCATTCTTGTTGAGGTCCCGTATATTTTTTTTCATCAGTGCCCTCTCCTTTATTTCGAACCGCCCTATTTGTCCAATAAAATTCACTCATTTCCATTTTTGATCTCCTTTATTTCGGACCGCCCTATTTGTCCAATAAAATTCAGTCATTTCCATTTTTGATTGCAAATGCAGCGCTCTGATAGCATTTAACTTGAGAACTTGGTGGAAGACACGGTTACAGCTCGACAGTCCCCCGACCCATGGCAGATATATTTTGTCAACGCCAGTTTGGATTTTTGGGCCCAGACAGCTCACTGGAAGCCCCATAGTGCTGCTGGCTTTGATTCTTTCTCTGTGAGACAGAACATTACCTCTTTCGTGATTGTGATCTTTTTAGCGCTACCCGAACAGGATATGCATGCATTTGTGGTTTGTACTACAACTACTACACTCGAACAGAAGGAGGAGAACACGCTAAAATGTGCCATGGAACTGATTCTGATATGAACAGAGCCAGTAAATGTTTCTTAAAAGCCAAGTCTTTCTTAAAGCGACGACTATTTAACAATGGTTAAATCCGCCGGTGTAGTGCACGGCTGTGTACCAAATTGAGCCAGTCGGGCGTGACCTGTAGTCACATGTAATGACAGAATGGGCTTATTACAGCTCATTAACATAAAAGCCTATCTTTTTTTCATCAAGTCACCCAGATTAAGTGCATTATGGTCCTTCTGATATGACCCATTGCCCATCAGAAGTACAGTGACAATGTTTTAACTGACAGTGCATGCATTCATCCACAATGCTTGACACATTAGATTTGCCTATAAATTCACAATATCTATAATATTAAATTAGCTCTATTCGGAGTAAAACACCTGCCTCGCAAAACTGGTACATTACAATATACGATAACATTTTGTATATGCGTGACGCAAGAAGTAACACTTGAGCACTGAGTGTTTGATTGTACTCTTGGGACACTTGAGCACTTTGGATGTTTAATTATTTTCTCAAGGCATTTAATCGCCTTAGACCGTTTGCATTGTCTCAAAATCCTATGTGCACAAAACTAATTTTACTGGAGTTCCTACTAAAATACCAAATTCCATTTAAATTATATTCCAATCGTTGATGAAATTTACAGTATGTTGCTATAAGGCTGCAGCCCACAATAATTAATACCTAATGCTGTATATGTAACATTTCAAACTAAAACCAATTAGAGAATACTCTAACTAATTAAAATACTACAAGTGTTAATTTTCATATCTGGTTTCATTCGCTTTAATCTGTGCTTCTTCATGCCTCCGACAGAGGAAAGATTATCATTTTTTTTTACCTCGATTCACTTCTCAGTCAGCTGAGGTTCTATGGTGGGTCTTAGTGTGTGGTTCGACCATCTGTGCTTTACCATTGACATATTCAACCTCTTGTCCATAATAGTCTGGCGGATCGACTTCAAATCAAAAATGGAAATGTACCTCAGTTGACGTGATATGAAGTTTGATCAATTGGTCCAGCTGCATTGATTTTTGAATTTTTTCATGAGTTTGCTCATTTTTCTGAATATTTGAAAAAAAAAATTCTGCCTCACCACTGGCCCACTTGATTTGGAAACTGCATAGGGATACTTCTGGAGACCTTGAGATCTTAATGGTTCAACAGGTGGAACTGGTAGTTTTTCCTTTTTTTCCCGTTTTGTGTGTGTGTGTGGGGGGGGGGGTGTCGGTGGGTGGGTGGGGGTTTTCTAATTTTGACTTTTTCTCTGAAACCACCTCTCAGAAAATGCTCAAACTTAATAAAATGTACCTTGTGGAAAGGTCACACAACATTTTTACTCGATGGTGATGCTGCAGATCCCTGATTTTTAACTACTTTTTCAATTCAGTAATTTAATGGTTGACGCAGTCTTTCCTTTTGATTCCAATGTAAGTCAATGAGGATTGCAATGATATATTAGCATTGTTGACGTCTTCTCGAACACACGGCGAGATTCACGTCAAACTTGGTGGGAAGTACCTGGAGTGGATCTCTACCGAATTTGTAGAAACGATCGCGTTCCATTTTGTTCCTTTGGTTATTGCTTTGTGTGTGTGTGTGTGTGTGTGTGTGTGAGTGTGTGTGTGTGTGTATTTATTTATTTATTTATTTTTTGTTTTGTTTTTTTTTTAAATTTTTGTATTTTTTGTTTTTTGTTTTTATTTTTGTTTTTTAGAGTTTTTTGAGGTTTTAATGATTCCTTGTCTTTATTTTGTGCGGAAATCTGGAAAATCTTTTAGTCGAAAACTGTTCGGTCAATTTCATTGAGATTGCATGGGGGTACTTCTGGGGACCCGTAGATCTCAATTTCTTCAACCGCTCTATGTTTTTACAATTTTGGAGTGTTTTTGCTACGTCCAACTTCTTCAAAATTGTTCATCAGATTTGACTTAGCTTACATGTACCTTGTGGAAAGGTTAAAGTTGTTCACCAGGTGGAGATGCTGTGGTCCATGATTTATTTTACCAGTTTATCAATTTTGTATTTCTTGGCAGATGAATTAAATGCTATTGATTACAATATTTGTCTACGGTGATTGCAATAGTTATTTACATTTATGACGTTCCAAAGAAAACCCACAGGCAGACTCGCTGCAAATTTAGTGGGCGTGCACCTTTGGTAGGTTTCTACTAAATTTTGTCAAATGGCCTCGTTCCTTATTGGTTTTTTTTGGGGGGGGGGAGGGGCCATTTTTTTCTTTAAAGAATCTTCTCCACCGCATGAGGGATTGAATGGAAATTGAATGAGAATTCTACTGGGTATCCCTAGTTTTTAATTTGTTCAACAGGTTCGGCTATATTTTTTTCCGCATTTTTTGCATTTGCTATTTTCGACTTCAACAAAACCGTCGCTCATATTGTCCTGAAACATGGTGGAGACATTGCCGAAAGGTCTAGCGAAGTGGTTCATTCGTTTAAACATATTTGTAGTTGTATCTTTTTGCCCAGGACCACTTCCTAGTAGTCATTACCCTATTCCGCAGTCCGAACTCTTTATTCTCCATTAGCTAACCTGTCGCTGTCTAACCTATATACATATGGAATTACTATTGTCCATATTGCACACGTTCCTCTGTAAAATTTTGACAGAGGCTGTGTCAGCCCAAATAAATTAAAGGGTCTTCAGTGAGTAACTACTCAAAATGTTTCGGAGCCCATTACCCGTTAATATGTTATTGGGCATTACAGTACATATAATGATAGTAATGATTGATAACAATTGGGGAAGAGGACAAAGCCCTATATAAATCCCTCTTGCTGGAAATGACAAATAAACAGGACGAAGCCAGACACACTGATACACGCAAAGACGACTGACACCTCGACGAGACATATAGCAGGGCAAAATGTTTGCCACCAAAGTTGCGATATGGACAGACCATAAATTTTGAATAAGAATACCTACAAACATAGATGCAAATAAATGAACCCTAGTTGAAATATGACTGCTATGCTTACAGTTTTTGGCTATTTTAATGCGATTTGACTACTGTTCTTGCAAAATTTGACTTCTGTTTTGCATTTTGAGACCTGACGTCATTTGTTTCTGTCTGATATTTGACATTTAAACCAGTGTTCTTGCATATTGTGACACTTTCTGGAATTTTGACCACTATATTTGTATATTCAAAAACTTTTCTTTTGGAAATATACTCTTAGTTTATCTCCTTTAAAACAACATCATGCTTTTAAGCTACATGTCTAAAACACACACATTGAATTGTATAAACATGTTTTTGAATTCTTGTTGATGGTCATTTTAGGCCTAGGTGGCTTTTTTGATAGATTGATGGTGGTGTTAGTGCCACTTGAGACCGTTGTTGCAACTGGTACTTATCTATATCTTTAATACATGTGAATTTTGCACTTGAGAACCAGATATTTATATTCTTTCTTACATAAATATAAGAGTTACATTTACTTACAGAAGAATTTATCGTCCCAAACATTTTTCCCGGGCGACAAGCCATGTCAACCGAATGAACTGCCAATCAAACACATGCATATAGTGCAAGAAAGAAACCATTCAACATATATGCACCTGATTTGCGCAGACTCGAGAAATACCAAGAATTTTGAATTGTAAACTAACCATGAAATACAACAAATTCACAGTATTGTATACTATAGTATACTCACTGTACAGAGCAGTTCTGTAGATAAAGTATTAGTTACCTGTCGCAAAACAAGCCCATGTTATAAGGTGGGCTGCACCCAACAAAGCAGCTTTTCCTTTGGGTTTCACCAGTCACGGCCAATGTAGTATCGCCCAAACAGGGCTTACTATAGCAGAGCACACCCTTTTATAGTGAAGGGTGCATTGGCCAAATATCAAACGCTCTCACGACATGTCAAAGCGGGTGTAACAAACTTAAAGCTACATTTACTGGGCAGGGCATTATGTGTACCCCAACAAAGCCGTTGACTGTTCATCACATAAAGACACGACATTTTATCAAATACCTATCGACAACATGTATATGAGAAAATTATCATGTTCTTTCATTATATGACAAAGAGAAATACGCTTAAAAATAACAAGCCTATCATATTAGATACAACACTTCTGCGAATTCTAGCTATAGAAAATGATACCAATCATTTGAACCATAATACCATCTTCACGTTGGACAATGATCTACAGTAATCCAATTATCAGTATCATTTGTAAAGACTACAATATACAATGAAAATGACACCAATGGTTTGAACCATAGCACCAATCTCGTGTTGGCCAATAACCGATAATGATCCAAGCATCAATATCAGATTATAATATAGTATAATACTGGTACATACCATGCACTACCAAAATCAAGGAGTAGATACGAAGCAAAATCCCTTGAGATCTAGGTATACAAACTTCTTGAAAAATTGTGATTTTTTATTATATGTCTCATATACTCATGCATGATTACAACTCTCTACTTTCCATAGCAGTTCGATTTTTACACGTCAGCGTGTGGTCTTATATTACGATTCACTGAATGCTGCAATGCGCTTATTTTAATTTCAGTATCACTGATAGCACTCTTCCATCTGTGCCTTCAAATACCTCTTTAATAATAGCTAAAGGCCATAGCTTATGGGGCATTCCTTTATCGAACAGTAATTCATGCACTTCTATTTGATCAACAATTTGCTCGTTGTTAACCGTAACTTCGGTAATTGCAAAACCACCTAGTTGAAAAATAGCAGGTAGATCAAAAGATTATCCTATGCACTTGACCGAGACAACGTACTGATTGCATAAGCTCGTCTACACACACAGCATGCGTGCTAGCTCTTTTAAATAAAGGATCTATGTGATTATTGTCAATAATAATCCTTCTCAGGGCATAGGTGCATGATGAAGAACACCAAATGCCACCAAATATGTTTACACGCATGCGAAGGTAAAGTAACTCACTGTCCCGATACCAAAGGAAACGAAGGGCATCACAATCATATTCAGGGATCAATATTTGATTATACATTTCCCAAATATCTGCCTCAATTCCATACTTGTGCAATCTAAAGCGCACAAAAACAAGCGGCAGTTTGTTCACCAAGTCTGGCCTTTGTAAGCAACGTTCATTTTAAGAACGTCCCGCATATTTGATTGAACAGTCATACACAACAGTAGCTTCCTGGTTTATTTGGATTTTCTATGCCATGACGGGGCAGATTATAGATTATATCAGCATATAGAGGTTTAGTTTCTGCATATTTAGAGTCTATCAATTTTGAAATTTCTTGGCTGTTTCTGGACAAAAGGTTGTGTTTTGTCAGACGTTTTTCAAGATTATCCAAACGTTTGAGCGCCAAAGAAAAGTTATTGCGCAAGGCTTCGTTTGGGTCTTTCCAAGGAATAAGCAACATGCAGTGGCTATCTGCATTTTTACAGGTATTACCCCATAATTCCAGAACTCTTTTGTCATCAATAGACATTGTTGTCTCACTGAAAGGACCATTTTCAATTTCCCACAGTTTGTGTTTGTCAGAAATGGGAACTTCTACATGTTCAGCCTCAGATTCAAGTTACCTCTGAGATAAAACAGCAGTGTCATGTACAATACAGATCTTGTCCGCAAATATATAATTTTTACGTATTTTATTCCCTATGTTGGTTTTTACTCTGGTTACTGTTATTTGAAATGCTTCTCTTTATATTTTTTACAATATTGTTGTGCCTTTATCGTCTGCTAATTTATCTTTGTTTCTCTCAGCATAAATGTTTACAGTTTGCATGATTCACGAACGCTATCTACATTTAAAGGTAAGAACATTTCAGATAACCTTATTGCAAAATTCACATGTAGGTGCGTTTTTACATTCATGTAATTTGCGATATTTCTGTTTATATTTTTTCACATTTTTGTGACCCCTCCCCCCCCTCTATTGCCTCAATTCTGATTCTTTCTGTGAACCATATTCTAATTTTACTGTATATACTTATATCCTAACATATTGTAGATATTTCCAAACTTTGATAAGGGTTGCTATTTAGTCTCAATTATTTCCATGCTCGCCAAAACACCAGAATTCAATGGATGGCAACATCATTTTATAATGACAATCCAAGAAGCGCCCTTACTAGGATACACATCAATAGGCAGTTTTTCATTATTTGTTCTGATTGTAAAGTGCACAAGGGATATCGGAAATTGACAGTGGCGGGTTATTATTTTAATGTTCGTCTTTTTGTAGGAAAACAAAGCAAAAAGACAAAAAGGTGCTATGCAGAAAGCCTTTCTTTTCAATTTATTGACACAAAAGCTGTATGGACATTAAAAGGTTAAACATTGTCTTTTTCAGCAAATTTTCAGTTTTGGTGCTATACGGTTAGGGTATCATTACCCTAAATTCTACCCAGTCTAGCTATCTGAACATGTAATTCTTAATTTGATATGTGCATGCAGGTAGAAAAATATAGGTAGGTTGTTAAAGATTGCCAGGTAGGTAGGTACCTATAAATTGGCAGGGATATAGGTAGCTATTGATTCGCCAGCAGGCAGGAAATTAGGTTGCTTTAGTAGATTGTTTCATGTTTAAACTCAACAGCATCGGAGCATTGCGATTATTATTATTATTGTAATTTTGGAAATGTTTTTATTGTAATAATGGAAATGTTTCTGCAAAATTTTGCTTTTGGCGCCATGTATTTTCCAAAGAGAAACATTTAACCTGGTAAGGTTTTATGGGGATTATGTTCAGTCTATCAACAGAGACAGTTGCATGCAAATTTGTCTTTGGTGTAACTAATGCACAATTTTTTTTAATTTTTTTTTTTGAGCGTTTAGCAACCACAATGTACTGAAGAATCAGGTTGAAGAAGATATAGCATGAACCTTCTCTAAAGATGTTCATTGTCGTGTGGATGATTAATACGAATGGACCTATAATGGATGACAGAAATGCAGCTACATGATATATACCAAATCAATACTGTTAATTTTGAATTAATAGATAGAATGATATAGCTGGTTTTGTAACATTCGTGTGGGTACATTACTGTCGTTTGTATTGTCACCCTGTCTAACTTTAGATCATATATTAGTGTGTAAATATGGTTATAGTGGATCATCCTAGCTACTATTTGTCATGCTTGCTCTTTTACTGTTGATCCAGTGTGCCGGCTTGGACCATTCGATTTTGATTTGGAATGTGGCACCGTCGAGTATCCACAAGAAGTCACTGTCTTGATATACCAATAATCTTCAATTAAATTTTTGCAAATATGACCCCTCCAGTACATAAATTGGCAGGGATGTAGGTAGCTAGTGATTCGCCAGCAGGCAGGTAAGTAGGTTGCTTTAGTAGATTGTTTTATTTTTAGACTCAACAGCATTGGAGCATTGAGATTGGTGAGGATAGTGAGGGAACTGTTGGTATGTTAGTTATTGTAATTATGGAAATGTTTTGGTTTTTTTGAGCATTTAGCAACCACAATGTGCTGAAGAATCAGGTTGAGGAAGTTATAGCATGAACGTTCTCTAAAGATGTTCATTGTCGTGTGGATGATTAATACGAATTGACCTATAATGGATGACAGAAATGCAGCTACATGATATACATCAAATCAATACTATTAATTTTGAATTAATAGATAGAATGATATAGCTGGTTTTGTAACATTCGTGTGGGTACATTACTGTCGTTTGTATTGTCGCCCTGTCTAAGTTTAGATCATATATTAGTGGATAAATATGGTTATAGTGGATCATCCTAGCTACTATTTGTCATGCTTACTCTTTTACTGTAGACCCAGTGTGCTGGCTTGGACCATTCGATTTTGATTTGGAATGTGGCACCGTCGAGTATCCACAAGAAGTCATTGTCTTAATACACCAATAATCTTCAATTAACTTGTTTGCAAATATGACCCTCCTGTACAGAATTTCATTCACTGTTAATCCAAATAAATCGTTTGTTGTTGTTGTCTAGATTGGGGTATGAGATACTTGAATGTTCAAATGGAAATTTGTTCTGCGTTGTGCAAAAAGAAAAAAATGTAAGTTTGCTTTTTGCAATGTTTTTACTTAGCCTTGCATACGCAGATTGCAGTGGATGACGAATGTTAATCACGTGGAATTGGCAGCTAAATGTAGCGTAAGTAAAATTAAATGCTACTGTGTTGTTTGTGTGTGTGTGTGTGTGTGTTTTGCGGGGGGGGTATTATTGTACATCAAAGATGTAACACCCTCTTTTGACGTCGGTAACCTTTTATATGCAAGATAATATATAAATATCAATATTTTTTATCATCTGTATATCAGAAAAAACAATATACATACTTGGAAAGTCCATCGCTTATATTGACCAGATGTTTCGTAGCATTGTGGGACGGTTTTATATAGAGTTCGATTAGTTTCCAGTAATCGATAAGCTTCACAAATTTCAAATAAATGATGCAAAGTCTTTATATAGTCCCAGAGCCACAGTTGCCACATGTTTTCACTCTAGTTGTTTCATTGCTCAAAACCTTCCTTTGTCCCTTGTTATTTCACAAATATTATCCTTAATTTCGTATTTCCTGCGTGTACGTTCTACTGGAGTGATGTTGTTCTGATCTAACAGATTCTTCATATCCAAGCACCTGCCCCTCTATTTGTCATCCTCTGGTTATGTGTCTCTTCTGTATGCTTTTGTGCTGTCTTTTAAGTCCTGTCTATATGTTGGCCTTTTTCTTCTGCGAGAGGGGTTATTATAGGGTTTGCCTGTTCCCCAATCGTTTTCATTTCAATAAAATATATTTTAATTAAACACAGAAATCAAGCCAGAGACCTGATATTGCAATTGCTGCAGCTTTCATATAAATGATGCTTCATCTCGCAAAGTTTATTTTAAAACGTAACATTTACTTCGGCAAGAGGAAATGTGGGACCAAAAGGCAATACTGACTAAACTGTGACAATATCTATGAACTTGATATGAAGAAATTCCTGATATATGTGTATACAGTAACTATAATTGAAATATCGTTGATTATATTGTCGTCACAAATAATTCAGTCAATTCATTGTTCACCTATGCCGGCAATACTGTCTTAAATGAATGCTATTGTGTCCCAGATTTTATTCAGAACAATATACTAACAACGAAAAGAGACCAATATAGCGGATGAACACCTAAATGCAATGGCAGGGAATCACGTCCATATAGTAAGTAATTATTTACTCAGAATGATGTATCCATTGGATATCAAGAATACATTTTTTTGACTATCGGATACATTAACAGTGGTGAGCTTACTTTTAGAAAACTAACATTCAAGTATATTACTTTGGTACTGCAGATGCGGATTCCTCGGGATGACCGAAGTTAACAATGGCGGGACCGGCCGCTATTGGAAAAAATGTGAAAAAAGGAAGCAACTAGGTTTGTTTCTGTTTTTATTACGCAACGTCAAAAATAGCACATCTTGTTGTCACGGCAGCCTTCATTTATCCCCAGATCGTATTTTTTCAAAAAAAAGGAAGGTATCCGAAATATTCAATCCCCTAATACATGCAAGATTTGGATTTGCATTTTGGCACCATTTGATACAAAAGTCGATTAATTTTTTATAATCTGTAGGCTTCAAATCTTTAAATTTAAACAAAGGTTAAGATAGGATCATAAGGCTTTTAGAGTAAATCACCCTTGTACGAGTCTAGCTCAGGTTTGAAGAACAGTGACCTTGACCTGATTTCATGGTCACCAGGGTCAATCATTCTTTCTAAACAATTGATCTCGCTTCTAAAAGGTGAGTTCAAGTTTGACGGAGATTGACCTTGACTCAATTTAAAGTTCGACCAGGTATTTTTACTTTGAAATTCTTGTGCATGATATTACAACAACCAGATGTGCTAGGATCAAGAAACTTTCATAGTTTATACACCTTTGAGAGGCTTTCCTTCAATCCTTCAATCTTGTGGGTGGCCGAGGGGTTTTTGGCCATTTTGTAAACTTACAGGATCAGAGCTTGATTTGGCACCGCTATTTCGGGATGCTTTTCTTGCTACATTATTTTTAGGGGACCAAGGGCTGCTGTGATAACACTCTTTGACGTAATGGGTTCCTTGCTTATGGTGGATTCGCCCTCTTTAATTAGAGAACAGATGGCGATATGATTTTTTAAAATGACAATTTCTGCAGTCCTGGATAAAGATGTATACCCCAATTGAACAGTTCCGCAGTTGGTTCTGGTTGAAGAATGCGACAGGAATATCAGATATTGACATGTGAAGACTCATATTGATGTATCGTATTCGTCTGAAACCTCAAACCTTTCATACTTCAAAATGTGTTATGAAGAAAGAAATGTTTGGTTAATAAAATATTGCCTGTCGGCTGCATGGATGTTAGATAGTAAAAATTTACTCGCTCTATGTTGGAATGGTAGGTTCCAGGTGGTAAGTGTCAGGTTTACCTGCAATGCCGAAGGCATAACGCTCTGCTGAGGACATTAATAAGCTATTATAATATAGTAGACGGTGTGAAAACGAGGTTACTGTGATTAAATTGTTAGTTTGCCGTGATATTACATCTGATATATCACGATGACCCTTCTTTTTGTTGTGCTTACTCCCAATGAATTATCACGCTATATGAATCCCTGGATTTCTTTTTCACCATCATTAATAAAGTACGTAGAAATGTATGGCTGCTTATTTCATTTAACAAAACAATTACAGCAAGTGTTCGCAAAATATCTTTCACGAAAATGCAATGTTTTAATTACTTTGGTTCCGCGATCCAATGTTAGTTAGTATGGTCAATAATAGATGGCGTGGTAATTCAGAGTCATTGTCAGAGCCAGAATCAGAGTCAGAAAACGTTTATTCGACAAAATATAATTGTTATGGATACAAACAGTATGTAATATTGCAACACAAAATTACTTGACAGGTAGACACGTTAGAATACAAAAATTGATGAGTGTCTGCATGACCCCCAATTAAGGACCTGAGTCCGCTATCACTGGGGCCACTTAAAACGGAGGTAACTTGATAAACAAACTGATTATCACAAAAATACCATGAAATCCATAAAGATACTGAGGATGACTAAAACATGTATACACAAAAATTATTATTAGACAGGACTAGAATCATTTATGACATACAAAGCAGTTTGCACAGTGCATATATCTTGATACCTGTTAATACAATATTTTTTGCATAGCTGGATAAATCAGTGTATGAGTGTGTCTCAAATTTCTTAGTAATACAAGATGGAAGGGTTTTGATAAGGGATGGAACATAGTATCTTATATATTTTCAGAGGTAATATTGGTGGGCCTAGGAGGAGGAATATTTTTTCTTCATTTATGGTAAAGTGAGAATGAATCTGCACAGGAGTTGTATATAAATTGCATAAGTATTGCGTTAATTCACTTTTAACATATCTATAATAAAACTTAAGTGGTCTCAACTGAAAAAACTCAGTCACTTTTAATATGTTTAATTTTATAAAAAGTGGATCTGTGTGGGCATTACTATTTCTGAACACATAAGGCGTACAGTTTTTTTCTGTAAAAGGAAGATCCGTTCGCATGAAAAACCCCAGCCAAAGATAGAATAATTGATATATCAATAGAGGAGAGAGTTGTAAATTAGTAACAGAGCACTAGCCGGGATGTACTTATGTAGTCTCTTAAACATACCAATAACTTCAGATAGTTTATTTGCTACTATATTTACATGAGCATTCCAATTTAAGTTTTCCTAAACTTTCAAGCCTAAAAAGTTGAATGCTTCCACTTTTAAAATTAGAATATTATTAATTTTTAGATATAAAGTGAAATTTATTATCCTTTGGTAAAAATGAAATAACATGTATTTGGTTTTGTCTATGTTTAATGATAGTTTATTTGCTGCAAGCCAGTCGACTACCTTATTAATTTCAAAATTTATGCTTTTTGATGTGTCTTGTTCATAGCATTCAGTATTGGCATGACAGGAAAGGAACATAGAGGGCTAATTAAAGTTGTATCATCAGCATACTGAATAGATGTGAACTTGGAAGATGCTTTGTGCATGTCATTCGTGTAAATGATAAAAAGAAGAGGTCCAAGTATTGATCCTTGTGGAACCCCGGTTTTGATAGGAAGTGGTTTGAAACAGATATTGTCACATAAAACAAACTGTGATCTATTCTCAAGGGAATTGCTAAACCAAAGTAAAGCAGTGACGATGATACCATAATGTTCCAATTTTTTTTACAAAGAATGTGATGATCTAAAGTATCAAAAGCTTTACATAAGTCCAAAAATATACTTAAGGGCAGATTACCATGGTCAAGAGTTAAAATGGTTCGGTCCAAAAACTCCAGAGCAGCCGTGTCACTCGAATGCATCTTTTTAAATCCATGTTGGCTGTTATGAAATAGTGAATTTATTCTGAAATAATCATTCAACTGACAATAGGCTACTTTTTCAAAAAAATTTGACATGACTGGGAGTGGTGAAATTGGTCTATAACTCTCTAAAATATTTGTGTCGTCCTTCTTGTGTAAAGGTACTAGTTTTATTATTTGGAAAAATTCCTGTAGTTAGAGATTGGTTTATAATGAGAGTGAGAGGTTCTGCAAGACAAGGGATCAATTTTTTTTTTATTAGTTTCAGAGATAAGCCATCATGCCCAGTGCTTGATTTTGGCTTAAAACAATTCATAATTTTCACTATGTGATCTGAGTTTATTTGCTTAAAATGAAAAACATGGTCAATATTATCATTCAGATTGTAAGAATAGAATGGTTTATTTGATGTGTCAATTTTTGCTGACAGTTTTGGTCCGACATTTGTGAAAAATGTATTGAAATGATGTGCTACTGCTATTGTTTCTTTGTTTGTCATTTCTGTGTCGTCAATTAAGAAAAAAGAACGGAATGCTTTTTTATTTCTACTCATATTCAAAACAGTTCTGATAGTGTTCCAAGTTTTTTCAAGTGGTACCTTTGAATTCTTTTAATTCTGACTGGTAATATTGTTGCTTTAATGCACGAATATTTCTACGTAGTATTTTATTGTATGTTTTAATGTTCTGCTTTATGATATGAAATTCAGTGGTTTCTAGCCAAGTACTTCTTAGATGTCTATACAGAGTGTCACGATATTTGATTGACCTTAAGATGCCAGCAGTGATCCAGGGAGTAAATTTGTGTTTGTACTTGTGAAATTTCACGGTTCTTTTTGGTAAATATTTCTCTTTAGCATAGAGAATAGTGTTTTGTAAAATTTCGTAATTTTCATTTGGATCACAGTTAAGTTCCTGGTCTAAGTTTTGCAAAATGTTTTTATCATTTAGATGTGTGCAAAAAGCCTGTATACAGTTTTTATCAATTGTTGCCACCTGCACATATTTTGGGGAGCCATTCAGTTCTACATGTGTGTTGAGACAACTGAAAGAAGGTAAATGATCAGACATATCTGATAAAATGATGCCAGATGTACTTGATTTTCTACAAAGTGATAAATTGCAAAATGTGTGATGAATCAATGTGGCTGACCTCTCAGTAAGCCTTGTTGGCAAAGTTACTCTAGGGTTAAAACCATTGCAAATTATCAAATCTAAATATTTAGCATACTTTTGTCTAGTGTTCAATTTAAGCAAATCAATATTGAAATCTCTGGCAATAATTTTATCTGACGTTGATGTGTACACCTCAGCTACCATAAAAATTGAGTTTTTACCCTCATTTCTCTTTTCCCTACCCAAGTCTAAAACTCTTTGAAGCCAGACGCTGATCACTGCACACACACTCTCGGCCTGCTTGTTTGTCACTTTCTCTTAATATCTTAATTGCCAGAGCAGCTGCCTGTGTCCAGTTTCCTTTGCTTCATTGTAGAAAATGGATGCATAAGTTCACTTTCTGTCAGCCAATTTTTATGATCAATGTGTCAATTCAATATAGCATTTTCTGAAAATTAACATGATTACCATATTTTTGTTTAAATTTGAAAAGAAAAGTTACTGGATGAAGCTAATTAGAGCCCCTAATCTAGTGCTATCTCAGTGATTACATAATAGCAGTTAGGTTGAGTTAATGGGTGTTGTTTGAAGTCCAGGTCAAGTCTGACCCCTGCAGCCAAGGCTTGCAAGGGGAAATGGAGGTGAAAACCAACGTGCGAAATGGCTTTTAGCCGGGTATCTTTAGCTGAAGTGTATACAGCATGATTCGTTTGACAACTTTTCAACTATTTGTATAAACTCATTCAAAAACAGATCAATATGATTGTTAGCATGTCTGGACGGTCGATAAATATTGCACAGTGTAAGCTTCTGTTATAGTCCATTGCCAAATATGTCAATGAACAAACCTTCCCAATTTTTATTGGGAGTAACAAAATCTCTTAATGTTAAATTCAAAGTCATTGTGGAAATAAATAAGTAATCCACTATGAGAACCACAAGTAGCTGCAAGAGGTATTGCAGTATAGTTAACTAATTCAAATAATGAGAGGTTATTTAAATTTTGATGATCAATCCATGCTTCTTGAATGCAGATAGCAATGAATTCGAAATCTTGTTTCTTTAGGTCCTCAATTAACATAAAAAAAAGTATCAAATTTGGCATTGAGGCTTTAGATATTTATGTCTAATAAAGAAAATGTATGCTTTAGTGGCTTAAGATAATCGATAAGATCTTTTGGTTTAATGTATGGAGAGTCAGCTGTAATGTTAATAGAGTTATAAAGGTCCTCTGGGTTATTAAAATAGTCATTAAGACAGTTAACAGATACACCACCAAAAATTCTTAAGATGTCCTCTTGTAATGCTCTAGAATTCATTTAACCTTGGTATTGCAGGCATTGTTTTGACTGTGCCAAGCAATGACGTTATTTGTCTGAAAGTGCAAACATAATATCTGACTATAACTGAAAAAGTTTGTTGAATACCATGAAAATGTGAACATAACGAGTTAATCACAACAAAGAGAGGAAATAAAAAATGTTATCAATATTAAGAAAGTACAATGCGGATGGGGAACAAAGAAAGAGTATGGTGTCCCCCAGATGGTACATACAAAATGTGCATATATGCCACATCATACATTTCATTCATGCATATTCCGGGTATAAATCTCTGAATGGAAAATGCACTTTGAAATACCCAGTACAGCTGCAATATAAATTCAACTAAGAGATATGCATGTACTAGAAATGATGCAAGATTCAAGTATGGCATCATAAAGTTGTCTTAAAGAAAATTAAACACTTGTTTGAAGTTTAAAAAAAGGAAGAGGGGAAGTCTGCATCATCAGTAGGCAATCATAATTCGCAACTCTATGATTAGAATCCCTCAAAGAGAGGTCCATACTTTATCAATAAATAAATAATATATTGCATGGAATATACATGTAGTTTTGTTCCATTACACCTGATTGTTGGGTTTTAATATATGACGTATCAGAAATCTCATGCCATACTCAGTATTCTATCATATGTCCAGGTCACACCAGGTTATATTCGTACAGAATGTAGACGCTACTTTGTAGAAAAAGAAATAAACATTTCAGCGTATCCAAACAAAAATCATCTTGCATGAAGAATAATGGTAATTGCATCGGCAGGCAATATATTTCGATAACTCTTTAACACTGAAACGACATATTTTATGTTGACCTTTGTTGACCCCCCCCCCCAAAAAAAAAAACAAACAACAAACAAACAAACAAAAAAAACCAAATGAGAATACTATCATTCTTTTTACACAATATGAAAAGCGTTAATTACAGGACAGTTTGTTGGGAAAAAAGGTAATTGACAATATTGACATTGTGATATGCTGATAAGCAAGCATGCCTTTTTCATGCACCATACAGGTTATTTTTCATCAATTTAATTACATATGATTATCATGAAAGTAATACCTGTGGCATTTAGTCACATGCTATCACAATAAAGGTTGCCTTGCCTTCCTTGCTGTTATACATTGTATGTGTGCAATATGAAGATAATATATGGATATAATAACAGAATATAAGATAATATGGCAGTGATGCAAGTGTGTTATGTACACATATGATATCTTGGTATAATATATTGTATGTATGCAATATGAAGATAATTTATACCTACAAAAGCAAAACATAAGACGATGTGACAGTGATACAAGTGTGCTAACTAGACATATGATCCCAGAATTACGGTATCCTACCTACACATACGTTTATATGTTAGCATAAAACACACAGAGTTTGTGAATTAATTCCAGGCGTAGAAAAACCTGTAAAGCCCAGTGATGAGTCACATATTTTATCAGTCAGTGTTAAACCAGAAATCAGCTAGATTTACGTTTATAATGATACGTCAAACGCTTCACTTAAAGTCGAAGAGAGTGTCCAAATTGAGTCCCAGCCATTCATCCAAGACTTCCTCTTTTCTAACCTTTGGGTAATAAGAACCTTTCCCTTGTATCTCCAGCTGAACATACGGCCAGGATTTCATATGCTTCACACGTGATTGTCTCTTAATGCTTGGAGGCAGTGTGCACCTGTGGGCCAAGACATCCTTTTTAAGGCTTCTGGTAACTGGCGGCAAGTCTGGTGACACGGATACTTTGGAGCAGCCTGGGTGATCCTTTAAGTGTTTGGCATCTGCTAGCCACTCATTTCTCTCATCCAGATCTACAAAATGGATATATATGCCAGTATCTTCGTGTTGGCTCAGCATATGACAGGCTGAGAAACCAATGGAAGAGGCACTCTGAATACAAAGATTCTTTGTTGGAAAGTCTATACATTTCTTCCTTGTGTCTCCTTGTCGTTCACTGGCTGGACATTTTAACCATTGAATAATAAGGGACCGCTTTCGTTTGTGGGTGGCCTCATCAATCACTTTGATTGATATAGCTTTTGCAAATTCCTTAAACTTTGAGGCCAGCTTTGGCAGGAAATCCTTTGTGATGATATCAACTCTGTCACTACAGTCCTGCAGACTGTTTTCTAATTGATTATAGTTCTCATTCAGCTCATCTAATTTTTTTATCACACCTTGAATATTTGACCTCAGGTCCCCTATTTCCTTGCTCAGGTCTCCTATCTCCTCTTGTAGTAAAGCACGAATAGTATCCACAACTTTAGGATCTACAGTGTCTGTAGTGAACTTAACTCTTGATCTGGTTCCTTTGTCAGTCATTTTTTACTTTGCTGGCACCATTAAAACAAGAACATGGACATGAAAGCAATCATACATGACTCCACCTGGGGATAAAAGGGGTTAAGTTCTAAGCCACCCTTGCTGTATGCCACATTGACCTGGTTATGCCTCACTGCACCTCGCTGTCAACTGTAGAGTTTATGGGGTTTCCAATGCAAGAATTGTATGTCTCAAAAGTCACTTTTCTGTGAGAAAGTTCATAAAATGGACTTCACGTGGTGAATCCCTGTATATTTGTCTCCTGACAAGATAAATTTGCAGAAAGTGGCTGCAGTTTATGCTGAAAGACTAGCCACCTTGACAGAGACCCATGGCAAATATGTGCTGCAGTGCACCACTGAGAAAGTAGGTCCCTGTATACTCCCTATCGGCACTTGCCACCAATGATGTGACAGCAAAATATAGCAAAGTTACAAACTTATTATCCCAGTGATCCTCACACATGTAATTACAAGTCGATGCAAGGGCATTCATAGACACACTTGGTGAATAATCCTCCAGATGACCTGAACCAGTGTCAGTGACTAGTACAACTAGGCCTAGAATTTTAAGCAGGCCTACCATACCCATGCCTTTATAAAATATATATAGCATCCAATTCCTCCGACTCCTCACCCAAATTGAACTCTGCTAAATTGTCATTATTGATACACACCTTGCACTTAAAAACCTCTGTCCCGCAAAAACAAGCGAAACAGAACACGAAATGCTTCGAAAATCGCCTAATACATGGCGAATTTGCCTGCTTGCCATAGTCGTTCACTGTCAACCCTGATATATTGATTTGTCACATGATCTGATTCAGCCAATCACGTTTGAAGGACATATTTCGTCTTGGGGTGCCCTATGACTTTTTCACGTTCCAAAAAGCTTCCCCAAACTATATCTGCATGATAGCCAAATGTAGGCCTAAGACACAAATATGATATACTTCGAAATCTGTTTTTTTATGATCAATATTTTAAGCGTAGGCCCATTTGGAAGGTTGTAATCCAATACAACGGTACAATCTTCATCCCTGCAGCCCCCCCAAATAAGGTCCTGCTCATCTTCAAAACGGTAAATTTTGCAGTGGAGGGGGTACACAAGCAAACGGGAATGGCATAAACAAACCTATAAAAACGGGTGAAAATAGGCCAGTTAATCGCTTTTTGGCGTCAAATTTGGAGGATTTTCAACTTGAAACCATATTACAATAGAAATTAAGTATGGTGTGGCATTCATTGTTGTTGATATATATCACTCAGGAGGTGGTGAGACTCCGTCAGATCTGACTTCGATCTCACCGCCTCCTTCGTGTTATATTGGTAACAATGAATGCCACGCCATACTTACTTCCTTAATAATAAACTATGACAGACATAGAGGTACAGCACTGATTAGCTCCTACACCACAAAATTTCATGCATAAAGATCATTGTAATTATTTTACTACACTCATCTCTTTCCACGATCTATGTATGCATTTATTAGACTGACAGGCAGGCAAGTACACATTTATAGCCTGACAGGCAAGTAGATTTGGACCATGCAATGTGCCTGGCAAGTAGCTCCAGAATGTACATGAATACAACTCACAAGTATATGAGGGACAATTTTGAATAGTTACAGGAAAGGAGAGAAAAGATTATAGTTTTTCTTCTCCTGGTAATAATTCAAATATATGATTTCGGTGCAGTTTTACCCACCAACCTAATATTTAGCTTTCAAATCCGCCATAAAAGTTGTTTTTGAAGTGATCATGAAGATTTGTTAAGTAAACGCTTCAATACCACTCCAACATCTGATACGAATGCGTGGGCCTTCACTTTATTTAAGGCCACGAAAAGAAGAAGGGAAAATGGCTGGCCGAGGCGGTATTTGCAGCTATCTGCGACTCATGCATAATGATTGATGGTTAAGATGAACTGACATGAGCGTTTCTCAATCATCTAAAGGTTTGGTGCCCAACAAAGTTATATGTTCTGCCTGGACTAGCTATTTAGGTTATTAAAAATATCATTACATCCATCACAAAGAGACAGTTGCATGAATATTTGTCTCATCAATGAACGCTGTTGTCTTAGCACTTAACAACCTACTATATAGATTTGTGTGGATCTGTCTGTGTACAATTTGAATCTGAAAACTTTTCTTCGATTAAAAATATCAATTGGCACGTTTTCATGAGATTGCACTACTATGACCTGAGATGAAGCACTGGGAGAAAAAAATCTTTTTAATAAACGCATTTTTAAACTACAAGGCCTTTTGCATAATCCTAAACAATGTCAATTAGCCTTTCCTCTATCTAACATTTTGCTGCAAAACATGTTGATCATTTTCAGCTGATTACCCACTTATACATTTATTTGGTCATTGAGGCCTTCAGTTGACTTTTTTTCTTAAAATTTAAAGGTGATTGTCTTGAAATGCATATTTTTCAAAACAAAACCTCTTAGAGCGATTGCAAGAACATTGCAGTGTTCCTTCTTATGAGAGAGAGGAAATAGCCATGTAATACCAAGTTGCACAATTATTTAGCTTAGGTGGCATGTACAATGAGCAGTTACCATGAATGTTGCATAATAGAAATCGAGTTGGAGCGTCTACCAAGCTTCTTTTAGATTTTATTCCCTCGATAAAAATGCCAGAAATGTGAGGCAAACCTGGCTACCCATGTGCACATAAAACCGTATCGGTATTCTTGCATCATAACAATGACTTGATTCGTGTCACCAACATGATCACAACGGATAAATAGATGTTCAGGCAACATTAGAATGTTCTTAATGGAAGTCCATTTGAAATCTTAAAATATTCTTGCAGTTGTTTGAGCCATGACTTAAACTGTGCTGTACAGAGAATGAACGCTAATGGATAAAATATGGATGAAAGTGGAAAAAATAATAAAGAAAACCAACTAGTTAATTGGGTTAAATGATAATTATCTGTGAAGGTCAGCACAGACACGGCAACGGTACAATGGAACATTACACTGAAGAGACCAACAGTGAACATTCGCAAAACTACTCCTCTAATTCTCCGTTCGCTTTGTGATTTTTGCTTGCTGTGTTTAATATATATAATACAGACTACTTGACCTGCAGTTATTATAAGCATCTCAATGAGGATTTTACAAATGTACATGTATCTGAAAGCCATGAATGTAACGTTATGAAAGTAAATAGGCAAGCATGATCCAGTATACAGTTCTGATAAATTATAAACCTCTTCTCGTTTCAGAACCGTCATCACTATGGCCAATGTAAGTGATAAAGACAAACCTATAAGCAAAACTGCACCCATTTTCGATACGCTGACATGTGTGAACTTCAGCGCAAAAACAATATTTATGACACAGTCTGTTGTCATAACAGACACGATAAAAGTTGAAGCATTATACGAAAATAATGCAATGGTACCTGAGAAAATACACCAAAATCCAGATATCCATGTCCAATGAAATATCATAAACCCACCTCTGCTGTGCATATCGGCAAACATAATTATACACAAATAAATGATCATTAGTAAGTCAGAAAAACACAGGCAGCATCTCAAGAGATGGTGCACACCTTTTCCTGTTTGAACAATAAATAGCATAGCCATAAAATTCGTCATAAAACCTGACGTTATAGTTGTCAATGCCAGATACCTTAATGCATTGCTTGGGAGAAGATTAAAACATTGTTGTATATTTACAGGTATTGGATAACAAGTCACATTTGGAGCGAAGCAACAAAGGTAGGGATGATTACTTTTTACTAACTTAAGCTTTGGTAAATAGTGAGATACAGACCTTTTTATCAACTTGATGTTGTTGTCATCAATATTCAGGTCCGACAATTCCTGCAATTCATCAAATATTGTGCTACCTAGAGTTCGGAGTTTGTTGTTGGACAGGTCGAGAGATACAACACTTCTTAGTCCCAGGAAGGCATTCCGTGGTATGTGTGTTAGGTGAAGAGATGAGAGGTTGAGGCAGGGTAGAGAGTCTAGGCCATAAAACGTGTGCGATGATATTGCTCTTATTGGGTTTTTTCGTAATTCAAGAAGAATTAAACTCCTTAACCCCTCAAATGTATGGCTTTCCATATGAGACAAGCTATTGTTACTTAAGTTAAGAACCCGCAAAGACCTGTGATAAACGAAAGACCTGGAATCCATTGATAATAGTCTGTTTGAAGAGAAATCCAATCGATATAGCATTTTAAATACAAACATGTTAATTGGCCTAAAACTTCGTAAGCTACACTGTTTAAAAATAATTCCCCTCATTTGCTTTACATTTGAGCTAAATATAATAGAAGTTAAATTTACATCAGTGCAATTTATTGTGTATCCTATGCATGAACATACAACTGGGCAAACAATCAGCTGACACAATGCCTCATCGTCGATTGTTCTAACACAGTCTATTCTATGATTACATATCTCGGTAGGATGTAAGCAAGTGATTTCAAATTTACAACGAAAAGCAAATCTGTGTGTACATGTGTATTCTTTGCAGAGATGCTCATCTTCGCCCATGGGACAGTCTTTGTGTTTATCACATGCGCGTTTGAGAGGAAGGCAATAAGACTGGTGGCACTTTACCATTCTAGGGCATTTAACCCGAGCACATTTCTCCAAGTGATACCCGTCTTTACACCACAGCTGTTCTCTATTTCTTGTCAAATCATACACACAAGCCATTGACCGCGGGAAGCAAGAAACATTTTCTTCATCAGAGCATGGTATCCAATTTGAATGGGAACATCTACGTGGCTGTACTCTACCTAGAGAAAACTGACGAACTTGGACCACCCCTATGCTTATTACAACTTTGGACATTCTGAATGCATGTGTGAATATAGGTTTAAAGCAGCCTACTTCATCTGAATTGTCAGAACAATCTGGATGATTGTTGCACCATTTGGAAAGATGTATACAGCCACCCATGGAACACTGGAAGTATTGTGTGTGACATACGCAAAATGGAGCAGCACACCATACAGAGCAGTAGATAGTACTGGGAGGATGACCTTTAAAATAGCAAGCAGGCACACACACCATTTCATCTGTTCCATCAGGACAGTCTCCGTGCCCATCACATACACTATGTTCCAATATGCAAGTTCGGTCGCCACACAGGAAATGTCCATGCATGCAAGACATTTCTGCCAACAAAAGTGGTCGCTCACACAACACTGCACTTGTACTCAGTGAGTTATCTGTATTATTAACTTTTATATTCAACAGGCAAAATGGGACAACAGGTAAATCTTTGCCGTATGGATAATTCAAATCTAATGAGTGACTTGCATGTAGCGCAAATGCATCCCAAATTGCATAACGTCTGAAAATACTTTGGGGATATATTGAAGACATCTCTGAAGTGCTTGTGTTTGAAAGTGTAAAAAATGTAGTAATATTTTGATCTATCCAATGCCAGAGAGCCATAAGATCCAAAAATTTGGCCGCAAATTGAAAGTGCGTCCATTTGTAACGATACCACCTTAAACTTTTTTGGTCGGTAACACGGTCTGATAGGAAGATTTCCATGCCCATTGCAATATATTTGTCGACATAAAGAAGATTTGTCTTTTCGTAAACTGCCATATAGCTACTAACAGACTCGCAAAAGGTGTATACTTTGGACTCATTTTTTTGCATTCTGCCAGATAAATCATAAATGCGCACACACTTTCGCTCAAAATAAAACCAATGTTCATCACAACTTGATGCTACACCCGTTAATATCCTAGTTAATACCTGTGATTTCTGTTCACATATATATGAAGTATGTATTAATGCTTTATTGCATGGAATCATGATCCAGCTGGAAGACTTATGGATGGAAACTAGCACAACGGCCACACACTTAAATATGTTGTTGTCCATGGTGCCCAAATCTGATTTGGGTGTCATTACGCATGTCGCATTCTTTTCACTCATGTGTGGGAGTCTCCTGTAGTCATTAATTGACCAATCCTTAAAGTACATGTGTTTGAGTTCATTTTTATCTGGAGAAGATTCTTCAGTTATTGTCATTGGATCTCCAGTAATCCACGTTAATCCACGACCCTATAAAAATTAGAAGATCCGTCATGGTTGTGGGAAGTTAACTGACACAATTGCAGCATCAGTATATGTTTTGTCAAGATTCGGTTAATAAATATATTTGAGGAAACGCGTAGCTCATGCTGATAGTCAGGGTAACCAATTAAGATACAAGTGTTAAATACCAAAGAGCAGTGATTAATGTAGCAAGTACAGACTCCAAACGTAGCACACAAAACATCAGATTTGTTTTCATAATGTCACATTATGTCAAACTTCACTCCTTGCTGCAAAACACGCATACGATGTAATCCAATGCAACCCTAACTTAAGACTGGTTTTATTTCCGTTTCTCACTTTATGAAGGTGAATGTAATTTTACAAACAAGACTCAAAGTGAACCTCAATCATTATCATTGTCATCAATGTTGTCGTGAAAACACTTCAAACAAACTGGAAATGTCTAGTGGTGCTTAACTTCGGCATGATGAAAATTCGGAGTACCGATCCTTATACTTTGAAGTACAGAATAATGTGGGATGTTGAAAACTTGTATGAGTATTTCAAGAAACTGTGTAGCAGCTAGAGTGAAACGTCTAGTGTGTTTAATAACCAGAGTATGTTGGCAGGAATGATTATTTGTTTAATCTTCTCTGCATCTTCAAAACTTACTCATAGATAAGAGGTTTATGTGAACAACCCATCCTCAGCTGACCTACAGATTCATGACACTTGTGGCTCCTTGAACTTGGGATAGGATCAAGGTCACCCATGTACAGAGTAAGTCTGACCTTTATGGAAGAACACTAAGTCTGACCTTTTACGTATTGTCCAAAAACATCAAAAAATAACAAATCACTGGAGCATGACCAT
The DNA here is from genome assembly GCA_964020975.1 of Hermodice carunculata. Lineage (NCBI taxonomy): Eukaryota > Metazoa > Annelida > Polychaeta > Eunicida > Amphinomidae > Hermodice > Hermodice carunculata. Next base: position 28,022,422 of record OZ026617.1, read on the forward strand.
TTGAATAAACTTGGTAGAGACCCACCCAAGGTATATTGCCATTAAGTTTGAAGTCAATCTGGATGACAGTTTTTTCAGACAAAGTCAAAAATTTGAATTAGCATTAGATTGCCCATTGACTTCCATAGTTATTAATCAGAAAAGTGCATTTACCAATAAGAATTGAAAACAAAAAATCAGGAATCCACAGAAGTGCCATATAGTGAACAACTTTGTTTGACCCTTCCACAAGGAACATATGCACGAAGTTTCAGCTTAATCTGAGTGACGGTTCTGGGGAAGACGTCGAAAATAGAAAAAAAAAGACAAAAATTGCAGTGTCATCTGGTGAAAATATTAACAAATAGGAGTCCCTAGAAGTGTTCTTGTGTAATATCAGTGCAAGTGGGTGAGCGGTTTGAGAGAAGAAGAATTTTTGAGATAGCCCAATATAAAAAAACATAAAAATAAAAAAAAATCACTTGAGCGTGACTATTTGAATAAACTTTGTAGAGACTTACGCAACGTATATTCCTTCCAAGTTTAAAGTAAATCTGGCTGACGGTTTTGGAGAAAAAGTGGATAATGTTAATTGTGGACAGACGGACAATGGACGAAGGACCATCCTTTAAGCTCAGTTGACTAACAAGTCAGTTGAGCGAGAAACCGATCCCAGACACTGCAAAAGGAATTCTGGTTATACAAATGCAGTGACCCCACTGTATCACTGTTTCCGACCAAAAAACAAAAGAAACAAAATTAGAAGTTCCTGTTCTGATTCCTAATTTTTAAAGAGGACTCTCTAAAATCAACTGCGAAAATTGGACTAAGAATGTGGAGACCTTAGACCTCACCACAGGCAGATGCATAGCCTTGCTAAATGGCGCAAGCCCACACCATTGTGTGATGGGGCATGTGACGGGAAGGTGCCAGGTGAAATACGATAGTAGATGTGCATCGCAAATTGTTAAGAAAAACATTACCCACATTCTTAAATTACTATTCAATAGTGACAGTTAATTTGAAAAATTTGCATACAGCAAAAGACATTCAAGAATTACCAAACACCACCAGTATGACATACCAAATTGCCATAAGAAGAATGCTCAGATCATTAAAGAATGAATATGAAAGATTTGCACCCTAGAAACTTGTTGAGCCATATAATAGGTAACACTTAAGGGGATCTCACTGCTATGAACCAGGAAAGACGTCCGTCATGGATACATGGCCAGTAAACTCTACAGAAGCCAGAGTAAATTGAAAGACAAAGCATTAGACCAGACATGTACCATTGAATGGAAAGACAAAATAGAGGAAGGAAACAATGGAGACAGACCAGGGTGAAGAGTCAAATCAATAGTCAATATAATTTCACAAAGTTTTGAAGTAACAGGACATAATGGCAAGCAAAATACGAAACAAAACTCGAGATGAAAGAGAAGCAACGTCAACTTAATTATTCAAGGGGTAAGCTACGACAAACGCCAATGGCATCTGTAGGAACATATGGGCTGTTCAAACCTTGACCATTTGAGCTCAGTGCCACTAAACTATGATTAAAGACATAAAGCAGTACGCAAATGGAAATTCACAATGCAACACGACTAAAAATGTTAAGTGTAACCAGCATGACGTGTGGCACGATTTTAGATAAAATGCGTTAAAGAAACGGCAATGGAAAATAAACTATCAGTAGGAAATGAAAAGTAAGTTTAAATGGGACAAAATACATAATGCAGTGGTGTGTTGCCTCTTAAAACTGTAACGTTATTGATTGGCTGCAAAATTATCAGTGTACATGGACATTAAACATCTTCATTCCAACTTTATTCCCAAAGACATGAAAAACGCCCAAAATACAGTAATGGGACCTCGTCTCAACTGAGTTCGTGGCCAATATGGACTACATCAAATGTTGTAGGGATATTGGGGAAGAGCTAAGGAATAAGTTAGATTCAATATTGATCATCCTTGCTTTACCAAAGTGGGTACAGGAACATTTAGGAAACATCCAAATGCAAAATCAAATCCCATAGAAAGGTATTTGAAAAGTAAATATAAAAATTCTTACAGACTGACTGACAAGACAGCAGAGATACAAATTCAAACATTTCTTCACGGGGACTACTTCACCAATTGCTTTGATATTGCATAGGGGGTCATCGGGGGTTACAGTTTATACCTTGGCTGCCAGGTGGCCTGCAATTTGTCCGATTTTCAATTAAATTGTTTCCCCTCTTAAGGGTATGTGGCTAGTACTCTGTTGGTCTTCCGTCTGCAGTTTATAATCTCGACATCTTCACCAATACAGTCCAGTATGTCCACTTCAAACTTGGTAGGAATGTACCTTGGCTTTGTGTCTGTCAAATCTGTTCAAATAAATATGGCCAGTTGATTTCGGATTTTCGATCATTTTTTTTGTTCATGTTTTGTCAATTTTTTTAGACATATACAAACTAACTTAGTCAATTGCGTCCAGATTGCACCCACACTTTTCGTGACCTGTAGGCCATAATTTGCAGAACAGATTGCACAGCATTGCAATTTTTGTTCTTTTTTATGAATGGTTGTGTAGTTGGCTATTTTTGAAGTATTTTCCAAATATATCACTAAGATTGTTCTATAAGCTAGCTTTTAGACAGGTCAAATTAAAATATTTACTAAGTGATGACACTCGCACTCTGAATTTCCGATATTAAACATTTGTTTTCAATTTGGATAAGCCCTATATTTTGGTTAATTTATACATACCCATTGATCATCGATTACAATATAAATATATTTTGCTATTTTTGACTTTTCTTCATACCGCATGTTGGATTATATTGAAACATAGTTTGAATGTACCTGGACTTGATCTTGAATCCAGATCTTCACCATGTGGTGTCAGTGTCCTTTTGTCATTTGTTTAAACAAAATATTGATATTATGATAAATTGGTAAGGCTGTTCATTTGCTTTGTTAGTGGAGAATAGGGATAGCAACATATCTGACATTAGCTAAAAGTCTCGGTAAATTGGGCACTGGCTCATGGTTACTGTTAAATTGTAACAGGAAAGTACTTCTGTTTAATTTTTTTTTTAGCTCAGCTGACTTGTCAGTCAGCTGAGGTTATGTGATGGTTGGGCATCTGTCATCCATCTGTCGTCCGTTGTCCGTTGTCCACAATTAACATTTTCGACCTTTTCTTTTAAACCACTGGCCAGATTCACTTCAAACTTGGTGGGGATGTGCCTTGGGTAGGTATCTACCAGGTTTATTCAAATGGTCACGGTATAGTGATTTTTGGATTTTTTTTTTATGAATTTTTTTGTTCATTTTAGGGGGAAATCTTAAAAATTCTTCTTCTCCGAAAGCACTTGGCCAATTGCTTTGAAATTGCAAAGGAACACTTCTGGGGACCCCTAGACCTTAAATTGTTCAACAGGTGGCGCTCCGAATTTTTTCTATTATTTATAAATTTTTGTGTGTTTTTGCCATTTTCGACTTTTTCTCCAAAAGCATCACTCAGATTATGCTGAAACTTGGTGTAAATGTTCCTGGTAAAAGGGTCACACAAGTTTCTTCTCTAGGTGGCGTTGCTGTGGATCCCTGATTTTTAACGATTTTTCAATTCGGGTACTTATTGGTCAATGCAACTTTCTTAATGATTACTATGGAAGTCAGTGGACATTTTAATGCTAATTCACATTTTCGTCTTCTCCAAAAAAAAAATCGCCATCCATATTAACTTGAAACTTGGTGGCAATGTACCTTGGGTAGGTTTCTGCCAGATTTGTTCAAATGGTCATGCTCCAGTGATTTTTGGATTTTTAATGAATTTTTTTGTTCTTTTTGAGGGACAAATGTTAAAAAATCTTCTCTGGAACCTCTTACCCAATTGCTTTAATATCACACAGGAAGACACCTAGGGACTCCTATTTCCTAATTTGTTTAGCAGGTGGCGCCGCAATTTTTTTCTACTTTTTTATGATTTTTTTTGTTTTATAGCTATTCTTGACTTCTTCACCAGAACCGCTACTCAGATTAAGCTTAAACGTGGTGGATATTTTCCTTGTGGAAGGGTGAAACAATGTCGTTCACTATGTGGGAATGCTGCGGATTCCGGATGTTTGTCAATTTTGTCAATTCGGCTCCATGTAAGTCAATGGGCATTCTAATGCTAATTTACATTTTCAACTTCTCCAAATCTATCTTCCAAATTTGCTTCAAATTTAATGGGGATATACCTTAGATGGGTGTCTACCAAGTTTGTTCCAATGGTCATGTTCCAATGAATTTTGGATTTTTTCATGATTTTTTTCAAAAATCTTCACAAAAGTTTTAATGGGAAAGTTTAACATGGGAATTTCTTGTCATGGTCATAACTTGAATAGTTTAGGCCAGATTTACACCTTTTTTGGGGGAAATCTTAAAAAATCTTCTCCGGAACCGCTCACCCAATTGCTTGGGACTCCCTGGGACTTCTAGTTCTTAATTTGTTCACCAGGTGGCGCTGCGATTTTTTCCCTTATTTTTTAATGATTTTTTGTGTGGTTTTGCTATTTTCGACTTCTTCCCCAGAACTGTCACTCAGATTAAGCTGCAACTTAGGGGATATGTTCCTTGCAGAAGGGTCAAAGAGAGTTGTTTACTAGTTGGCACTGCTGTGGATTCCTAATTTTTAACGATTTTTTCAATTCATGCGTTTGTTGGTCAATGCAGCTTTCCTTTTGATTTTTATGGAAGTCAATGGATTTTCTAATGCTAATTCACATTTTGACTTCTTCTCCAAAATCGTCATCCAGATTTAATTCAAACTTGGTGGGGATATGCCTTGGGTGGGTCTCTACCAAGTTTGTTCAAATGGTCCTGCTCCATTGATTTTTATATTTTTTATGAATTTTTTTGTTCTTTTTGGGGGCAAATTTTAAAATATCTTCTCCAAAACCGCTCACCCTGTTGCTTTGACATTTCACAGGGACACTCCGGGGGAAACTTAGTTCAGAATTTGTTCACCTGGTGGTGCTGCAAATTTTTTCCAATTTTTTATGATTTTTTGTGTGCTTTTGTTCTTTTCGACTTCTTTTCCAGAACCGTCACTCAGATTAAGCTAAAACTTGGTGGATATGTTCCTTGTGGAAGGGTCAAACAAAGTTGCTCTTTAAGTTGACTCGGTTCATATTTTCATTCAGTTTTTGAAAAAGTACAAAATAAAAAAAAAATTATGCGAAACTTAAACATGGAGATTTCTTGTAATGGAAACAACATACTTTTTGCCATATTTATGTCACACTTTGTAGAATTGTACCTTTGATAGGTCTCTACAAATGTTATTGAAATGGTCACTCTGCATTGATTTTTGCATAATTTTTGGCTCACTTTTTTAAAATAAGCAGATGCATGTCAGCTGAGCACTGGATCATCATGACCCTCTTATGTTTTTATCTTATTTTCTTGTTTTTTTGTTTTGTTTTGTTTTTTGTTTTGTTTTAGGTCAACTGACTTGAAAGTCAGCTGAGCTTTCAGGATGGTCCATCGTCCATGCATTCATCCGTCCACAATTACATTTTTGACTTCTCCGAAACCGTTGGTCGGATTCACTTGAAACGTAATGGCAATGTACCTGGGATGGTTCTCTACCAAATTTGTTCTAATGGTCAGGCTCCAGTGATTTTTGGATTTTTTTGATGTTTTTTTGTTCTTTTTTGGGACAAACCTTGAAAAAATCTCCGAAACTCCTCATCCAATTTGATATCGCACAGGAACACTCCTAGGTACTGTTAGTTCTTAATTCGTTCGCCATGTAGCGCTGCAATTTTTTTCTAATTTTTTGTGATTTTTTGTGTTTTTTTACTATTTTCGACTTCTCCAGAATCGTCACACAAATAATGCTGAAACCAAGTGATATGTTCGGGGGGGGGGGGGGAGGGGGGTCAAACAAAATTGTTCACAGGCAATGCTGCGGATTCCTAATTTTTAAGTTTTTTTTTCTTTTTAATATGGGTACTTGTCAGTTAATGCACCTTTCCTATTCATTACTGTGTAAGTTAGTGAGCATTCTAATGCTAATTCACGTTTTTGACTTGTTCTGCAAAACTGGCTGTCAGATTCACTGCAAACTTGGTGACAATGTACCTTGGGTAGGTCTCTACAAGTTTGTTCAACTGGTTACACATCAGCGATTTTTGGAATCTTTATGAACTATCTTTGGTCTTTGGGGGGCATAGCTTAAAAATTCTTCTCTGAAATCACTCACCCACTTACTTTGATATAATACAGGCACACTTCTAAGGGCTCCTATTGCTGCAACTTTTAAAAAAAATTATTATGAGTTTTTGTGTCTTATTGCTATTTTCGACTTCTTTTCCAGAGCCGTGACACAGATTAAGCTGAAACTTGGTGAATATGTTTTTTGTGGAAGGACAAAAAAAAAAATTCACTATGAGCCAATGCTGTGGATTCCTGATTTTTCACGATTTTTTCAATTTGGGTAGTTACCGCTATATTCACCTTTCCTATTGATTAATATGTTAGTTAACGGACAGTCTAATGCTTATTCACAGTTTTGACCGTCTATCAGATTGACTTTAAACTTGGTGGCAATGAACGGTCGGTTTGTCTCTAGATTTTTCTGTACAAATGGACATGCTCCATTAATTTTTCATGAATTTCGTTGTTCTTTGTGGCAAATCTTGTGAAATTGCAAGAGTATTTGTACACGTCGGCTGAGCAAAAGACTGTCATAGGCCCGTTTTTTTGCTTTTTTTTCATTTTTTTTTTAATGTCATTTTTTACCTTGAATGGCACTGAAAGGTCAACGGACACAGTGGCGAATATTTTCTCAATGGTGGATCCTAGGTTCATTGGTACCATTAACCACCTATAGGAAGGACGTTTCGGGGGGTCTATGACTGCAATTAAAAAACACGATACCTTGCCTTAAACTTAAATTAATGTATGTGTCTAACTTGTATAACACCTCATCATAATAATTGCACAAAACTACATGATGACTGCTGTATTAGTAGCTTATGACCAGTGATACGTGACCAGTGACAGCCAAAATTGACAAGATTTTTCTTATATTTCCGCCGATAATGCAGTAATACCGGCCAAGGGTTGTTGCTTGTTTAATGTTCAGTAACTTGAATTTGAATTTAAATTTTCATTTAAATATTTAATACAAAGCTGGTATGGATAACTTTGCAATTTGAAACACTCTGAACATTTGTTACTCCTCGTTTACAAACAATTTTCAGTGTTGACATGTGAAATTCAATAACGTATTTTAAATTTTGTAACACATATTTTACTTCTGAACACGACCAATTATCCAGTGACAGACTTACTTAAAATAATGCAAGATGCAAGTGGGTGGACCTGGGCTTTATTACAATGGCACACAAGATGTAAAATCGAGTATATAGGGGTTGACAAACATGTCATAGTAGTTCTTGACTTATGAGCAGTGAGGCAAACATTGGTATTGAATAAATGTTTGGTAGCACTCTATCAATTAATCACTTGATAAAATAAATTGGGTGTTGACTGCACTCACCTGGTCCTGGTGCAAACCGATAAAAACAAAACGTGATTGAAATATGACCAGTGGATCGGACCAAGCTTTGCTCATACTAACAAAGGTGTGTCGGAAATGACTCAAATATTTCAAAACCAGGAACTCTAACCTCGAGTGGACGACTAGCAAGTTTAATTTTTGCTCGATACAATGTCTGTATGCATCCGTCCAGCTGAGACCACTTAAATTGTTATCATTTGCGCTCAGTCCCAGCACGTAGCATCCAAACAATGTCCTGAAACACTGTGAAGTAAAGTTAAAGCATTTGGTTAGAAAACGGATGTGGTATAGGTCTTCTGCATCACGCGCATGTGGACTATGCTGCTTAATACTTATATTATATTTACATATTTTCTTTTGAACATTGCTGTAATCTGTTTGATAAATATAAAATAAATATTGTGGTATCAATCCTACATAAGAAGTATAATTAGATGGATAATTGGTATTCAAAAAAGGATAATACCGTCTTGCAAACGAAACACTGCATCTTTGAGGGTCCAAATGAAATTGTTTTGCTTCGAAACTCCACGAAAAATTTGATCCTTTTATAGACGGAAATGCCCATTTAATTTGGTAGCTTATACCAAAGTTATTGAATGCTTTATTTTTCTGTCGCAAATTACCCTCTTGTAAGGAATGCAAAAAACCAGAAATTTTCCTACTTGATTTCCTAGTGTAAACTAACACTGATTTGTCAGGAAATGCATATATATCAATGGCAAGTGCAGTGGAACAATGTTTGTTCACTTGCTTTACTTCCATCACCATTAAAATGGGTAAAATATTATCATATAGACGGATGCCTACGATAGACAAGGGTGGTAATACAATTTTTATTTCACGAACTGCAGTGGAGGTCATCATTGTTAAACAGTATGGTATAACATTCACTGGAAAATGAAAGTTAAGCACTTTGTTCATATAAATGACATTACATTTTGGAATAGGCTCCAAGAAAATAGTGAACAACATAGTCTGCATAGTACAGCCTCTTACACCTAAGGTCATCATTAATGTGTCCATAGTAAGCTGTATTCTTTTTGTCGGATCACAAAATTTATAGGCTTTAAATACTGTCATGCAAATGCTCAGCTTTTCTGTATCCTTGCTATGGTAGTTCGTGCTGAAATCTACATGGAAACTCTCACCATCATGCTTTCGAATCGAAAAAAAAGTAATCCACTTCTTTGGCACATCGTCAGGATATTGGGTAATTTGAATACAATTCCTCAGAAGCATTCCAATAAAATACTCGCCAATTGCTATAGGCATTAAACGCTTACTGTAATGTTTCATTAAGGTTGCACTCATGAAGGTGTACATGAATTGAGATAACCCTTGGCACCAGGAAATTTTGTATGAAACTGTAAAAGATAAATATCCAGAATCACTGAAGTGATAATAGAGTAAAAGAAGACTGTTACCCCTCGATGTAACTGGGATGTTCTCTTCTTTAACATGTGCAAATTGCTTTAGATAATTGCAAAATGGTCCAATTGGCACTGAATCCTCAAGGGTTTGCCCATCAAATATCACTATACCTGCATCAGCGCATAAGTCGTATATTGGCCCTGACCATACGATGTCACGTATTACGAGCTCTATGAACAAATGTAGCTGCGATTGGAACTGTAAAATTGTGAAACGCCCCTGACGTCCTTTGTGGGTGATATGGCTAATCCTCAAAATGTTACCATCATTGGTGGCAAGTTTAATAATGTGATGGCCAATTCCGGGACATAACATTGTTTTAGCTGATAAATTTAAGGTAATTCTGTCTTGAGCTCTCACACAGCATATACTAATTAAAGTTGTATGTGATTTGCAAAGCGATTGTTTATTGATTAAATTCAGTTGTAATCTTGTGTATTTACATTCCTTCATCAACGTTGCTTTGGAATGTTTTATGTACATTTTAATAAGTATGTTATGGATAGTCCACATGGATGCTGCAATGTTCAACCCAAGGCATTTTCCATCTGTTGTTCGTAAGATTAAGTTTGATGAAGTGGGTATCAATGTGTTGCTTGTTCTTTTATCATGAAATAACACACTTAGATGATTTTCATTCTGAATGGACAGTGAGGTATGACCAGAGATTATACTCTGTCGGAAATATAACAATATAGAAAATGTATCATGAAAATTGCTAAGTCTAGCAAAGAACTGCGAAATGCTTTGCCGGTAAAAAATTACCAATTTATTAGATTTTGGTAAAATTTGTATATAAAGCCCTTTGCCACAAAATTTTCTCAAAGAATCCTTGATATTTGTCTGTGGGCTTTTTATACCTAGATATGCAATCGGACAATCCCTTCCAGAGTACAAAATATCAATATCTTTTGATAAAACCTGAATATTCTTTATTTGTGGTGCAAGTATTCTCCACATGAGTGTACTTGAAATTCCCGTTGTGATAAGGTTTTGCAAGTGGAAAGCAAGTGTCCCACAAACATCTGTGATGAATGTATTAAAATCGACGGAGCGTTGTACAGATGTCGATTGGATAGGTAGCCTTGTGCAGCAGTCAGTTTGTCTTGTAATTTGTCCTTTGATTTTGGCTGCAGCAACATTCATATTGCCTGTGTTAGCCAATAGCTGAAGAGCACTCACCAAGAAAGAGTTTATATTGTCTTCCGCTTCAATGCCATGCTTTTTTGGTGCTTGTTGCATACTCTTAGTGATAGCTTGAAATGTGAATGTAGCAGAGCAATTTCGTCTCACCTGATACTCCTGTATCACACTTATAGTGTTCTTATTTGATATAATAACAACATTTTCAGCATACGTATCACGGAACAGTATAAAACCTTTACCACTTAATTCATCTGTAACTGTTACCAAATATGTGTGTGTATGTCTCCAGGTACCTACTTGTCTTTTCTTTGTCGGTATTCTATGCAAAAATAGATCAAATATTGACAGCATCCTTATTTCTTTGATTGCGAGTTTAATATTCATATTTGCATCAACCTTGATGTTAAAGGTGGTGGTGACAACTAGATATTCATAACAAATTCGGATCATCTTGTGGTCGATTTCTACAGTTATGATTCCAAACGGTGGTGCAAATGTAGAAAGAGTATTACAATGTTTTTTGTGTGTATAAATATATATATGTCTTCGCCTTTTTATATGACCTTCAACCCATATGTGTGCAATCTTTTGTGCATGAGTTACAGTCATACTCTGTTTCAGCAAATTTGTATGGTAGGAAAACAGTAAGAGTGTCATGTACATACAAATAGGTGTGGGTATTGGTAAAAAGGATGCATTATTGTGTAAAAGTTTATATCTAGCATTGCTTATACTTTGCGTCCTAACTGGCTCACTTAATATGTCTGTTGTGTACTGATTTCTAAATAACATCAGCACCATGACCTGAAGAAATCGTGCTTTGAAAATTTGTATCATGATATTCCCATCTCTAATATGATATGACGAGGAGAAATTGACAGGTAAGCTTTGTACAAAGATTTCAATGTATACCTGTACTGCAGAAAAAATAATAGATCGACTTTGATAGGGAAAATCTTAAAGTGTTACCGGTGTTGATTGGATATGTACCTTTGTGCAGCTATCAGTTTGTCTTTTAATTTTTTCCTCAATTCGAACCATGTCAATATCAATACTGGCTGTGTTACCCAATATCTAAAGAGTAATCACTAATAGAGAGTGGATCTTGTCCTCCACTTCAATAAAAGACCTTTCTTGTGTTTGTTGCACGGTCTTAGCAAATGCTTGAAACGTGCATGTAGCTGTGCAATTTTTGTATCTGTTGTACTCTTGTATCAAACACATCGTGTTCTTGTTTGATAAATAACACAACGTTTTCAGCATACATATCACAGAACAATTTTAAACCTTTACCATTACATTCATCTGTAACTGTTACCAAATATGTGAATGTATACCTTTGGCTATCTACTTTTCCTTTCTTTAGCTGTATTCTGTGAATAAATGGATCGAATATTGAGAGCATCCGTTTTTCTTGATTGCGAGTTTAACATTCTATGTGTATCAACTTTGATGCTGAAAGTAGTGACTACTGGATATCCAGAGCAGATTCCACGCATCCTGCCTTCAATTACCACAGTAATGAGTCCAAATGGCACTGTTACTCCTGTTTCTTTGTATGTTTTTCATCAAGCAACATGTCTTTAATTGCATGTTTTTATCATACCTAGGGCCTGTACTCCCCGAAAAATCATTCTGGTACTTCCCTCTTTTTCTGCTGATTAGCTTGTCTTTTTAACTATTTCACAACATATCAGCTCCTCATAAATGCTCATTTCTAATACATCTTTGACTCAATTATACTTAATTTTAGTGCAACAGTGAGAGCTTTTGTATTTGTGTAATGAGAAAATTGATGCATACAGAGAAAGCTGCAACACCCATTGGATCTGCAGATTTAAATTTAAATATGCTGGTGCTTGAATTACTGTATTTTATTAGAAAGTGGAATGAGGTCCGAATAATTTAACCGGACATATTAAAATTCAGTTTCAGATCTATTCAGATACCAAGTTATCTCTTGGAAACACGATATTTTTTATTCTCACACGAACATGGTATAGCCTTGTGGGTGTTCTCGTTGTGAAATAAATAAACAAATGCAGAAAATGTTCTGTGCTTCTTCTATTGTTCAAAAATGGCAACTATACATAGAAGCAAAATACACAGTGTATGTATCCTGCCCAGCCCAACTCAGACAAGAAACTCCGAGACAGGGATAGACACAGGATGCAAAAGTCACGTGAGAGGTAACGATCAGTAAGCTAATGTAAAAAGGCCATGTAAGGAAAAAGAATCAAGGGATGAGAATGACGTAGACAGGACTGGGAATGACGCAGATAGCAAGCTGAAGTACTTTCTAAATATATTACTTCTAAACTGGTTCAATCAAGATTTGAGGTTCCTGAAATAGAGAACTTTTTAGGGTGAGGTCTGTCAGAGCTTCCACATGGGTTTTTCATACCTCAACAAAGCACAATTTCAATGTAAACTACGAAGTTAATAACAAAATAATAATTAAAACTTTTGTTTAAAATTAACTGGCCAAAACGGCACATTGTTACAATGGTCCTTGAAAAATCATGATCTAATTACATTACCAGGTGACAGAAAACTTGACATCTAAGCAAGTGGACGTAAATTATCCTGAGTCCTTGTATAATCATTGGCACGAACTGATTGACGCCCTGTTAAGGGTTACCTCAAACTTTGAATATTATCATCATGATAATTTTTATATGATTAACCTGTACCTAAGAATTTGAAAGGTGCAAAAATCTAATTTGCTTCATGATACTTTATGTGTTTAATCTGCCAGTGCCTTAGACTTCGGAAATTGGAAATAAGTCATGTTACTTTATGCCTCATGTCTTATAAGAAGTAAAAATGTTCCCATTTTGCAAATAATTCCAGGTAAATTATGTTAATGTGAAAAAGTATTAAGAGCACCAACATAGATTTTGATGAATATCCTTCAAACAGGTAAATAATTGATACTGCCCACATTATCGTGTTTTACTTTAATATCGCAGATAAACAGCAAATATAAAACACTGAAACCCTTTTATATATGACCTTATACAAACTTAGATTCGAAATAAATTTCAGCAACGATAATTTGATATTTCCTTTTGAAAAATTCTTGATTATATCAAAAGCACTCAAAAGATTAATTTTAATCTGAAATATGTTACCTTTGACCACTCGTGATTAACCTGGGATGCAGACAAATAAAGGAAGTTTCAACATTTTCATCAATTTCGAGAAAGTGTACAGGGCACTCTTCATTGCCCACAGCCCAGCCAGAACGAGTTCTTCCTAGTTTTTAAAATCAATACAATAAAAGTGGCAAAGTCATAAAAAAGCATCGACTATATTTGTTCTTATTTCAAGGAGAAAAGTATCCGCAATGTCTATTGGGCTGCCAACATGCGCTTTTCCAGTCTCTTTATGCTGAAAATCCTATTTTGCCAGGTTCATCATTCATTCTGATAGACCAAACAGTGTGACACTCAAAATGGCTTTTATCCAAAATTTTCACATCAAGATGACTTCGGCAAAGTTTATTTCACTTCTATGCGGTCTAAACCAGAATCCCTACCTTTGGTCAGGACTGAGGGTGTGCACAATGCCCCCAAGACTGAGACATGAGACTGATCCTGCAAGGCACAATGGAAATGGTGACAAATATGTTAACACAAAGGTACATATAAATGGACAAGGTATCCACTGGCTACCTGATATGACAAGGAGCTAATCAGCTGTACTGACCTAACATTGCAAAAACAATGTTGGCACTCTTGTCTGGCTGCCTCTCCGTTTGTCTATAAGCGCGATACAGTAAACAAATTTCGAGTTATGTTTACGAGTTATTCCTTAACAACTGTCAAAACGTACCAGGTATATAGCGAATTAGGTCCCTATTGATATTGGAGGAGCCACCTAGAATGTTATAGAGTATATCGATGACAACATAATCTTTTTAACAATATAATGATTGAAAATGTAACACTTTTAACAATCTACCATCCTTTTTGTTAATCTGATCTTTGTATAATTTACTGGTAATGGTCAGGAGGCAAAGTGCAGAAAGAAAACCATACTTGTAGCACCACCTAAGGGTCAACTGAAAATATGTGCCCATATGCTCCAGATTCATGAAATTTATTATCATTAGAAGTGCTAAGAAGAATTTTACCAGGTCTACAAAAGATATGTATCATGTGTGGAGGCTTGATAAATCATTTATACCAGTTACCTTGACATAACTTCTAGAGATCAAGGACAGAATGCATTTTAGGAACATACCTATTTTTGTGATGGTCAATTCATCTGGGCCTAAGAACATACATTCATCTAATATTACATCAACGTTATACATACAGAAATATAACACATACGGAGTCATGGTAGCACCACTTCTGGTAATAGTGAGAACCGGCATTATAAGTGTAAAACGCACAAGTTTCACTATTTAAGGATATATATCAGGTTACAATGGGTTAAACCATCATTTTTGCTATTTTCACACATGTTATGCACTTCTCCTTTAAGTTTTGTATGCCGGAATCAGATTTCAGGTTGTGTAAAGGAAAATTGTGAATTTTGGCAAAAGTATTGGGCCTGGTTCTCACTGTTTGGTGTGGCTTCGGCTGGGGACTAGCTAAGCTTCTAAGCTCCACCCTGCAGGAATCCAACAGGAGCCTCATTTACATACAGCAGGTGTGAGCGCTTCTGCGCATGCTCCGCACAAGCAGACTACGATCAGCTGGGCAGGCAAACCGCATTATCGCTTTGTGTACAACTCTCGTTTGAACATATCCATATAAACTCAGACTTCCATCCTCTTGTTGCTCCAATACTTGTTCTTTCGCTCAGTTTCAGAGTTCCAACTTTACAAGTTGCACACACAGCAGCGGCATGAATACAAGCCTGCAACTGAGAACATACCATAATAATCGGTATCCCTCTGGCTGTTCATTCACATCTCCTTGTTCACAACAATCTGTAGATCTAGCCTCGTGGACCACAGTCTCCGAGTTTCTGGGCACTAGCACTGCAAAAGCGTTTGTCCAGACCGGGTTGGCTTGTGGATGTTGTGGTGTTCACCGAATCAGTATCCGTGACCTTGGCCGCGACTTCGTTCGACCCTGACCATGCAATGCCAGACTCGCCCGGGGTCTCCGTGAGGCTCACGTCGGGTTGCAGGGTCATCTCCACTGGAGGGAACTGATTGTAGTATGATCCTAGATCAGACGCTTTGAGTTCTCTTGCAACTGACGCGGACATCGGTCTGCCCCTAGGTTTTTTCTTTCTCGGCATCTTTGCAATAGCACTTTCTAATCACACAAATGTAAGCAACGATCCTGTGAACTTGATAGAAACTTTCTGAACTGAGACTGAAGTTCCGATTTACTGACACCTATACTGGGCCCCACGCAAGACGGCAAACATCGTAGAACCCGGTTGCCCCGTAACCACCTGTCAGTTATTTGTCGGCCAATCAGGTTAAGCTTGAGAAACCCCAACATGGAATCCAAAGTGACAGATGAGCACGATTATAACATTTTTGGATGTAAAATCTCTAAAATAAAGCATTCTTTGAAGTTTGATGCTCCAAACTTGTCCATTTACTCAACAGGTAGGAGTGCGTAACGGAATACCAAGGTGTCATTGCGATCAAAGGCCCAAAGAATAGCGTAAGTCCTATTGAAGTCGGCATTTGCTTTGAAAGCGTTTTTCTCGGCATCATTCCTGGCCTTTGTTTCTCAACTTCTTGTGAAATCAACTTCGTCAGTTTTGCTCATAAAGACCTGGGGTTTGTGGCAAACTGTTCACAAGAATGTAATCTTTAAAAACGTGTCTCAGAATTTTTTCTATGTTGAGTGGTTTTCCCTCCACAGCGAGCCAAAAGTCAAAACCTTTGATGTAAGAATGGAATGTCATCTTTTCAACTTTAAACGGGAGTATCTCCACTATAGCGCAAACAATGAAAAAAGTGAGACACGTTTGTGTAGAAAATCATGTCTGCTAGCTTTTGCAACAGAAATGCACATGCTCAAGCTCAAAATAAAAAAGTAGATTTAACAATTGTGTGATTTTTTTATGATCACTTTACCTGATTGTTGTGTCAACACAGAAGAACTTGTAAAAATGAAAATGCTATCAACTTATTTCCAGATTTGTTAGCTTTCAGGAAATATATAGTTTATGGTACTTTTAACGTATTTTCAGACTTTTATTAAGTCATTTGTAAGACTCACGCGTAACCTGATATATACCCTTAATAATAAATACAGAAGAAACTACACAATGTGTACCAAATGCTTGTTATGTAAGTCTCCAAATTATGGAAATATTAGGTGACCGATTTTTCAAGGCCATTAAGCCCTTTGTATGAGGCACTGAATTCACTCCTGTAAGAAATAATAAGTCTACCATTATTAATTTATCATAAATCGGTATCATATGTAGAATTTTTGTATTGCATGATATAGAAGCTCTTGAAATACTCTTTCGAAGTCACGGATTTTTCATGATGTTCATTATAACTGAACCTGTGAAAATATATTTATATGCCACAACATTAAGTACTAAGTATGAGGCACTGAATTCACTACTCTAAGAAATTTATTAATAAGTCTACCGTTATAAGTTTACCATAAATCTGTGTCATATGTAGAATTTAGAATTTTTATATTGCATGATATGGTAGATCTTGAAATATTTTTCCGAAGTCACGGATTTTTCATGATGAACTTGTGAATACATATACATATGCCATCACAGTGTAAAGATTTGAAGTAAATTCTATAGAAATTGAATATTATTCATGAAAGAAATTATAAGTGAAATTCCCTAAGGGTTAACATTTTAGAAGTAAATATGGAAGCCAGTAAACCCTTAAACACGGCATATATTGTGGTGCACCAGTTCAGGCAATTAGCGGAGCAATCTTGATTGGCCAAATAATATTGTTAATATGCTTCTCCAGAGACTGCACAGCAAGTGTTTTGGTTAATGAATTATCCATCTCTCAACAGCCAGAGATTGGCATGTTAGATGTAATTTCTAGACTTGCTGGCATGCTGGGTCTGGTTATTACAACACCTTCAAAGTGGAGAGTGTGGTTTTAAATCTGGTTATCTGCTTAACGACTTCTGTCTTGCTGTCAATCACCCTCTACCATTTAATGGTGTTTTGCTGCCTGGTTGAGAGGAAGGACTAATGATGTTCTGCTACCTGGCCAAGAAAGAGAGAGAGAGAGAGAGAGAGAGAGAGAGAGAGAGAGAGAGAGAGAGAGAGAGAGAGAGAGAGAGAGAGAGAGAGAGAGAGAGAGAGAGAGAGAGAGAGAGAGAGAGAGAGAGAGAGAGAGAGAGAGAGAGAGAGAGAGAGAGAGAGAGAGAGAGAGAGAGAGAGAGTGTCTGGCGTTAATCGCTGCTTATGAAATAACACGTTATGGTGGAAGGTCTGAAGCCGCACCTTTAGATAACCTGTAATCATTTTTTCATATTTTTGGATAGTCTGATATTTAAACTACATGCTCCCAAAAACTCAGATGTGTGAACATAAAATTTATACGAGATAATTGATCTCTAAACTGTTGTTTACAATGAAAAGTTTAAACAGTGACTGACACATGGCTTTGTTTGTATGGGCATGATAATGAACCATGTCATTGTTTGCACAGTCATTAGTCCATGACCACTGGAAACCAATTGAGCTATTGACAAGGGTCACCCACAGGAAACCATTAGCCGTGGAGCTAAGAATGGGCCTGTTCAGACTAATCACTACCATTGTTCTGATTACTTTGAAATTCTCTATTGATGTAAAAACAAATTAGCACAATCCACTTACTGATCCCCAAATATGGAAAGCCACATGTGAACCCACACCTGAACAAGCCAAGTGTGGTGTTCCCAAGTTAAAAAAGTCGAGATTTAAGCCACAAAATATACTTCTGTTAAATGAAAACATCACAGAGGTAAAGCTACTAAGTTTATTTCACACAATAATTAAATCACAGGACAGAGGGAATGAATATTTGTCATATTACAGCCATACATGCGTACAGAATAGCAGCTTTTTCTTTCAATGCGATTTTCTCAGAACTGTTTTTTGCTCAACCTCTGCAATTTGTGTCTCGCCTCATAAACGTACAAATTGACCTATCACATTAAAATCAATGGACATTCAAAGAAACATATATCCAGGAAAGGTTTCCATGATTTTTTTTCTGACAACCATTTCCGTGACTTTTGGAGCAATTTATAGAAAGAAAATGAACAACCTGTCAGAACTAAATTAAAAATTCTATAACTTTTTATTTCTGCTATTTCAGGACTAACAATTGAATTCGATCCTAGACATGGATATATGTTTTAAATTTATTCTGATTTCAACTGGGAAAAAAAACAATTTTGTATGACTTCTGTGCGAACAATGTGAAAATCCTACCATGTCAGCAATAATGCTATAAAATCTCAAAAAATTCCAATCCTGCAAAAAAAAAAAATCTATGGATTTAAATCTATGGATATGTAGTAATCAGAAAATAAATAGGTTTAATGTACTTGTGAAAAAATTAAATGGGTAATTGCGATGCAAAGTAGCCAGTCTCACTGCGCACTAGCTTCACAGCTTTCACCTTAATTACCTTTTAATTGCCGATACTCTCTCCTACGTAACAATGTGTTTGAAAGCAATAAAGAGCTTTTACCATCTAGCCAGACTCTGGTGTGGATACTTTTATATAATCCAGCAGAACAGCGATCTTCTGAGCGTTTACATTGCGTACAAACAAGCCATTTTTTATTATGACTATGGACAAGTAAAATCTACAGGTCTAGGTTTTATATTGGTGAGCGGTTGCCAGGATATTTTTTGTTGGATTTTATGTGATGTTACACCATGCAAAGAACAACTATTCTCAGACTGTTGACGCCGCATGTTATAAAAGGAGCACCAGGCCTTCTGACAGATTATTGGGTGCAGTAATAGTTGTTTTAAGGTGGCATTTTCTTTTCATTGTTGCTTCATCTCTTAGTTGATGAACGAACTTTTATTACCTTAAGGGTAGTACTCAACCATCTACCATGCCGCTCCGGGGTTTCATTACGGCTAACCCTGAATTTCAATCATCCAGGCTAAGTCCCTTTGTTGTTTTTCGGATTGTAATTGAAGAACAGTCATTCTAGTTTAGACAGGATGAAGCAAGCTTCTCTAAGCTTCTGCATGACTTTGCCAAGTCATACTGGTCTGATGGGACATGGAAAGCTGCTAATAGCGATTTAGTCCAAGCCATCCAGAACATTTCATTTTTCTTTAAACAACACAAGGAGGACGTGTACATGATATGGCGTCTAGTTGAAATGCACTCGATGGAGAAAAATCATGTCTTCAGACTTAGTAATACTATCATTGACATCAGAAGGCAGTATGCAACGGCTGCCGGGAAAGGATACACAAACTAAACGGCTATCACAGAAGAAGATGGGACAGAGTGGCCAGTGAACACCAGGCAGGTATCGGCAAGAAATTTCCCCGATTGACTACTACAACTCCTTACATGGGTAAACTTTGGACTGAATTTAAGTGAACGCAGGTTTGGGAATAAAGAATGGTGGTCTGCACCAGAAGTTATTACCTAAGACTATGTCGTGTTGTGAACGTCAGAGTGTATTATCCTGTATTCAAGAAAGGTTAGCGTTATTTTGTAAGTCTGTAATTCAAGGATTGTCGATTATTAATAAACATTGTATGGAAAGGGTTCCGAATACTTTAATGTAAATTTACTTAAGTGTAAAATTGATTTTTGTTGGAAATGGAATTTATGGCGATGTCCTTGCGGCATGGATGGAAATATAAACATTAAAGTTAATAATTAAAGTTTCACGAGATTAAATGTGTATTGTTACTCGTCAATATTATTGTCGAAGATCGTGATGGCTTTGCAAAAGGGGCAATAAAGCTTTAAATTAATCATAACTCGTTACTGCTGTGATTCAGAAAC
Organism: Hermodice carunculata; assembly: GCA_964020975.1. Classification (NCBI taxonomy): domain Eukaryota; kingdom Metazoa; phylum Annelida; class Polychaeta; order Eunicida; family Amphinomidae; genus Hermodice; species Hermodice carunculata. Next base: position 28,042,500 of record OZ026617.1, read on the forward strand.
TTGTTTCGTGCGCCATTAGCCTAATGCCTCCGAAGTAGCTTGGATTACTGAAACAGTGATTGTTGATTGCTGAAATTAAGTATTAGAATTGTCTTAATGTGACTACTTGTTGTGTAACTATTGATCTCGAAAAAGGCATAAAGGCTTGATTAAAGGAGTACTTAGGGGTTGGCGTGAATACTGGGAACAGACTCTAGGGATATTATGACTGTTTAGGTAGGCAAAACATAGCTGACAAAAGTTGTTGTACCCAGAAAGTAGAGGGGGAATTTAATACAAACATAATTTACCTACCATTCCCTACTTTGAAAGTTAATAGATATGTTAAGGTAAATTGATTAGTAAAGGGTTCCAGTGTTATCATCTTTTGCGGTTGGTAGGTCGATAAAAGAATGACCAACACGATCATACATGCACTAAAGAGTTCATCATTTATGTCAGGGTCGAATAAAACAAATGACAGACGCTCTGAACACAATTTATTTTAAAAACAGAAAATCCATTTTTCTGTTTTTTGGCTGAATTTACGGAAATTGGGAACATGTTGCTGCGCATTTAGGATTCTGATGCCTGGTAGGTCTACAGATCTACATTTTGTATGAGTAGAAACACTCATTCTGTACAAAACCTTGGAAAAAAGGTCCCAACTGAGTGGATCCACTCACTTTGGACCTGCTGCACAATGCCATCGATGAGTAGGAATCCTCATTCGGTACAAAATATCGCAAATGAGGCCCAAATGAGGGGAACCACTCACTCAGACTAGCTGCATCAAGGCTTTGGTGAGTGGAAACACTCGGCTACCTGGCACAAGAAATTCGAAGCGGGGCCCACACGAGCGAAAATACTCATTAGCCCTTGTGTGGCTGCATGAAAGCTTAAGGTGACCGGTGAGTGGAGACACTCAGTTGATTCCGAATCATGTCAAAAGGAGGGAAAACACTCACTTGAAAGACCAGAGCTGTTTGTTTTTAATTTTATTGGAGTGAAGCCACTCACCCTTTTCAAATGCCATGAAAAATTGAAATGAATGAAATGATATATATTTTTTTTTAATGTAGAACTTTTGACTGGTACCCTCGTATACAAAAACAGAGTTCGTATTTTGATCCCTGGATTTTGAGGTTTTAGGGGCGTTTGATGTAAGTAGCGTATCAGTTGAGAAGTGTGGAGTCTGGGGTTAGGTAAAAACTTTTAAACTATTCATGCCAAAAGATTGCCAGTTCATCAAACCATGGCGCTGGAAGAGAAGAGGGTGACCTATTTGGCCCTTAGTCATCTTCCGCGTCCTGTCAGCATTCATTCATTAGAACCCATGACAAAATGCGTAAACATTTGTGCCAAAGCTGTATACTTTCATGAGTGAAGTTTTACTTGCTGACATGGACTGACACAGGGATAACTACATGCCATATATTTCTTCCGTGCGATACACCCAACTTTGTTTCGGGAACCTCAACACAGCGCAAACTATAGACTTTTGATCTTACAGAAATGCCCTTTCCCCCTGGTATTTAAAGCGTGTTTTTCAGTAAAATTGCCCTAAATTGGCTAAAACCCATTTGATTCTTTCTATTCAAAAACTGTTAGAAAGCCCTTGTTAGAGGACGAGAATACATGAAAGCATCTAATTTACTACGCATAGTCTGTGGTCTACGAAAGTGCCATTAAAAACTTCGGACAGTGCATGTATGTAGTGGTCTCTGTCAAATACGATTGCACAGGACCAGCATTACTGTATTTTCCATTGAAGTCAACGGTCCATATTGCAGTGGGATTCAGGAAAACCGGCAAGAAATATTTGATATTTTTGGACATGTTTTTCCAGTCCACAGATATAAATGAGCAAAAAAGCGAAGAAATACTGACCAGATGGATATAGCTGAATTTTCAGACATTCACCCAGGATAAACAGATGCATGAGAACAAACCAGCAAAAATATTTGGCTCTAAAATATGGTCTTCATCAGGGAGTCTTATAAGCCGGGTCAAATGTGAAGCGTGACAGTCGTGTAGGCATGTTTGCTACCATGTGATCAAATCAGCGGCCACACAACCTTCACCATTGAGGGGGGGGGGGAAGCGGGGATTTGCCGTGAGATATTAATTCCTGCTGCAGATTTCTTGAACCCATTCCCCAGCCCCAGCCCATACAATTCATCCTTCTGTTGTCAGGATCACAAAAGTATGTGGTCACACTGATATGGCTCACTTATCCATAACTTCAAGAATCTTACTTGTACTTTGCACACAACTGACCAAGAATTATGATTAAAAAAGCCACTGCTGTCTGGATGCACACTTAATGTGATAAACAAAACACAAGTGCCCATCCCCCTCCCCAGCTAGCTTTTCTCAAAATTTGATTATGAAAGGTAAACTTAAATATATATCAATCGGTATACATATCACTTTTAAGATGTGTAGAAAGGATAATGAAATACTTGTGGTTCCTCTTAGCCTGGTACTCTCCCCCCCCCCCCCCACACACACACATACTTCCTGCCTGCGTGAGCCCGAGAGGATTGATAATGAGAGCAACCACTGGTCAAAAGTTACTAAGGCGGCTGTAGCCCTAATTTCGCTTAATAACAAGTGCTTTGTCAGGCCAACCTGGGCAACCAAGTGGGTTTAGAGGGGAGGGAGTGGGGCAGATAGAGGAGCATTTTTACAGCAATCCTTTGATAAAACAGCCTGGGTCACTGATTATTCCACTGGGGGCCTTCGCCGGTTCCAGCATCCCATTTGGCTACCCATTCCGTGCAAGACTGACCCTGATCACCCTACCAATTTATGAGCAGCCTGTGAATTGATTTTATTCCAGCTGGCTGGGGGAGGGGAGCACTTCTGTTTGTGTGTTTGTTTTCAAACCATAGAGAAATTCTTACGTGTAAGCGGTGTCTTGATGCCTGTGCATACGACTAGCCGGGCATTCCATCCTCACATTGAGTATGGAGACCTGACACCCTCTACACCATCCTGGGACCACTGCTCATTACCTTATCACTATACAGTATCACACTGCCGATTAATGGACAGCTGGAGATTGTTATGACTCACTAAGATGCAACCCGACCCTGTGTAGGAATGTACGGAACCACTGACACTATTTATAACACAGCGACACAGAAGAGGACGTATTCTCTGTGTTCCTGGTCAAAAGACTAAAAGAACACAGGTACTCACCAAATCTGAAACAAAAACACAAAACTTCAACAGAAGCTACATGTTTTTGTATTTGCCAATCATGAATAAAACACAGACATGTGTAATACATAATATACATTTTATATTCCAACATATTCATTTAATATGTCAATTGTCCAGTCATACCACTTTAATAGGAACAAGCTGTAGAGAAACAGATACACTCTCTTTCAGTCAATAAAATTTTACTACTTACTACTACTATAACCGGTCTTAGATGCATAATACAATCGACACGGTTCGTACACTGTCTGTAAACACTTGAAAATTCTGGGATTCCTTTGGAAAAAAATATGGCCCTTGAAGGTCTGAAATTCACAGCCAGTCTTTTCAGTTTTTGAAAAATCCCAAATTATCCTATTGCATTAGTTTTAAAATGGACCCTGTTTTATATTTTTTTTAGCTTGACCGACTTGTCAGCCAGGGCTGTGCTGATAAGATGGCCCTTTGTCCGTCATTCGTCCATCCACAATTGACAATTCAGCTTCTTCTCTATAACTGTCAGCCATGTTTATTTCAAATTTGGTGGGATGTACCTTGGGTAGGTCTTCACCAAGTTTGTTGAAAAAGTCACGCTCCAGTGATTTTTGGATTTTTTTTTTTTTTTTTTTTTATTTATTTTTTTTTGGGGGGGGGGGACAAATCTTAAACAAATTTCTCTGAAACCGCTCACCCAATTGCTTTGATATCACACAGGGACACTCCTAGGGACCACTAGTTGTTCACCACGTGGCGCTGCAATTATTTCTATTTGTGTGTGTGTGTGTGTGTGTGTGTGCGTGTGTGTGTGTGTGTGTTTTGCTATTTTTGACTTCTCCAGAACCATCACTCACATTAAGCTGAAATTTGGAGGATATGGTCCTTGTGGAAAGGGCAAACAAAACTGTTCACTAGGTGGCACTGCTGTGGATTCCTGATTTTTAACGATTTTATTTATTTATTTATTTTTTTAATTTGGGTACTTCAAGGTAAATGCACCTTTCCTATTGATTACTATGTAAATCACTGGGCATTCTAGTGCTTATAATGGCTGGGTGACAACCCAGACATTTTGTTTTTCCAAGAATTCTTTCTTTCTTTCTTTCTTCTTTACGACCAAATTTGTCCGGAATGTTCTCTCTGACACTATCATTCCGAATGCCACCAAACTTGCCATGGCGACTGACCTACCAGTGAAATTGAGCACCTGGTTTGGAATAGTCATGATGTTTAAAATTATGCAAATTAGGGGCACTTGAAATTTTGAAAGCTCTAGATCTTCCGAATTAGTGCAGATAGACAAAAAATTTCAATGTGCATATACAGGTTTGTGACACCTGCCAATATGATGGACAGTATATGTTTCTTTCTTTCTTTCTTTCTTTCTTTCTTTCTTTCTTTCTTTCTTTCTTTCTTTCTTTCTTTCTTTCTTTCTTTCTTTCTTGAAATTATGCAAATGAAGGGCAATTAAAATTTTAAAAGCTCCGTATCACCCAAGCTATTGCAGACAGGCTCAAATTTCAATGTGCATGTACAGATTTGAGACACCTGCCAATAAAATGGACAGTAAATGAAAGTTGTAGAATTTCAAACTATGCCAATCAGAGGCACTGAAAATGTAAAAGTGGAATATATCTGAACTATTATACATATAGATGCCATTCCAACTTCAATCTAAAAGTTTGTGGCAAAGCTGCATCCAATGAACCAAAGTTGTAGGATTCTAATTTATGCAAATTAGGTGATTTTGCAGGATTTAAATCATAAATAGCTTCAAAAATATTATAGATAGAGGTGCCATTCCAATTTCAATCCATAGGCTTGTGACATAGCCACATCCAATGAACCATGATCCAAAATTGCACAATTTTATGTGATGCAAATCAGGCAAATACATAAAATTAAAATGTAGAATAGCTGCGAAACTGTTATAGATATTGGTGTCTTTCAACTTCAGTTGATAAGTTTGAGACATGGCCACATCCAATGAACAACGAACAAAAATTGTAACATTTAAAATTATGCACATTAGGCTAATACACAAAATTTAGATTATTTAGAACAATGGCAACGTGCAACATTTCAAACTGTTCTCATTTTGAAGGCATCCAAATTTGCTGTGAAGCATTTTTTTTCTATTTCACATTTTTGACTTCTTTTCTGAAACTTTCAACCAATACCTTGGGTCAGTCGCTACGAAAATGGTTTAAATAGTCACACTCCATTGATAATTTTTACTTTTCATGCATTTGGGGGGGGGGGAGGGTTTGGCCAAATTTTAAACAATCTTCGTCTCGGAAACTGCTCACTCAATTGCTTTGATATGACACAGGACCACTCCTAGGGATTCTCGTGGCGCTGCGAATTTTTCCTAATTTTTTATGCTTATTTGTGTTTTTGCTATTTTCGGCTTATTCTCCAGAACCGTCAATCAGGTTAAGCTGAAACTTGGTGGATATGTTCTTTGTGGGAGAGTCAAACGAATTGTTCACTACGTGGTACTGCTATGGATTCCTGATTTTGAACTTTTTTTTTAATTCGGTGCTTATTGGTAAATGAACCTTTCCTATTGACTTCTATGCAAGTCAATGGACATTCTAATGCTAATAGACATTTTGGACTTCTCTGAAGAAACCGTCCGTCAGATTGGCCTAAAAGTGGTGGCAATGTATCTCAGTTGGGTCCCTACCAAGGTTCTTTGAATGGTCATGCTCCAGTAATTTTTTTATTTTTTTATGATTTTTTTCGGAAAATCTTTTAAAAAGTTTTACATGGAAATTTCTTGTAATGGTTATAACTTATAATTTTTGGCCAGATTTGTGCCAAACTTGGTTAAGATGTACGTTTCATAAGTGTCTACATATTTTGTGTAAGTGATCATGCTCCAATGATTTTTGAACCTTGACCTCATTCCCAAGGTGACAAGACAACTGACATGAAAGTTATTGTTCACTTGATATCTTGACATTTGTTTTGAGTTAGGAATTTGATGTTGCATATGTTAATGTTTCTCTATGAAGGTCACGCTTAGACAGTACAGGAGTGACCTTGACCTCGTTTCTAGGATCACAGTGCAACATACATGAGTTTAACTCTTCACTGTAACTTGAGAGTACTTCAACTGGAACCTTGATGTTCCACATGTTAGTGTTCTTCCATAAAGATCAGACTTACTCAATACATGGATGACCTTGATCCTATCCCAAGTTCACAGAGTGCAAGTGTGATGAATCTTTAGGTTAGCTGAGTATGGACTGCTCACACAAACTTCTTGTTACTTGTTATATTTATATGCGATGTTCTGCTGCTTTGCACATAATCTGTCCACTAAAGTTGATGATGTTGAGCAAAATAATCAAGTAAAAATTTAAATGATGGATTCATGGAATTAAGCCTTGGTCTTATGATAAATTCATTTGACTTCAAACGTATACCCTTCGTTTGTAGGATCATGCATTAAAAAATAAAATAAAAGACATAGCAGCAGCTTTACTTGCACCAGTTCCCCATGGGCTATATTGCACAGATTGGACTATGAATCGCATCCTTCATCTCCATGCATATGTGTTTTATTGCATGTTGGTACATTGTAATCATAAACATATATTTCATGAACAAGAATGTGGAATTAAAATATATATACATTCTGCAGGGCCATTAGTGACATGCAACTTGAATTCATATGCTGAAAAGGGTTCGCAGGAGTGTAGACATAATTTGTCAGATACAGCATAGATTCAATTGTTGTTTGCTGACTCTCGGGTCGAAACACACGTATCAATAAAATATTAAATGTAAAAATAAGAGAATGGCGGAATGATGTACAGTGTACTGTCTTATGCACGGGGAGGTTTTAATTGAAAGGATTTAGTATTTCTTGGCGGGACATATTTATCATCTTATAAAAAATGGCACCATGGATTAGATGCCGGTGTGCCTAAAAATATATTCAGGCTTGTCTGTTTGATTACATTTAAATTTTGAGAAAAAAAAAAACAGTTTCATATTTGTGAAAGTTAACGGAGATATTAACAACTCAACTTGGAAAACCAACAGTATCAGTGGGACTTTTCAATTGATTAATTTTAGTGTGTTGAAGTATCCAAGGTAAAATGTTCACCATATTAATGATCATGTATGGATGAATGTTGTAACGCATCAGATAAAGATTTAACTATCGGGGTGGTTTTAATGTAGGAAACTGATCTACAATCTGTCTTAACTCGTTAAGAGACCTATGACCCTACAGATCATATTATGCACAAAAATTTCAATATTACATATTCATGGTATTCTATATGACCATACATACATACACATTAACGTGAGTGGATTTTTTTTAACATCACAAAATTTTCTTCCTGACGCCAACTTAAAAGACTGGTTATTTTACGAAACTTTATTTTTCTAAAAGCTAATTATTGCACAATGAAGAACCAATAATCTCACACATGAGTTGATGTCAGTTTATGAATCATTACCATTAGGTTTATTTTGAAGTATGCTAGTTTTATTTTTGATGATTAAATTCAAAACTGATTTTTGAATATTTTCAGTAGTTTTTATGAAGAAAAGTTTTTTCTTGGTCCAACAAAAAGTCATAGGTATTGGGCTGTCGTCAAAGGCAATAGCAGGAGCAACTCACATTGAAGTTATTGATAATAATATGGCAAAAAAAGTTCATTTCAAGGGTTTCATTAGGTCATACAGACTGCAAATCTAAACAGTAGTGTGATTATAATAAGAGGGCTGTGTGAACAGCCCGTGCTCAGCTGATGTAGAGACTCATCACACTTGTGTTTCTGTAAACTTGGGATAAGACAAAGTAGGTAGACACTTATCAAAGATACATTCCTACCAAGTTTGGCATAATAACCAATAGGAAAGGACAACTTTGTTTGACCTTTTTACAAGGAACATATCCACAAAGTTTCAGCTTAATCTCAGGGACGGTTCTGGAGAAAAAGTTTAAAATAACGAAAACAGTCTATAAATCATTATTTTGTTTTAGATACAGCGCTACCTATCATACAAATTAAGATTTTGTAGTCCCCAGAAGTGTTCCTGTGTAACATCAGTGGTTTCGGAGAAGTTTTTCTTAAATATTTGTCAAAAAAAAACAAAACAAAACAAAACAAAAAACAACAAACAAACAAACAAAAAACAATTATTATAAAAAATAAAATAAAATAAAAAATCGCCGGAGCGTGACCACTTCGACAAACTTGGCAGCAATCCACCGAAGGTAAATGCCTACCAAGTTTTAAGTGAATCTGGTTGATGGTTCCAAAATATGAATGAGCATTAGATCTAGAATGCCCTGTGACTTACATAGTAATCAATAAGAAGGGTGCATTTATCTATAAGTACCCAAATTGAAAACATCAGGAATCCACAGCAGTGCCCCATACTGAACAACTTTCTTTGACCCTTCCACAAGGAACATATCCACCAAGTTTCAGCTCAATGTGAGTCACGTTTTACGAGATAAAGTCGAAAACGGCAATAACACATAAAAAAAAATAAACAAAAAATAGCAAAAAGTCGCAGCGCTACCTGGTGAATAAATTCAGAACAAGGAGTCCCTAGGAGTGTTCCTTCCTGACATCAAAGCAATTTGGTGAGTGGTTTCAGAGAATAAGATTTTTCAAGATTTGCCACCCCTCCCCACCCCCCAAAAAAATCATGCAATGGAGCATGACCATTTGAACAAATCTCCTAGAGACCGACCCTAGGTACATTGCCACCAAGTTTGAAGTCTATCTGAAAGACGGTTTTGCAGGAGAAGTAAATAATATATGAATTAACGTTCGAATGCCCATTGACTTACATAGTCATCAATAGCAGAGTTGCATTTATCGGTGAGTACCCGAATTGAGAAAATCGTTAAAAATCAGGAATCCGCAGCATTGCCTCCTAGTGAACAACTTTGTTTGACCCTTCCGCAAGGAACATATCCCCATAGTTTCAGCTTAATCTCACTGACGGTTCTGGAGAAGAAGTCGAAAATATTCATAACACACAAAAATCATTAAAAAAAATAAGAGAAGATTTTTTAAAATTTGCCCCAAAAGAGAACCCCAAAAATCATTTAAATAACCCGAAAATCACTGGAGCATGACCGATTGAACAAACGTGGTAGAGACCTACCCAAGGTACATTGCCACCAAGTCTGAAGTGAATCTGGCTGACGGTTTTGGAGTAGAAGTCGATTGTTGACGACGGACGACGGACAAAGGACTATAAGAAAAGCTCAGCTACTGACAAGTCAGCTGAGCTAAAAAGCTGGTTGCAATACGGGAGTGGTCTCTTTACGGGGGATTTTAAATGAATATTCTACTGTTTTATTAGTACATACAATTATATGCATACCAAATAACAGTCCTTGAGGAACAAACGTATACAATATATATTATTTTGGTTTGAATTTCGCACCTGCTTGTATTTAAATTCATACAGTGTAAGTCACCTAAACTAGAAAATATTTTGAAATTGACAAAATCATCCAAAAGAGGAGGGCATTTACAGTAGAAACAATATGTAAGTTTGTCAGTGTAGCATATTTTTTGTTTATCATTTGGCACAATTCAAAGTAAGAGATGTTGGGGTATAATGCAGTATATGCATAGTTCCACCTTTGTCGCGCTGGTAATTTCATATTACCTGCATGGGCATTATAACAAGTTAACAATTTGATGCCTTTCAAATTGATCTACACAAACAATGTTTTTAATGATAGCTTTCTTTGATATGTACACAAGGCCACATCATTTTTCTTTTTTCAATTTACGGGCCCTTCTATTTTCAAAATTTGCAAAAAATGGGGAAAATGAAATTTAAAATGGGGATTTTTTTCGACATTTTTTAAATCAGTACATAGACCTATAGAAAAGTCATTTAACATCCTGTTGAATTACACTTTTCTCAGATATAGCCGGCTCTTAACTGTTTCTTTCCAATACAAAAGCTTTAGAATACGATGTTTATAAATTTACTCTATTTAACTAACTTGACAGAGCAAAAACAAAAGAACATGATTCTCGATCTTCATTATCTCTGATTTTTTGGACTCCCTCCTGTTTTCAAATTTTGGTCATCTAGCCGAGAATTGATAATTTACCGAATGCATTTTTTATTTAATGATTTACATTAAAATGTTTATATCCATTACATAAAAATACTAAACAACTAATTCAATATTTCAGTCTCACGCTCTACCCTCCATGGTTACAGACTGTCAGCATGGACAATATGACAAGAATTCATTATGATTCTCATTTTTTCCAAATGTTGAATAAAATCTAAGATCAAACATTGTATATTCTCAGTGTAAGCACTACATATACCTCAATTGGCAACACTCAATGTCACATGAAAGATAGAAGAATGAAACATACATTTTGGAGTATATGCAGTGATAGTATTTGCACTTGGTAATGTATATGAGCGGTCGGCTGGTCAGTATCACACAAAGGTTGCCATCACTGGCTTAAAATTTGATAATTTACTGTTTATGGCTGAAGATTGAGGATTAATATTATGGAAATTAGTGGTATAGATGTTTTGATATTGTACAAGAAAGGCAGAAATGTAGCTTTATCTACAGCACAAACTTTGACCACGTTGACATAGAGAAGCACTTGTAATTGACATGTGAACTAGCTGAGAGTATTTTGATATTTCATAGTTGTGGTCAGATATTTTTTTTTAGAAATAAGCAGTCAAGTATGCATGTGCTCAAACTCTGTGTGAGTTGGCTGGGGGTGGGAAGTGAGGTTCATGTTCACACCATACCAAATCTCGACAAAAAAAAAGACCTGAAACTATGAAACAAGGGCCTGGGGTTTTTTGTTTTTGTTTTTTTGTTTTTGTTTTTTTAAGCTTTCTCCTTTGTGACACAGGAGGCTGATTACACTAAAACCAAAATAAAATTTTATCCATCGTAACATCATATTATGGTCATGCTAAGAAAGGCTGGTTTATATACAAGGACCAGATATGAAATACCCCTATTCCCTATCACCATATTGTTACTGAGTAGCAGCCTGAATCTATTTTCATTTATACATAATGGACAGTGTGTACATGGCTTCGATCAATGCATTACCAAGAATATAGGCAGAGGGATGCTTATTTTTACTCCATTCACAAGCACCTTTCATAGGATTTTTCATGGTACTTCATGTCTGCACTCAAAATTTATATTTATAATTGCAGAGAGTTTATGGGGTTTCTCCCGATACCTTTTTGGTGTGTGTGTGTGTGTGTGTGTGTGTGTAATATATGTCAACATAGATCTACTTTATTCATCTGTAGCTGTGTTCAAAATATGTCGGATCTCTCAGTATCCAACTTCTACAAATCTGAGATGCTGGTTATACATGTAAACTTTTCTGCATACAACATACAACTGGACAGTGCTCTGTGGTCACCCAGTAAAGTAGCTTATGTGCGCCCCTGACCTAGGAACTAAATGTTATGCATCTATATGTAATGTGTCAGGGAGCCGGGAATGTTTGTGTTACCACTAACATGTGTGCTGTTTTATTGCCATGATAGGACTACACTTTCAATTAGCAGTCGGCTCTTGTTTCAATGGTAGAATTTTGCTAGGGAAGGGGAAAATTCAGGGCTAGTGGTGTGACTCGTGGTGTGATACTGACTGATTGCAATGAGGGCGGTGTCACTTTCACCTGGCTTGATCAAATTGCCATTTTGTGATGCTCATGTGTGTGTGCGCGCACACACACACACACACACACACACACACACACACACACACACACGTGTATCAACGTTCCATACCGATAACATGACATCCTATTGGGAACCACTGGCTGACACCAACTTGACAGCAAGAATGCATAAACAAGCGGATAGCAAGGGGGTACTCACAGAACAAAACCCTGCCAGAAAAAAGCATCTTCCTCAACAATCATAGTTTGTCCACTCCACTGTTTCCATCACTACAAATGATGATGTGAACACCTGGCAAAAGTCATATATTGCGATGAATCTCAAGACTTGTAGGCCTATGTACCAAATGAGAATGCATGGGTTGAACTTGACACCATGCATGTATGTGAACTGAATGGGGGGGGGGGATCCCACGCAGTTCAAAGAGGATGTGTGCTGCATCATGAAAGTAAGTTGTATCTATCTGTCAAGGAATATTTTCACAAACACTGACGTACATGCATGTATGTGTGTTCTGTGTCATCTGAAATGAGTTGTAACAAGAATAATAATGCCACCAAAGCAAATAGCCTAATTTAGCTGATGCACAAAGAGTTTTTGTTGTTTGGACGCTGTTCATGCAAGAAGATTGAGTGTATGGGGGTAAGGCAGGTGGCTTCCAATTGTGCTAGTAGAGTAAATTATTTTCCCCCAATACAGAGTACAGAAAATAACAATATTCCGAAATACTGGCCAGTAGGGAAAATTGGAGGCCTTCAGTATGATGTTGGTACTCAAAAAAGAATATGCCCCTGTGCCGCAGTGCAGAAATACACTGTACCCTTACCCTCAACCCCCCCCCCAACCCCCAATATATTGCTGTAGTTTATTCTTGAATTCACATAGTGATAAAAACACCAATAATTTCAAATTGGGATCTTCATCAGATTGAAAATACTTTGTACCATTGAGTATGTTCTATCATTTGCGTGCAGACTAAACATCAAATTTCCAATGTATCAAATGGAAATTTTCATTGATCTTCATTGGTTCATTTTGCCACCTACAATTCTGTACTCACTGGTTGGGCCTCTTCACACTCATACAACATGGTGGGCTACTTTTTAGACCAAGCACGCATTCAGAGGAGTATTTACACACGTTGCGATGTGTTGTCTGAGATTTTTTATTTTTTTATTTATTTATTTTTTTTTTTTTGTTTATGTCAGCCTGGTCAAATTTTGTGCTGTAATAAAGCTACATTTTCTTTTTTTTTTTGACAATATCAAAACATTCATACCACCAATTTCCATATTAACCCCTCAATCTTCAGCCATAAACAATGAATTATCAAAATTTTAAGCCATTGATGGCAACCTTTGTGTGATACTGACTAGCCGGCCGATCATATACATTACGAATTGCTCATATTTTAGATTCTGTCACTCCATATATGCAAACATGTATGTTTCATTCTTTTATCTTTCATGCGACGTTGACTGTTGCTAATTAAAATACATGCAGTGATTACGCTGAGAAAATACAAATCTTAGATTTCAATCAACATTTGGACAAAATGAGAATCAAAATGTACTCCTATCATTGCTCATTCAGACAGTCTGTAACCAAGGAAGGTAGAGAGAGAAACTGAAGTGTTGACTCAGTTGTACATGTAGTTTTTCATGTAATGGGTATGAAAGATTTTAATGTATTTCATTAAATAAAAATGCTTTCGTTAAATTATCAGTTCTGAACTTTTACATTGAGCATTGCTTTAAATTGAAATACAACCAACACTTTTACCATTAACATTGAAATCCCACCCACCCACCCCCACCCCCCAAAAAAGTCATGCAAACTACTAGCTGTAACCAGGGAAATGCTTCTCTGGCACTTCCCTGCCGTAACTATGTGATTTACCTTTTCCAAAAAGCCCCCCCCCCCTTCTTTCTTTTTTTTTTTTTGTTTTTTTTTTTTGTTTTTGTTTTTGTTTTTTTGTGGTTTACGGGCTAGATGACCAAAATTTGAAAATAGGAGGGAGCCTAAAAAGTCAGAGATAATGTAGATTGTAAAGAATGTTCGTTTGGTTTGGCTCTGTCAAGTTATGTAATTTGGACAAATTTATAAACCTTGTATTCTTAAGCTTATGTATGATAGGAAGAAACAGCTAAAAGCTGCTTATTCCTGGGAAAAGTGTAAATTAACGAGATATTAAATGACTTATCTATGGGTCTATGTGCCTATTTTTAAAAAAAGGAAGAAAAAATCAATTTTTGTTATTTATAAAAATGATGTGGCTTTGTATACAGAAAGAAGGCTATCATTAAAAGCTTGGTTTGTGTAAGTCATCTTGAAAGGCATCCAATTGGTAACTTTTTATGATGCCCATGCAGGTAATATGAAATTACTAGTGTGACAAGGGGATACATTGCCTCTACTACATTCAACCCTGACATCTCTTAGCTTGAATTGTGCCAAATGATAAACAATAAATATGTAACACTGACAATTTAACATATTGTTTCTAGTGTCAGTGAACTCCTCTTTTGAATAATTTTGTCAATTTCCAAATATTTTCTAGTTTTGGTGACTTACTCTCTATGAATTTAAAACGGGTGCAAAATTCAAACCAAAATAATATATCTTGTATACATTTGTTCCTCAATGACTGTTATTTAGCATGTATATAAATGTACATGCCAATAATACAGTAGAATATTCATTTAAAATCCCCAATAAAGAGACCACTCCCCTCTTGCAACCAACTTTTTATAATCACACTTCTGTTTACATTTGCAGTCTGTCTGATCTAGTGTGACCACTAAAATGAAACCTTTTTGTCATTCAAAATAACTTCAATGTGAGTTGCTGCTGCTATTGGCTTTGACCAAACCCCTATACCTATAACTTTTTGTTGGACCAAGAAAAAAAATTCCTTCATAAAACTGCTAAAAATACTCAAATATGAGAAATTTTGAATTAAATAATAAAAACTTTGATTTCTAGCATACTTCAACATAAACATAACGGTAGTGAATCATAAACTAACATCAACTCCTCTGAGGTTAGTGGTTCATCATTGCACAATTATTAGTTCTTTAGAAAAATAAAGTTTTGTTAAAAAACCAGTATTTTAAGTGGTCATTAGGAAGAAACTTTTGTGACGTTCAAATAAAATCCACCCTAGTTTGTGTGGAAGTTTGTATGGTCATGTGGTATAACATAAAATGTAATATTGAAATTGTTGTACATTATGGGTCATGGATCTCTTTAAGAGTTAAGACAGACTGTAGATCAGTTTTCCACATTAAAATCACTCCCAGTTAAATATTTATTTGATGCGTTGTAACATGTATCCTTACATGATCATGAATATGAGGAACATTTTTATCTCGGATACTCTAATTTAACACAAAATATATAGTAAAAGTCCTACTGATAGTGTTGATTTTCCAAGTTGAGTTGTGAATATTTCAGTTTCACAAAAATGAAGCTGGTTGCTCGTCAAAATTGAAACGGCAAAGTTCATTCTAAACCATTGTACCATTTCTTTATGAGATTATAAATATGTACATGTACAGTCACGAAATACTAAATCCATTCAATTAAAACCTCCCCATGCATAAGACAGAACATCATTTCGCAATCCTCTCTTTTTTATACTTAGTTTTTATTCATAGGTGTGTTTTGACTGGAGAGTTAGCAAACAACAATTGAATCTATGTTGTTACTACCAAATTATGTTGACACTACTGCGAACCCTTGTCATCATATGAATTCAAGTTGCACGTCATTCGCGGCCCTGCAGAATGTGTGTGTGTGTGTGTGTGTTTTTTTTTTAAATTCCATATTCTTGTGCATGAAATGTAAAGTTTATAATTAAAATATACCAATATGCAATACAACACATATGCATGGAGATGAAGGATGTGATTCATAGTCCAGTCTGTGCAATATAGCTGATGGGGAGCGGGTGCAGGTAAAACTGCTGCTATATCTTTTATTTCTTTTTTAATCTATAATCCTACAACCGAAGGCTAGGTCTGAAGTTTAAAGTTTTTTTGCAGAAGTTTGAGTCTCAATTTCATGAGTCCATCATTTAAATCTTTAGTTGATTATTTTGCTCAGGATCATTAACTTTAGTGAATAGGCTATGTGCAAACCAGCAGAACATCGTATATAAATATAACTAAAAGGCAACCAGATATTGCGAGATCCATGCCCTTTCGCCTCATTTATAACCTTGCTAATTACAGGTCTCGTTTTAGAATGACTGTAGTCAATAAAAATAGGCTATCACTGTGACCAAGATATTGACATACTGACCTACTTTTATGTATGACACACTATTGTGTCCAGATACACATGTGTGCAAAGTTTCATGATTCTCAGTCAAGGGACAACTGAATTATAACCCGGGCATGAAGTGTAATGTAGTTTTACATAATGTATCACCATGACCCAGATACTTGACCTACTATTGTTTCATGACACACTTTCAGGTCAAGATACATGTATGTGTGAAGTTTCATGAAATTAAGTTAAATAGTAACGGATTTATAGCCCTGATACGATTTTACAAGAATATGTCACTGTGATCCAGATACTTGATCTAGTGACCGACTTTTGGTTCATGACACACCCTTATGCGTAGTTGCACCTGTGTGTAAAGGTTAAGTAATCTAACTATGAGAGCAGAATTACAGTTCCTCCATGAAGTGTCATGTAGTTTTACATGATTTTGTCACCGTGACCCAGATACTTTATCTGGTGACCTACTTTCGGTACATGACACACCTTTATGTGTAGATACATCTGCGTAAAGTTTCATTAATCTAAGTCACATAAAGTAAAGGAGTTATATATAATCTGGACACGAAATACAAGAATCTGTCACTGTGACCCAGATACTTGACCTAGCGACATAATTTTGGTACATGATGCACCCTTATGTCAAAATTCACCTATGTTTAAAGTTTCATCAATTTAAGTTGAGGTATAAGCGAGTTATACACCGGACACAATTGCGGACAGGGACGCATGGACACGCGGATGGATGAAATAAGTGATTTCTGTATGCCCCTCCTCCATTAGGAAAGGGGCATAACAATGAAAAATAATGAAATGGAGTCCATTTTAAAACTAATGCAATAGGATAATTTGGGATTTTGCAAGGATTAAAAAGACCAGCCGTGATTTTCAGACCTTCAAAGTTCATTTTTTTAATGGAACTTCCAAGTGTTTCTAGACAGTGTTTGAACCAATTATGCATCCAAGGTCTATTATGTGTTCTATTTATGTCTGTGTACCAACACAGGTATATTGTTTTTCTTTCTTTCTTTCTTTCTTTCTTTCTTTCTTTCTTTCTTTCTTTCTTTCTTTCTTTCTTTCTTTCTTTCCAAGCAAATTTGTCAGACATTTCATTTGAAAAACAATATACGTAGAAACCCCAAAACTTGGCATAATCATACTTCCATACATGGAGTATTGAATTTTTGTAAAAAAAAGTTCAACGGTTTTGAAAATTATGCAAATTAGGGTCATTTGAAGATTTATATCTTGAATATCTCCAAAATTATCATAGATACAGAAAATCAATTCTTATTCCATGAATATATTTGTACCACTGCACATTTTTGTAATTTACATGCAACCTGTAAAGGTAAAAAATGAAGGTCATTTGGACCTTTAAAATTTTCATCTAGCCATAACTCTGTCAATTTTCAACCAATTTTAACCATGTTGGACCCCAGTTGTAGGTATTGCAACACTGCATATTTTTGTAATTTACAAATAAACTCTAAAGGTCAAAGGTCCAGGTCATTTGGACCTTTAAAATTTTCATGTAGCCATAACTCAGTCAATGTGTATCTGATTTTGATCATGTTGGGCTCAAATTGTAGCTAATGTAACACTACACATTTTGTGACTTACAAGTGACCTATATATTTCAAACATCAAGATCATTTGGACCTTTGAAATTCTCATGTAGCCATAACTCAATTTTTTATCCAAATTTAATCATGTTGGACTCAAATTGTAGCTATTGTAACACTGCAAATTTTACTTATTGTGGCCTCCAAGGATCAAAGGTCAAGGTTATCAGGACCTTTGAAAATTTCTTCCAGCCATGACTTGGTCAATTTTCATCCAATTTTAATCATGTTGGGCTCAACTTGTAGATATTACAAAAACTGCGTGTTTTTGTAATAACAGGTAACTTGTAAAAATCAAAGGTCAATGTCATTCGGACCTTTGAAAGTTTCATCTTGTCGTACTAAACTTGGTCAACTTCTCTATGATTTTGTTCACGTTGGGCTTAAATTGTAGGTATTGTAACACTGTATATTTTTGTAATTTACATATGACCTTTAAATGTCAAGGTCATTTGTACCTTGAAATTTTCATGCAGCCATCAGCTTAACGGAATTTGAAGTACCCCAGGACAAAAGTTGTAGGTATTATTATTTACAACTTTTGAAGGCACACAGACAGGTTTGCTTCGAAGCAAATCTTCTTTTCTAGTTGGTTCCTGCATCTTGTTCCTGTCATAGTGGTATCATATTACAATTGAGATACTAAAGGATTCCCTGGGATATAAACTGTATATTAGGTACTACACATGTTTGTGTTTTACTTATTCTTTCGCACATGCAAAAACATGTACCTCTGTTGAAGTTATGTGTTTTTGTTTCAGATTTGGTGGGTACCTGTGGCTTTTAGTCCTTTGAGCAGGATCACAGAGAAACGTCCTCTTCTGTGTCACTGTGATATAAATATAGCCAGTGGTTTTGGTGCATTCCTACACTGGGTCCGGTTGCATCTTAGCCAGTCATAACAATCTCCAGCTGTCCATGTAAGCAGTGTTACACTGTTTAGCGATAAGGTAAAAAGCAGTGGTCCCAGGAGGGTGTGGAGGGTGTCTGATCTCCATACCCAATGTGAGGATGGAGTGACCCAGGAAATCGTATAGGTAATCATTTCTGTCTGATGACAGCTATAGAGGGACTATTGTATACCAATGGCCGATAGAGTTGAATTGGACAAAACTTAAAATTGACCTGAAAACTGCTTATTTTTTCTATCTGACACATATCACAATGCGAATACACACTTTTGTGATTTATTGTATGGGCTCGAGGTGGGGAATGGATTCAAGAAATCTGCATCAGGAATTATTATCTCATGGGGGGGGGGGGTCATTTGATCATTTACCCCCACCCCAAAAGTGGATGTTGCGTGGCCGGCTGATTTGATCACATGGTGGCAAACATTTTATAGACTGTCATGCTTCACATTTTGACCCAGCTTATAACACTCCCTGATGAGCGCCATACCTCATAGCCAAAACGTTTTGCTGGTTTGTTTTCAATTGTTTATCATGGGTGAATGTTAAAAAGTTTGGCTACAGTCATATAGTCAGTATTTCTTCGCTTTTGTGCTCATTTATATCTGTGGACTGGAAAAGAAATGTCCAAAACTAGAAAAGATGATTTGCTGCATAGCAAATCGGTGTGTGTGTCTTCAAAGCATATTGGTATGGCAATGTACAACTATTCCATAACACAGGAGTAGAAGTTGGAATGGCATCTCTATCTATTATAGCTTTTGAAGTTATTCACGATTTAAAATTTCTAATGGTGCTAATTAGCATAATTTGAATTGCTACAATTTTTGTTTTACATTCAAGAGATACGCAATGGTAAAAATGTTGGAATGACATCGCTATCTATCATACTTTTGAAGATATTCAAGATTTAAAATTCCAAATGCCCCTTATTTGCATAATTTTAAACATCTTCATTCCTGTGCATAAAAAGGTCAAACTCCTTGTATGGAAGTACAATCCTGCCAAGTTTGGAGTTTCTAGGTAAAATGGTGTCAGAGAAAAGTGATGGACAAATTCACTGGTAAAGAAGGAAGGAAGGGCGGACGGACGGACGGACAGACGTGCTTTGTCTGGACAGACAGACAGACAGATAGAAAGAAAGAGAGAAAGAAAGAGAGAAAGAAAGAAAGAAAGAAAGAAAGAAAGAAAGAAAGAAAGAAAGAAAGAAAGAAAGAAAGAAAGAAAAGAGTGTGTTGACACACACACACTTTAAATATCAGATATGTCTTGGGTGTTTTCCTGCATCCCACTGCGGAACCTGTTAAGTAGTTTTTATGAAAAAAACCCCAGATCATTTCAATTTTTTTTATTGCGGGGTATGGGTGAAAGAAACCTCATGAAGGATGTAGAGATTATGACTTTACGTATCACACATAATAAGCTGGACACAAACCGGAGTTGGGGAGCCAATTGGAGCCTAAATGGACTGTAGTCTTGAATGGAAAATATGGGAATGCTGGTCCTGTGCAGTCGTATTTGACAGAGGTTAAATACATGCACTTTGCTACGTTTTTAATGACACTTTCGTACACCACAGACTTTGCGTTGTAAAGAAAGGGCTTTCATGTGTTCTCGTCTTCTGACAAGGGCTTTCCAACAGTTTTTGAATGGAAAGCACATGATGAGTTTTACCCAATTCAGGGCAATTTTGCAGAAAAGCATAGTTTTAAAACCAGGAGACAAAGGCAATTATGTAAGAATTTTTGGCGATCAAAAGTCTATAGCAGGGGCAAATTTAGAGGGGAGTCAGACTGGTCCTGGACTCCCCTTTTTTGGTGTCCACAAAAAAAAAAAAAAGAAAAAGAAAAAAAAAGAAAGAGGAAAGGGAGACAGAGAAGATAAACGACGTGGGACTCATTAACAAGACCAAAAAGAAGTACATAGGCTTACATATTCAGTTTTAGTTGCAAACTGAGATAAGGAAATCGTACAACCCAGCAGCTAGCATACAGCATGTTTCAATACAACCACACTGCAGAGGTAGCCCAGAGAGGCAGTTGCATGTGAAACTACTTCCAGATGTGGAGATGGGTGCAGCACTTGACTTCCCGGCCAGTGTCCTGGGTTTGGTCAAATTTTAAATGCAAGGGTCAGTGAGTGTCATTCGGCCCAGATACTCCCTGCGGCCACCGGGCTTGCTCTTGTGAAGGATGCATGTGAATGGAGTCATGACCTAACTTTGACACGTAATGATTTAATCCACACAGTGACATGTTTGCTTGCTTTAATGCTGGGCTTAAAATAATTGGTATTTGCAATAAATATGGATCGTTTTCTTATAAAGAAGCCAAAACTTGAAAAGATAAGATCCAAAGAAACTATGGATGGACAAAATGTAAGAACTATTATCATTACGTATACCAAATGCCATGAAGTGAAATGTGTATGCTTATCCCCACCCCCCCACCCCCCTCCCAGCAGCAGGGAGGCCAAATGCAGTAGATTTTGTGTCTCAGAGAAATCAAATTATGCTATTAAAATACAGTCTCAAATGCCAGGAAAATGCATCTCAGAGCATCTATTTTTTTTAAATCCCCCCTCCGCCGCTGTGGCCTTTGTCACTTTCACACGCGCGCTTTGGGCTTTGTTTAAGTCACTGATCCCCCTTTCCTGAAATCCTACATCCACCCCTGTATAGTTTGCCCTGTGTCGAGGATTGCCAAACAAACTTGGGTGTATCACACGGAAGAAAGATTTGGCGTGTACTGTAGTTATCCCTGTGTCGGTCCATGTCAGCAAGTAAAACTTCACTCATGAAGGTATACAGCTTTGGCACAAATGTTTACGCATTTTGTCATGGGTTCTAACAAATGAACGCCAACAGGGCGCGGAAGATGACTAAGGGCCAAATAGGTCACCCTCCTCCCTTCCAGCGCCATGTTTGATGAACTGGCAATCTTTTGGCATGAATATTTTAGAAGTTTTTACCTAACCCCAGACTCCACACTCCTCAACTGATACGCTACTTAAATCAAACGCCCCTAAAACCTCAAAATCCAGGGATCAAAATACGAACTCTGTTTTTGTATACGAGGGTACCAGTCAAATGTTCTACATTAAAAAAAATTGAATATCATTTTATTCATTTCAATTTTTCATGGCATGTTGAAAAGGGTGAGTGGCTTCACTCTAATAAGATTAAAAACAAACAGCTCTGGTGTTTCAAGTGAGTGTTTTCCCTCCTTTTGACATGATTCGGGATCAACTGAGTGTCTCCACTCACCGGTCACCTTAAGCTTTCATGCAGCCACACAAGGGCTAATGAGTATTTTCCCTCGTGTGGGCCCCGCTTCGAATTTCTTGTGCCAGGTAGCCGAATGTTTCCACTCACCAAAGCCTTGATGCAGCTAGTCTGAGTGAGTGGTTCCCCTCATTTGGGCCTCATTTGCGATATTTTGTACCGAATGAGGATTCCTACTCATCAATGGCATTGTGCAGCAGGTCCAAAGTGAGTGGATCCACTCAGTTGGGACCTTTTTCCAAGGTTTTGTACAGAATGAGTGTTTCTACTCATACAAAATGTAGATCTGTAGACCTAACAGGCATCAGAATCCTAAATTCGCAGCAACATGTTCCCAATTTCCGTAAATTCAGCCAAAAAACAGAAAAATGGATTTTCTGTTTTTAAAATAAATTGTGTTTCTGGTACATGTAGCTCTTTATGGTCTGTTGGAAAAAGTTAAGGATGGGAGTTTGTAGTTGATATAGGAAAGAGGCAAGGAAAGAAATATTTTTCTTCATAGACTTAGTACTGGTAGTGTGATCGTTGCCTGAACTGAACATGGCAATTATAAGATTTGGACTGTCTGACCATGAAGCTAAATGTAATTATGGAGCAAAATAATATCTGTATTGTATATTGTTATAAAATTATTACAATTTTTTTCATTGTGAATGGGACATGTGGTGTACAGCCAAGTGGCCAGTCATGCCTGTAGGAGCCTAAGCGTGAAGGTCCCCTTCCTTGCAATATAATAAGAGATACCGGAATTCTACTCATGGGTCTCAAAAACATGTTATGGTTATAACCCAAATGATATGATAAGTGAAGTAATGAACCCATTAACAGTGTTTTCTGTGCCTACTGCATTTGTGAACTCCTTATGGAGAGGGGTGAGTTCTGATCAAACTCTCTAAGATTCACGGCCACAAGCGTGCCCCTTACCGAAATTAATGGCGGGTTATTGGTGGGAATAGGGTGGAAATATGATGGCACGTGAAACGGTGGTCATATGGCGGGAATATTTGTATTCCCGCCATGTTTCCAGAAAGAACTTTGAAAAAGGTTATGGAGTTTTGATCTGCAAATCAGACAACTTTTCCGCCAAAACCCCACCATTGTGGTGATGGCGGTCTTGTGTCAGCCAACAGGAATTGCGGATTAATGGCGGGAAGATAGCCTGCTTATGCCACCCATAGGGGATTTGCGGGACAATGATGGCTGTATCCACCATTTTTCCAATGATGGGAATATAGTGGGTTTATGGTACCTGGTCTAATTAAATTCCCACCATAAGGCCACCCTTTTCCCGTTAGTGGAAACATGGATTTGTAGTGGAAGGATGATGGCTGTATGTCCACCATAGATCCACTAGCGGGAATATTGTGGGTATGTGGTGGCCCAAGTCCCCACCATTATTCCGCCCTTTTCCAATTTGTGGTGGAAGGATGATGGCTGTATGTCCGCCATAGTTCCACTAGTGGGAATATAGTGGGTATACGGCTTTATGACCACCATAGATGCATCAGCGGGAATATAGTGGCCACAATTTCCACCCTTTTCCTGTTAGTGGAAACATTACGGGTTTGTGGTGGAAAGATGATGGCTGTGCTTCCTCCATAGATCCACTAACGGGAATATTGTGGATATATGGATGTTCGTCCACAGTAGATGCATTAGCAGAAATATAGTGGGCATGTGATGGCCAAAATTTCCACCATATGCCCGCCCTTTCCCCGTTAGTGGAAACACGATGGGTTTGTGTTGGAAGGATGAAAGCTGTGCATCTGCCATAGATCCACTAACGGGAATATGATGTCCACAATTATGGCGGGAATTATGGTGGCTCTGTGTCTGCGGCATATATACATATATATATATCCATTGAGTTTCACACCACCTGCAAAAACTATAAGAAAAAAAATTGAATTTGCATGTGTGTTATTTATAGCTATGATGGACTAATCTTCATGTTGAATATCCAAAAGAAAATTCAGTATTGTCTCACAAGTTTGACAACTGGCACAATAAACAGTCCTCCAAGAATTATCCATTTTACTATTTCTCATAAATCATTTATTTTCATTGCCCTCAAAGCTCCTTAAAATATTCAAGGATATTTCCACACTTTTTCCCCCAGCAAGAACAAGTGTATCAATATACTATAATCCAAGAAAAAACAGGCATGAAACTCAACGAGTGGCTGAGAAAAGCAGAGGACCAAGAAGAATGGTGAGAGCTGGTTGCTAATTCAGCAGTGACGCCCTTAAAGTCAAGCTTACTATGCTGCAGATGAGATGAGATACTGTAAATTCAACCTTATTTCACTATTGGCATTGGCAAAAAACTGTGAAAGTAAAAATTTAGTGAAATATTATTTGACCATGGGTTAAACCAAAGGATTGTTCAAAATAGTGTTAATTTAAAACTCCATCAAATGTCTGAAATGCAAAAAACAAGGAAAATCATGTGAAATAGGTACATTCACAGTACATATACATTGTAATAATATACACACACAGGGCCATATGTGTGTACATTTCCAGAATAACACAATACTTTTGCTAGCTGGATCAAGCATGTAATTTATTCAGACTTCTATATCAACAGATCTTGCTGGAATGTCATTGAGAGGTCGATATATCATCAGAAGCTGTTTCCCTTTAATGCCTATGTAATTACTTTAATTAAGATCATTGTATAATATACCAAGTCCACAGTAAGTTACTTGAGCCTTTGAGTCTTATATACTCATAAATATTTTTATGAGTTGGGTTGTACCAGGCAATGTGTGGGCAATCAAAAGTCCAGCACAAAATAATCAGAGCTAGGCTTCATTTCTGCTATCGCTTGAAGTTTGCTTCAGCCACCAGTCTTTAAAAAAAAAAAAAAGTCCAGGAGTTTCAGCTCGAGATAAGATGTGACGGCCTGTCTTTATCTGTTAATTGATGACCTGTGTGAAGTCTTTCAGGCATATCTTCAGTTTTGTAGTTGCCATAACTGAAATAACAAAATTTATCTTTCAGGCTACAGAACATCCAATATTTGAAAATGTTTACCTAGACATTCCTTCATTGGACCCATTTTTCAATTAAAATGATCTTATCATCAAGGATATATATTGAAAAACATCTTTGTGAGAACTACTTACATGTACTTTCCTTAAGTAACACAGGATACAAATGTTCAACCCTTGGTCTTAATCTTATCTTCATGACATTATTATTCCAATAAAGTGCTTCAGTTTACCTCAATTTATGTCTACAATATCAGGAGAAATGACATTGCTAGAGGGAGGGACAAAAAAAAGGTAAAAACTTCATGTCTCCCACTGACAAGAAGACTTATCATGGAATTTCACTTCAAATTTCATGTTTGCAAACCAATCATCCATTTTGCTAAGTTTCATTAATTTTCTAATTAAACACCCAGCAAATAATTATTTTCAGTATCAGGTACATGTATTTTCTGGTTTTCAAGTGAAATTTGATGACATATTGCCACAAATTGTGCATACATGTAAATATAACTGAAATTTTGCCAGAAAGGAATTATGTTCATATCTCACCTTCAGGTGTTTCACACACAGCCTTTTGTCTCAATCCCATTTTTTAAAAATCCTTTGCTGTCGCCTTTAATGCCATACTTGTGTGGCTGGAGCAGTCCTCCCAGTAACTTTACCACAATGATGGATGGTCTGGAATTTCTCAGTCTCCTCAATGTTTTCAGCAGCACTCTTATGGCATGACGATAGCAAGCAGCTTGAGTTCAGCTGGAATGGGCTGCCCTTGATTTACATGTAGGACAACCTGCAGATCCAGACAAAATACACAGCTATACATATGTACTATGTATGTATGCCACTGAAAATTTTTCAACCATTACTAATTAAAACTTGCAGTGCACTATTCAATACCAACGTAAACTGCAAAGACTGTTTTGTGATCCTGTCTGGACCATTTGGGCCCACATAATCTCAAAGTTAACTGGTCCTCCTTAAAAAATTATGAGAACCAGTTAACTTTGTGATTATGTAGGCTCAAATGGCAGACAAATCATTTAACTGATTAACAAAGCTTACATTAACTGAACCATTAAAATGAAGTTTGGGGGAAGCAAAACATGAAAATGTACTGGCCCAAATGCCATGTCAGGAAAAAATAAATGGTGGAGAAGGCTACAAAATAAACAATTTATAAAAAAAATGCTCTTAACAGCTCACCACAAAACAAATTGGCCATTAATTTGCATGAAGTTCTCATGAAAAATGAGAGGAACAGAAACAGGGATAAAAGTGACTTTCCTGAACAAAAAAAATTGAAACCATAGCCCACCTCTTCATTATTTACGTGAATAAGGCTTCTTGGGCAAAAAGGATATTATTTTTTCTTTGTCTTGGAAAAAAAAATGAATTCCTTAAAAAAAAAAAAAAAAAAAATTGAAAACAAGCTTTCATCCCTACAGAAAGAAAAAATTAAGGCAGAGGGAGAAGAGCAGAAATAGTGAAGAGACAGAGAGAGAGAAAAAAAAGAAGTAGAACTTTTTTAACTGGGCAAGTTCTCCACACACTAACTTATAACTGCAACTACAAGATCTCTTTTCAAAAAAATTGCATACCAGTCAGCTGGATTCCCTTTTTAATTTAAGGAAACTAATTTACATTTTTAGTCAATATTCAGACATATAATCTAATCAACATAATTTAAATGTAAATTTTATCAGATAAGGAGGGACCGTTTGATATGGGGGGGGGGGGGGGAGTGTGAGTTTTTTGTTTGGCCAGTCCCCAGCTTTTTCATATTCCATGCGGCCAGATTATATTTTTACAGGTCGGTCCATGCAATATTTTCCTCACTATATTTGTAATGATGAGATAGGAGCTGTACATGTATACTCATGCAGGGCTGTCCAAATGGAGCATTGTAGCAAAATAAATGTTTCTCATGCGAAGAAGTTGAAAAAATGCTCCAGGGCATCTAAATTTTACTACAGAGATTTCCAGTTGGACAGTAGTGATACTTCAATTGTATATAGCCATATAGGGTCAGTAAATTTAAAAAAAAAAAAACAAACAAACAAACAAAAAAAAAATGTACAACTACAAGATGCACAAGTAGAAGAATTAACATAGTTAACGCTGTGAAAAGTTTTGACAGTTTTCTGTACTTCTATTAGTATTATCCCTCAGACGGCAATATGCAAACCCTTGCAGTTACCCATCTCATCTGGGACTTGGTCCGCCACCTTGGCTGGCCACTTGACAGCCGGTTCCAAGTTTCAACAAAACATGATCAGTTGGATTCACAGGCTTCACTGTCGATACTGCTTGCGTGATGATGGACTATCACCATCATAAAATACTACAACCCATTCTGCATTCATCTTGTGATCTTCTCTTCTATATTTTAACAGTTCAATAGAATCCATACCCAATTAATCGATGAAAACTCCCGTCTGCAGGTCAGCTGTCATTCAGTCGATCACAGACAGCAGTTAAAAATTGCGCCAAACGGAAGTAGCAGAAGTCTTGCACCAATTCGCTACCGAGCAGTCTTACTTGCACTTAAAAATCTTCACATTATCAATTAAAAAATCAAATATGTTTTTATAATTATCCTGCATGTTTATGATAACATTTTAAGAAGATGAAATAACAATTTTCAGTAAATAGATAAATATAAACACACGAGTCAGTGCGCTATGACATGCGCCGTGCGGAATACGGGATCACGTGATACATCATCAAAACTTGCATGGTTCACACAGTTTTCTGTTGATCAGTTGTTAATACCTGAGTGCTCTGGATCCATTGCTCATCCTTGCTGTTGTTTTAATGGAAGGCATGTGTTTACAGAATAGACTAGAATTCGCCAGGTTAGTTGAATGTATACTCTGTTGTTTTACAGCATATAGCACATTGTGTATACGCTAGTGGGCGATAAATGGTTGTTTTAGGAAACCTGTAAGAACAGCTGATCGATAAACAACTCTGAACAATGCAAGTTTTCGATGTGGGGAGTAACTATAGATATACAACAACAAACCTGTAATTTGCTGGTGAAATAAAAGCTGGACTTTCATGGTTGGATTTGAGTACCAAGTTTCTGACGGAACGGTTCAGTAACTTAGCCTCATATTTAAACATAGAACTACTATTTGAAGCCGTGTGTGCAGTGTAGGTACCTCCACACGTGCAAGTGGCAAGACAGAAACTGTGACCCGTTGAGTGTGCCTCAGGTCAGACCCCAGTGCAAACTAGGTCATGCACACAGAGCGTTACATAAGCAGCGTCACTTGCAGCTGCTTGAGTTGTTGATTCAGTCGATGTGTGTCTCTGCCCCCCCCCGCCTCCCCTTCAAAATACCGTAACAAAAATTTTCTTTGTCACATTCTTCTTTGTGTAATTTCTTCAAGCTTTGGTGGAGGTTGAAACTTCCTCTCCAAGCTTTCAGAACTCTGTTACTTAAAATTTTAAACAGGGGAGGGTAGTACATAAATAAACAAAATGTCAAAAGTGTAAGTTTGTGTGTGTGCTTTTAAAGGCAAAAATAAGTATATTTGAAATCATGCACTATAATAGTTACAATGCAATTTGTTCATTTATGTATTTTATACATTTAGTATATATGTAATTATTAATAGATTTATTATTTGGTAACTTTTAAGTTTAATTTACTTGTTAATTGTGCAAATAAATGACTGAAAATTAACATCTTTGTATAAAAAGGTGTGAGAATGATAACTCGTGCTTCCAGTTTAGATTTTGATTACTAGCTCAGCTGATTTATCAGTCAGCCTAGTTTATTGAGGATGATCAGTCATCCGTCGTCTGTCCGTCCACAATTCACATTTTCCACTTCTCCAAAACCGTCAACCAGATTGACTTCAAACTTGGCAGGGATGTACCTTTGGTGGGTCTCTAGAAAGATTGTTCAAGTGGTCATGTTACAGTGATTTTTGAATTTTTTATGATTTTTTTTTCGATTCTTTTGGGGACAAATCCTAAAAAAATCTCTGAAACCGCTCACCCAATTACTTCGATATCACACAGGTACACTCCCAGGGACTCTTTACGTCTTAATTTGTTTACCAGGTGGTGCCTCTTTTTTTTTTCTTTTTTTTTTGGGTGCTAATTTTTTAGCTCAGCTGACTTGTCAGTCAGCTGAGCTTATCTTATGGTCCTCCGTCCGGCCGACCGTCGTCCGTCCACAATTCACATTCTCGACTTCTTCTCTGAAACCTTCAGCCAGATCCACTTCAAACTTGGTCGGGATGTGCCTTGGGTAGGTGTCTACCAAGTTTGTTCAAATGGTCATGCTCCAGTGATTTTTGGATTTTTAATGAATTTTTTTGTTCTTTTTTCGGCAAATCTTAAAAAATCTTCTTCTCTCAAACCGCTCACCGAATTACTTTGATATCACACAGAAATACTCTCTGGGACACCTAGTTCTTAATTTGTTCAACAGGTGGCACTGCAATTTTTTTCTAATTTTTTATGAATTTTTGTGTGTTATAGCTATTTTCGACTTCTTCTCCAGAACCGTCACTCAGATTAAGCTGAAACGTGGTGGATATGTTCCTTGTAGAAGGGTCAAACAAAGTTGTTCACTATGTGGGAATGCTGAGGATTCCTGATTTTTAACTATTTTTTCAATTCGGGTACTTGTCGGTCAATGCAGCTTTCCTACTGATTATTATGGAAGTCAATTGGCATTCTAATGCTAATTCACATTTTCGACTTCTTCTCCAAAACCGTCATCCACATTAACTTCAAACTTGGTGGCTATGTACGTTGGGTGGGTTTTTACCAATATTGTTCACATGGTCGTGCTCCAGTGATTTTTGGATTTTTAATGAATTTTTTTGTTGCTTTTTTTGGACAAATCTTAAAAAATCTTCTTCTCCGAAACTGCTTACCCAAATGCTTTGATATCACACAGGAAGACATCTAGGGACTCCTTGTTGTTAATTTGTTCACCAGGTGGCGCTGCAGTTTTTTTCTAATTTTTTGTGAATTTTTGTGTGTTATAGATATTTTCGACTTCTCCAGAACTGTCACTCAGATTAAGCTTACACGTGGTGGATATGTTCCTAATGGAAGGGCCAAACAAAGTTGTTCACTGTGTGGGAATGCTGCTGATTCCTGATTTTTAATAATTTTTTCAATTCGGCTCCTTTGGGGTAATTGCACCTTCCCTATTGATTACCATGTAAGTCAATGGGCATTCTAATGCTAATTTACATTTTCGACTTCTTCTCCAAAACCATCATCCAGATTTACTTCAAACTTGGTGGCAATGTCCTTGGGTGGGTGTCTACCAGGTTTGTTCCAATGGTCATGTTCCAATGAATTTGGATTTTTTTATGATTTATTTTCAAAAATCTGTACAAAAGTTTTAATAGTAAAGTTTAACATGGGGATTTCTTGTAATGGTCATAACTTTAATAGTACTGACCAGATTTACTTCAAACTTGGTGGGGATGTGCCTTGGGTGGATTTCTACCAAGTGTATTCAAATGGTCACGCTCTATTGATTTTTGGATTTTTTATGAATTTGTTGGCTCTTTTTGGGGGTAAACCTTCAAAATTCTTCTCCTCTGAAACTGCTCACCCAATTGCTTTGAAATCGTACATAGACACTCCCGGGGACACCTGGTTCCCAATTTGTTCACCAGGTGGCGCTGCAATTTTTTTAATGAATTTTTTGTATGGTTTTGCTATTTTTCACTTGTTCTCAGAATCGTCCCTCAGATTAAGCTGAAATGTGATGGATATATTGTTGTGGAAGGGTCAAACAGTTGTTTACTAGGTGGCACTGCTTTGGATTCCTGATTTTTAAGGATTTTCAATTCGGGTCCTTATCGTTCAATGCAGCTTTCCTATTGATTACTATGTAAGTCAGTGGGCATTCTAATGCTAATTCACAGGACAACTGACACGAAATTTACTGTTTACTTGATAACTTGAGATCTGTTTTGAGTTTGCTACACATGTTAATTATGCTGTATGAAGGTCATGCTGAGACAGTACATGAATGACCTTGACCTCGTTTCTGGGGTCACAGTGCAACACAATGAATTTTACTCTTCATTATAACTTGAGAACTACTTAAACTATGATGTTGCACATGTAAGTGTTCTTTTATAAAGGTCAGACTTACTCAGAACATGGTGTCCTTGATCCTTTCTCAAGTTCATAGAGCTGCAAGTGTGATGAATATCAAGATCAGCTGAGGCACGGGCTGTTCACACAGCCCTCTTGTATATAATATTTTGACAATGTACATTGCCAAATCTTAATTCATAAAACGGCTGTCATATTTCTGCCAATGTGTTTGAACAAACTTTCTTCACTCAAAAAAGCCGCCATATACCCGCCATGGTGTTTGACCAAAAACATGATACCAGTAAACTTCCACCATAGGACTTAAGAAATTTTCTGAGGTGCCACCAATTTTAGGTTCACAAACCGCCATATTTCCGCCACTGCCTTTGACCAAAAATGCAATGCTGGTAAATTCCCGCTATAGGACTTGGGAATTTGGCATATAGAAGCAAACTTTTTTCTCAGTCGCAAAAAAAGCCACCATATTTCCACCATTGTGTTTGACCAAAAATGTTATGCCAGTAAAGATCCACCTTTGGACTCTTGACATCTCTACATGTGCCACCATATTTCCACCAATGTGTTTGACCAAAAATGTTGTGCCAGTAAATTTCCATCATAGAGTTAGACATTTTTACAACTGCCTGCAAATGTTCTTTATAGTTAAAGAACAAGCCGTCATACTCCCGGCATTTTGTGTGAGGAAAGAAGCAGATGCCGTCAAGTTCCCACCTTGGAACTTTGGTTATTGTACAACAATCCGCCCTGTTCGCGGATTGATCCATGAAATTCCCATCATGACCGCCCAAATCCCGCCCTTTTTTGCCCACCGTTGCCACATGGCCAACATATTCCCACCATGGTGTAAGAAACGTCCGTCAATTTTACGCCATTGTCCACCCAATTTCCGCCCTAAATACGCCATTTTCCCGGATTGTCCACCACGAATCTGCCATTCCATCATATTTCCACCATATTCCCGCTAAAAAAACGCCTTCAATTTCGGTAAGGGGTGGCTGTACAATTGTGGAAGGGTATTTAAACATCAGTGTTTTGTTGAAGTCACTCTTAACAGGTCTCATCGAATGTGTTGGACATGTTTCAGTCAAGGCCTTGCAAATGTTGACATTGATATTCTGAATATAACTAAAATTATTCCTCCAGAACATGCTGTCTCCCTCCTAAGTCAGCCACGCTTTAACAACCAAAACCCTATGGTCCAAACAAATTTACAGAAAATACCCCTCCCTTCCCCTACCTTCAACTCGACACATCATGAAACATCATGGTACTAGGCTCTCATTCAGCAATTTTATCATATTGTTAATCTTGGTAGTGGTGGCCGTCATTTTTGGGATAGTGGTATGGGAGAAATGGGACTACTTTCTCAACTGCCTGATGCCTACAACGATAAAATCAAGACAAGCACCTACCACAGCTACTGAAACCTCCCTCCTCTCAACCTGCTTTGCCATTTTATCCCTCTAAAGCCCGGATGGAGGATTGAGTCTTCCAATGTGGCAGCTGAATATGCTGGCCCACAGATTCTGAATGTACCTATATTGGATGTATATATACTCTACGTTATATGTACTTGTGAACGTAAATAAGACTAAAAGGACCTAAATGCAGTGTGAATATATATATACATTATATGGACAAGGGCTCTGGTTCCCTCGTTAACATGGTTATGAAAGGCCAACGAGTAACATCCAATCGTGAGTGTAATTGTTATGTTCATATATTATTCCTCAGTCATTCTACTTGCATTATGCCCTAATGTTGTCCAAGTGTTGGTGCTCATTTTTAATGATTATTGTTTCACCTTAAAATGATGGTATGATTACGCTAAATATTAGGGTGCACAAAACGTGCAGACTACTAGGGGGATTATTGCTTTATATTGAATGCAAAACAAATACTGCTGGTATTAATTGCAATTTTATGTTAAACATTGAAATCTTATTACGATTATTTCTGTAGTGCAACTATCTAGTCCTAGCGGCAGTGCCACAAAAACATTACTTGGCACCTTAGATTAGAACATGATACTCTTGCTACACATATTGTTAATGCTATGACGCTAGTTGGTTATTATTTAAATGTCAGAACTTGGTCGGATCAGTTTTAATTGCCTAACTCAAGGGATATGGTGACCAAATTCGACTGAGTAATGTGACGTTTGGATACTTCATGTATATGTTTAATAAACAGTCTGTTTGTGCTGACTGAATTGGTTATGTAATGGTATCTACTGAGTTTGATACCCCAACGGTGGGCTACGTGCTAGCAACCTCTGGCCCTAGGTCGTACTTCCATACAGTGTTGTCCATCGGGTAGATTTGTTTACTGTCAGACGTTATAGTATGATTGGTGTATTCTATTCCCAAAGGAATATACCAGTCAGCTTTGTTTCTATTGATAAATTGTAGCCAGATAGTTGTATTTAGTTATTATCAGAATCCCCCCCCTCCCTTTTGGGGCAAGGTT
Source organism: Hermodice carunculata (assembly GCA_964020975.1). NCBI lineage: Eukaryota > Metazoa > Annelida > Polychaeta > Eunicida > Amphinomidae > Hermodice > Hermodice carunculata. The sequence goes on from OZ026617.1 coordinate 28,076,067, forward strand.
GAAATTATTTCATAAACATGTCGTTTGTATATTCTGAATTTAAAAATATACGGGCGAGCTTTCTGTGTAATGCTACGAGATCATCAGCTGCATTATTTAAAAAAATGGGTCTGTTTTCCTTTTATTGTTAGGATGAGTACTATTCGGCGCATGTCAAGTTCTGTTATGAGTTTATTATACACTTACATTATATAGATTCTCATAATAGTTTTGATTCATGTCGATGTATCAAAACTAGAATGGGTGGATGTATGTAAAGATTTGAAGTAAATGCTATAGAAATTGAATATTTTTCATGAAAGAAATTATAAGTGAAACCACATAAGGGTTAATAGTTTAGGAGTAAATATGGAAGCCAGTAAACTCTTAAACACAACAGATATTATAGTGCACCAGTTAAGGCAATTAGCCGAGCAATGTTGATTGGCCATATAAGATTGTTAATATGATTCTCCAGAGACTGCACAGCGAGTCTTTTGGTAAATGAATACTCCATCTCACAACGGCCAGAGATCGACATGTTAGATGTGATTTCTAGACTTGGTGGCGTCTTGGGTCTAGTTATTACACCTTCGAAGTGGAGAGTGTGGTTTTAAATCTGGTTATCTGCTTAATGACTTCTGACTCCCTGTTAATGACCCTCTACTATATAATGGTGTTTTGCTACCTGGTCGAGAGGGAGGATTAATGATGTTCTGCGACCTGGCCAAAAGAGAGAGAGGGAGTCTGGCGTTAATCATTGCTTATGAAATAATACTTTAATTACCTTTTAATTGCCGGTTTTCTCCCATACATAGCAATGTGTTTGGAAGCAATAAAGAGCTTTTACCATCTAGCCAAACTCTGGTGTGGACGCTTTTATTTAATCCAGCAGAACAGTGATCTTCTGAGCGTTTACATTGCGTACAAACAAGCCATTTTTTATTATCACTATTGACACGTAAATTCTACAGGTCTTGGTTTTACGACAGGAACATTATATAGCAGAATCCTAAAGTACTTTAGATAACACGATTGGTTTCAAAATAACATAAATAACATTTCTTGTGTTGATGACCTGTGCTGAAGCTACAAATTTACACCATTATGCGTTAGACTCGGCCCCCCCCCCCCCTTTTTTTTTTTTTGCAATCATCTTGGCTGACTGGCAGGTCAGGAGCACCACAGAGTGGCAGGCCGACTGTGTCTGTACGCCTTGGTGCAAGTGATAGGTTTTGGATGGTTAGGCCTGTTTGTTTTGAAGAAAGCTGATGTTTGTGCTATGTGAAGACAGTGTCAAAAGCTGGGGCAATTTAGGTGCATCAGTAGCCTTTTGCAAGTGACTTCTTGTCTTGAGTCAGAAGTGAATTTTTTTTCATGGTGTTGAAGGACAAAAGTTGATATTTTCATAATTTTTGTATCTCTTCTTTTTGCTGTAGTTAACTTTCCTCTATTTGTTAGATTGCAATTTTAAAGGATAAGGGTAATGCTTTTTGTGAACTATTTTGCAGTTCACATTGGCCTAAAACACTTAAATGTAAACCGATGCCTGTTTCACTGTTCTTTACCAAAATCATTGTACAAGGGCAAGTTAACACAGTTGTGGCATTCTTATCAGGAAGTGTCTGAAATCACCATGGTAAGGAGAAAGACTTTGGGCTACCTTTAAAATGCTTTTGAAATTATATTGTAGTCATTCAGGTTGTATGCCCTCATTAAGAGTGCCCCCATGAATATGTGCACTAAATGGGTGTACATATGTAGCATCATTTTGTTATACTTCCTTTCGATTGACTGACCCAATCCTACACACACACACATATTTATATTTTTTATGAGAGAGAGAGAGAGAGAGAGAGAGAGAGAGAGAGAGAGAGAGAGAGAGAGAGAGAGAGAGAGAGAGAGAGAGAGAGAGAGAGAGAGAGTAGTATTTCGATATTTGTAAAGGTTAAACAGGGACAGGTTAGCTTATGGAGTTTTTAGAGTTTAGACTGCAGAATAGGGAAATGACATCCAGGAGGTGGTGATGGAGATAAATGTTATATTTGTGTCTCTTTGTCCAAAACCACTTCCTGATAGTCATTACCCTTTTCAGCAGTCCGCACCCTTTACACTCCATAAGCTAAGCTGTCCCTGTCTGACCTATATACATATGGAAGTACTATTGTCCATAATGCATACATTCTTCTGTAGAATTTTGACATAGGCTATACATATATACCAAATATAAATTCAATAGTACAGTAAAACATGACCCATATTCATGAATTCCAAACCCAACAATGACAGCAAAGAGATTCCAGAGTTACCAAAGCATCGACATTCATCTTCCAATACCAATTTGAAAAAAACAAATTTCACTCCTGACTTGAGACAGGCAGTCACCCACAAAAGGCATCTGCTGGTTTTAAGCCAGTCCTCTCAACCTCTGAAATAGGCTTCATAAAGTACTGACTGTAGTGTTTACAACCCGTACAGGTTTAACCACTCAAAACCCAAATTTCATTCCTACTGCCAAAATTCAAAAATAGACATGGTAGGCCTACAACTTTTTGGTTGTCCTGATTTGTCAGTCAGCGGAGTTTAGTCAGAAGAAAGTTGACCTACATTATTTTTGTGATATTTAAGAATTTGGAACATTATAAACGCACTTTACCTCCATTATAACTATGAGTGGGAAAACACAGCCCACAGCACAACATAGCTAATGAAGTATTCATCAAATAGTACAGAAAAACATGACCCATATTCAGGGTATTCAGTCGGTAGTTACTCCGAACTTGATCCGGACTCTGAACCCGTGCATATTTCTCTGAGCAGCGGCTCTTTGTCTGAGCTACATATTCAGCAAAGACAACCCACATAATATTGAATAGATATGAATATGGCAAATTATGAATAAGCTGAACAATTGAAGATTTTCTTATAAATGCAGAGTTTCATCATCATAAATTAAAAATATCTGTCAAACCAAACATAATTACTCAATTTGTATAGTACAGGTTCAAATAAGAACAATTTGACTTACCCTGGAACCAACATGTACCCTTTCTAGCTGGATAGCTTACCTAAGTTAAACCATCTGCCAGTGTATAACTGAAATAGGTACAAACTGGGGCATTATATTCACTCCAAATGACGGTAAAATAAACAGTGCAGCTACACCACCTGTACAAACCAAAGGAAATCCAAGCAAGAACTGCAACAGTGGACGTCCAGCTTCAGAAATGTAAACCAAACCCCATGATGACACCTACGCCCGTCACTTTGAAAGTGTTCAAACCATAAGGCTCTATTTCACTGGCAACCCTTAGTAAATGTTTCAACATAATGGGTCAAGTTTGTGACATTCGAGTAAATGCTGTCAAATTTGAGTTTATTTTATGACATTGAGTGAATGTGAACTAAACAATGTCAGAAAAGAATGAAAGTTATTAGGATTTAAGTCAAAAAATGTTATTCAAACATAATTTTTCTTCACCAGATTTTAAGTACAATAAGGGAAACTTCTAGTTGTTGAAGGTAGCTGCTTGCTACCGATAGCCCCTGGGGGTTTAACTTGAGAGAAAACTTGTCAGCTTAAAATACCCGAAAAGTGTATATTAAAAGAGAATTATGCCAAAAGATAAAATTAAATCGCGAAAGAGGCAAGTCTAAAATCTTTCAAATTGTTGCAGCCAAACTTTCTAACAATCTCTGGATATAAACAGGAAAATGTGTAGAAATACTTGATCAAAAGTAAATCTTTGAATCCTCATGACTCAAGTTTATTGTAAATAAATTTGATTCTAAATGCAAAGTATTGAAGTTTAGAAAAGATACGACCAAATCTCAAAATGTGTGACGGAAAAGTATTATATCCAATTGTTGCCAGGGAAAGGAGAGTTAACTACTTCAAAGTTAAATTCACCAATTTTGCAAAACCTGTCACTATATTAGTGACCAGAATATGCAATTCTGGAAACACATCTCTGAAACCAACTGAAGTGTTACCTTGCAAAGGAATATCTTTTGGGTAAATTTCTTTAAAATAACATCATGTCTTTAACTACATGCCTAAAAACACATCGAATAATATAATCATGTTGTTTAGATTCTTATTGATGGTCATTTTAGGCCTAGATGGCTTTTCTGATGGATTGATGTTGGTGTTGGTGTCGCTTTGTGGACTTATATGGATGATGATCATTGTTGAGATGGTGGATGCAAGTAGTACCTTTTTAAATACTGAATTTTATTGACATTTTCAACAAGTTAAGAACCTCCGCTTACAAATTCTCTGATGTGCTGCAAATTTTGGTCCCTTTTCATAAATTGTATGGTCCTGTATGTGCATGAATGATGCAACTGTTCAAGCCAATTTACTGAAATAGGCCTATAATTTCAAACAAAACTTTTTGCTTCTGTCATGTGAAAACTAGATAAGGTTTTTTCCCCCTATGGACCTTTGCACTTACGTTTTGGACTCTTTTGGGTAAATACGAACTATAAATTTATATGTTTCAGCTATACATACCAAGGAACATTGCCTTTGGTCGGAATTGACTTGGATTTGTTTCGTTAGGACTACGGTTTGGATATGGTAATGACACTGTCTAATTTAGCAATTTCACCGAAATTTTGTAGATTTACACAAGCAATTTCATCATTATATCTTGCGTTGTTTGGTAATTTTGTAGCCATTTGAAGGTCCTTTTTCATCAATTTATCCATATATTTAAATTCAAGCCAGGTTAAAAGTATTATCCAAAACAAATTTCATAGCATCTATCAAAGTTGCAACTCTACAAAATTTAACTTTACTTCTTAATAATTTATCATGCGACCAATATACTTTCTTCGAATATGAATTAATATCTATGTAAGGTTTACCATTATGTTTAAACATTTTGATGATTAATTCTGAGAGACAAGTTTTGACTTCAGATTTGTGTATAGTGTGAAAAATTCAAAATATTGGATATTTTTTGCTTTTAGATCTTTGATACAAAATAAAAATTCGGAAGAAATGCTGATACTCCAAAAGCAGTATATTTCACAGCTTCTAGAAATTGCATTACAGAATATACGGAAATGATTCCCAATTCCAGTCAGCATTTGGAAGCACCAGCTATGAATGTAGATTTACAAGGCTTTTATGTAATTAGCGTGTCCAGAACAAAAGTGGAATGAAAGAGTCCTCATCAGACATTTTGATATTAAAAATTCCTTTTCATCTCATTTGTATGTGTATATATCAAATTATTAAAGGACTGTTTGTTTAATTCACATACGTCAGTTCCCCTTATATATGAAATATTGTTTATGCGAAGTTTATTTTCTCAAAACATCCAGATAATATGTTTTGCAGATGATCCTAAATTCTGCCTTATCAATGTTAGTGTTAACAATCTTTCTTGTAGTTCTTTGACTGCTTAGCAAACTGTAGATCCCTTTAAATTTACTATAATGAAATTCTTAAAGTGGGATTTTTAGGTAAATCCTATTCCTAAAAACTCTTTTCAAGTTTGATAACCATCCTTCAAATTTCTGAAATTTTATTTTATTTCTTTCTTTGCCCGTTTTATACAGTAGGAATCAAATTCATTGCAAGTATTCTGATACTGTCCATGTTCAGCTTAGGACATCTCTGAAATTTGTACATTTTTGCATCCATTCTTTTAAAACTGGGTTTTGTATTATATGCAAATTACCTGTAAAAATACATGTTTGTGGTATATATCAAAAATTGGAATATTTATTGTTGGATATACAGTCACAATTTTGATGACCTGCGATGTCTGCAAGGATTAATTGAAGTACGAAATTAATTATTATTCATGATACTTTGCCCAATATTATAGCCATATTTATTCGAAATAATGGGGATCTTATATTTTGTATTCCCTGGGAACAATGTTACGAACAAATTTCAATTTGAAAGGGACTGAATGTTTATTGAATCTATTTTGTATTTGAAAGGAATGCTTGCAAAACATTTGATCCCCTTTTTTCCTGTAAGAATCTAGTTTTCGAATAGTTGTTGTGTAAGCATTCACAAATTCACACAACTTTATGTGTTCAGAATAAGGTAGACCCAAATATTCATTACTTCTAGTTATATCTCATAATAATATAGCTTTAAGATATTTGAGTAATTGATCAATGCAATTACAGAAAGCCTGTACTAAATTGAACATGGTCTTTTGCATCCACTTTCCCAAATTGCTTGTTTTTTTACTTCTTCTTCTTCTTCTTCTTCTTCTTCTTCTTCTTCTTCTTCTTCTTCTTCTTCTTCTTCTTCTTCTTCTTCTTCTTCTTCTTTCTTTTTCTTTTTCTTCTTCTTCTTCTTCTTCTTCTTCTTCTTCTTTGAATACCAGTTTGATTATTATGAAAAGGTGTGTGACTGCTATGAAGAGTTGCAATGTCCAAATTCCTAACATCACTGGAGCATAAAACTCTCCCATTGATCCCAAAGGGAAAAGCTGAATTAAGTGTTTTGATTCAGAAAGCTCCCATTTCTAATAATTTTCTTGTGTTTAATATAATTATCTTGGTATAACAAATTTTGTTCTTTGTAATCAATAATTGTACCCTTAGATCCAAATGTGAATGTTCTAAGCAATTGAAATGGTTACACCAAAAGGTATTTAATTTGTGATTTTTAATTGTAGTTTTGTGACCACTAAATCCCCTTTCAACTGAATGAGTAGTTAGGCCCACATATTGTGATTTTCATTGGATGCAGGATATCAAATAAAAGTATGTTAGGACCTTAGCATATATATATATATATATATATATATATATATATATATATATATATATATATATATATATATATATATATGTGTGTGTGTGTGTGTGTGTGTGTGTGTGTGTATGTGTGTGTGTGTGTGTGGTGTTTGTGTGTGTGTGTCCCCTTTACGCAAAAAACAGTCATTGCCCCCCCTTAATAATAATAATAATAATAATAATAATAATAATAATAATAATAATAATAATAATAATAATAATAATAATAATAATAATAATAATACAATTATGCAATTGCGTCCTGCGGGAAGCAGAAATAATATTAGGTTCACTGATAAAATCTATACCAAGACGGGAGTATTTTATCCGTGGACGATCAAATTATTTGGCACTTCTATCCCTTCAAATAATACATTTTATCGTCAAAAACAATTTTGACTGTGCTGTGAGCAAAAAGGTCTTGCAAATTTATACAACACAAAGGAACTTTCAATACGTAAAATAAACAGTGTTTTCAATATCAAAACACAGAAAAGATCCCATGCAACATTCTACTGTCAGACTGTTAGTGTGAATTTCTGTTGCATATTACAAATGTGTACTAAGAAAATACAGTGATTTAATCAAACAATAAATATAGTATAAACAAAGAGAATAGATATGTCTGCATTCACAAATTGAAAAATTGGTATTTAGTTACAAAAATATGGAACAAGTAAATTCAGATTCAGTGTGAAGAACTGACTTTCTTATGGGGGGACAAATAAATTTTCTCTCCAACATGTCCTGCGAAAAGTGGCCAAAATCTTTAATGTCAGGCGATCTTTCAAAGAAGGCAAGGCCTTCCAATTAAATTATGCTGATATTTACAAATACCGTATATTAGTAATTAAATTGCCTCCAGAGTATTAGGCTTATACTCTCAAGGCATGCTGATATATAGAACTCTCATGGTCTGTTTTGGACCCCCAAATATATGCAAGGAGTCCCCAGGACTCCTTGCCAATATTATATATACCGCCAAAATACTTGCACATTCCAAACTAATGTGTTTGCCACAAACGTCTTCAGTAAAGGTAATGAAAGCGTCTCATAGTTCATCCTACGTGGCTCTTTCAATGCCAAGTGTTGGGCTGAGTCAACACTTTCTTTGGCACGCCTTGGGTGCAATGTAGCCAGAATTCGTGGAGAAAAGCTGTTTTGTCCAAAATCATTACATTCTTTGGAACTACAGCCATGCTGGTACTTGCATGCAAGGCCTTTTCGCAATCTAGCATTCGTGTTCTAACTGAGAGCAGTTTGTCTTAAGTAGTCCCAATTTATTTGTAGTTGCCACTGAAAGAGTTAGACAACAAATGTATATCCAGTATTTTTAGACCATGTCATCGATGCCCAGCTTTGGCAGATGAACAGTATACTCTCTTTCTATCTGTCAAAATAATACCGCTGGTTCATGGCGTTTGATCAATTCACAAGTAGGGCAGGTACGCTATCGTGTGTAAATAATCACTAGCTTAAAGTAGCTCATAGGATCAAATTGACTGTCATGCGATCCTTATACCTGACACTCTTCTATCTTTGCTGTAGCAGACTCTCTGCTAAAAGTAGATCCCGTACTTGCAACATATCCTGCACAAAGAAAGACAATCAGGATACAATATCACACACCAATGGCAACACACTATTTATAAGCTATTTACAGTAAGGATTACCTACCTGAAGAAAATATATGGCTCCTTCTAGCATGACGCAGTCACAACTATCACTGGAAACATTTCAAAATGGGCTCTTTACATCCTACTAGAAATCTTGATGCAAGGGGACTTGGCGCACTGTGTCCCTGTAAATTACCAACTTTAAGATATTCATCTTAATATATATATATATATATATATATATATATACATTGTGAACTGGCTTTATTCAGCATATCTTGTGCCTACTAGGCCCTCGGTAACAAAAAAGAAAAAGAAAACTGTTACACTATATTGCCGTGAACAGAAAACAAAGACAGAAACTTTTTCAAATATATATTCACTTACACAATATAGGAAAAACACAGCAATGGCGGAAAACATGAAGGACGTCTTTTGACTGTCCATATTGACTTGGTTCACAAACGAAGTGGTGGGTCCGGTGTCCTGCCTTGTCCCGTCGTCAGGGTGGCAGCTCAAAATCAAACAGCAGTATCAAAAAGAAACAAGGCCTGGTGGCCTAAACACCGGGGCAAAGCATGTGTAGGCCTGTTGGGCTGTTGAGCAAGCTGAAATAATTGCAGGAAAGCCTGTTCAGATGTAACAAAAACATTTTGTTGAATCTAATTTATAAAAATTAATAACCTGTTCTGTGCTTCTGCTTTAGCTAGTTTATCAAACAAGAGAACTGTGACAGTCCTGTGCTCAGCTGACATGTACATATACCCTTGCGTTTGTTTAAGAATTGCCCCAGGAAAGAACAAAGTAATTCATAAAAAGAATGAAAAATTCAATAGAGCGTGACCATCTGAACAAATCTGCTAGAGACCCACCCAAGCTACTGACCACCAAGTTTGAAGTCAATCTGAAAAGCGGTTTTCCCAAAGGAGTAAAAATTGTGAATTAGCATTAGATTGCCCATTGGCTTGAGTAAGCAATAGAAAAGATGCATTTTCCGACAAATACCTGAATTGAAAAAAAAAAATCATAAAAAATCAGAAACCCGCAGCATGGCCTCCGAGTGAACAATTTTGTTTGGCCCTTCTAAAAGGGACGTATCCACTAAGTGTCAGCTTTATCTCAGAAACAGATCTGGAGAAGAAGTTGAAAATGGCAGTAAGACAAAACAAGAGGGCTGTGTGAACAACCCATGCTCAGTTGATCTTGACATTCATCACACTTGCAGCTCTATGAACTTAGGAAAGGATCAAGGTCACCCATGTTCTGAGTAAGTCTGACCACTATAAAAGAACACTTACATGTGCAACATCAAGGTTCAGGTAGTTCTCAAGTTATAATGAAGAGTAAAATTCATGTATGTTGCACTGTGACCCCAGAAACGAGGTCAAAGTCATTCATGTACTGTCTGAGCATGACATTCATACAAAAACATTAACATGTGCAGCATCACAGTACTAACTCAAAACAGATCTCAAGTTATTAAGTAAACAGTAAATTTCATGTCAGTTGTCCTGTGAATTAGCATTAGAATGCCCATTGACTTACATAGTAATCAATAAGAAAGCTGCATTGACTGATAAGCACACGAGTTGAAAATACTTAAAATTCAGGAATCTAAAGCAGTGCCACCTAGCAAACAACTTTGTTTGAACCTTCCACAAGAACATATCTATCACATTTCACCTTAATCTGAGAGACAGTACTAAGAACAAGTGAAAATTAGCAAAACCATATAAAAAATTCATGAAAAAAGAAAAAATTGAAAAAATTGCAGCCCCACCTGGTGAACAAATTGGGAACTACATGTCCCTGGGAGTGTCTATGTACGATATCAAAACAATTGGGTGGGCAGTTTCAGAGGTGAAGAGTTTTTAAGGTTTCCCCCCAAAAAGAACCAAAAAAAATCATAAAAATCCCCAAAATCAATAGAGCGTGACCATTTGAACAAACTTGGTAGAGATCCACCCAAGGCATATCCCCTCCAAGTTTGAAGTAAATTTCGTCAAAATTATTTAAGTTATAACCATTACAAGAAATTCCCATGTTAAACTTTCCTATTAACACTTTTGTAAAGATTTTTGAAAAAAAAAAGCCAAAATTCATTGGAACATGACCATTTGGACAAACCTGGTAGACATCCACCCAAGGTACATCCCCACCAAGTTTGAAGTTCATCTGGATGACGGTTTTGGAGAAGAAGTCGAAAATGTGAATTAGCATTAGAATGCTTATTGACTTCCATAGTAATCAATAGGAAAGCTGCATTGACCGAAAAGTACCGGAATTGAACAAATCATTAAAAATCAGACATCCGCAGCATTCCCACACAGTGAACAACTTTGTTTGACCCTTCTACAAGAAATATATCCACCACGTTTCAGCTTAATCTGAGAGTCGGTTCTGGAGAAGAAGTCGAAAATAGCTATTACACACAAAAATTCATAAGAAAATTAGAAAAAAAATTGTAGCGCCACCTGGTGAACAAATTAGCAACTAGGTGTCCCAGGGAGTGTTTCTGTGTGATATTAAAGTAATTGGGTGAGCGGTTTCAGAGAAGAAGATTTTTTAAGATTTGCCCTAAAAAGAACAAAAAAATCCAAAAATCACTTGACTGTGACCATTGGAGCAAACTTGGTAGACACCTACCCAAGGCACATCCCGACCAAGTTTGAAGCAGATCTGGCTGACGGTTTCGGAGAAGAAGTCGAAAATGTGAATTGTTGACGGACAGACGGACGATGGACGGAGGACCATAAGATAAGCTCAGCTGACTGACAAGTCAGCTGAGCTTAAGATCAGAAAAAAATCACAACACCACCTGGTCAACAAATTCAGAATCAGGAGTCCCTATGAGTGTTCCTGTGTGGTACCAAAGCAATCGGGTGAGCAGTTTCAGAGAAGAAAAGTTTTTAAGATTTGCCCCCCCCCCCCAAAAAAAAATCACAAACAAGAGGGCTATGTGAGCAGCCCGTGCTCAGATCACCTAGACATTCATCACACTTACAGCTCTGTGAACTTGGGATAGGATCAAGAACCATGTACTGAGTAAGTCTGACCTTTATAGAAGATCATTTAACATGTGCAACATCAAGGTCCCAGTTCAAGCGGTTCTCAACTTATAGTGAAGAGTAAACTTCGTGTATGTTGCACTGTGATCCCAGAAACGAGGTCAAGGTCACTCATGTACTGTCTAAGCATGATCTTCCAAGAGAATCATTAATACGTGCAACATCAAAGTCTTAACTCAAAACAGATCTTGAGTTATCAGGTGAACAGTAAATTTTGTGTCAGTTGTCCTGTGGCCTTAGGAATAAGGTCAAAGTCCACACATCACTGGAGCATGACCATTTGTACAAAATAGGTAGACACTTATAAAAGGTACACCCCTACAAAGTTTGGCACAAATCTGGCCAAAATTATTTAACTTGTACCCACTACAAGAAATTCCCATGTTAAACTTTCCTATTAAAACCTTTTTAAAGATTTTTGAAAAAAAAAAATCATAAAAATCCAAAAATCACTGGAGCGTGACTATTTGAACAAAACCTTGGTACAGACCCACTCAATGTACATTGCCACTAAGTTTGAAGTAAATCTGACAGTTTCTTCGGAGAAGTCCAAAATGTGAATTACCATTAGAATGCCCATTGACTTGCATAGTAAGCAATAGAAAAGGTGAATTTAACAATAAGTACCTGAATTGAAAAAGAAAAAAGTTAAAAATCAGGAATGTACACCAGTGCTACCTAGTGAACATCTTTGCTTGACCCTTTCACAAGGATCATATCCACAAAGTTTCAACTTAATCTGAGAGACAGTTTTGGAGAAGAAGTCACTAGAAACAATAACACACAAAAATCCATAAAAAGTTGAAACAAAATTGAAGCGCCACCTGGTGCACAAATTAAGAACTAAGAGTCCCTAGGAGTATTCTTCTGTAATATCAAAGCAATTGGGTGAGCAGTTCTGGAGAAAGGAGTTTTTGCAAGATCTGTCGAAATAAAGAACAAAAAAATTCATTAAAAATCTAAAAATCACTACAGCGTGACCATTTGAACAAACATGGTAGAAACCTACCCAAGGTACATTTTCCATCAAGTTTGAAGAACAACTTTGTTTGCCCCTTCCACAAGGAACATATCCACCAAGTTTCAGCTTAAATTGGGTGACGGTTCTGGAGGAGATAAAAATAGCAAGAGCACAAAAAAATCATTAAAAAAATGAAAAAAAAAACCGAGGCCTCGACAATCTATGATTACAAGGAGACCAATTTCTACTTTGAAATTTATTTTTCATTTGAATTTGAATGAAAAACACCGTTTCTTGCGAGGAATTTGTCAACATTGAATGAAATATACCTATAGCATCCTTGACCATCTCCTTAACCCATATAATATGGGTCTCTCCCTGTCTTGAACGACCCCTCCTGTAAGCGACCACCTGGTTTGAACGACCACATACGGTCACCAGTTGTTTCTCTTTAATAATTTACCTCTTATGAACGACCAGCTATTAAACGCGACCAGCAACCATGCAAAATGAATTGATTTTGCGACCACATAGCACAAATGAGGGGGGATGCCTATTTCATCGTTTGTTATTGGACCTGTTTACTTAACCGTGATTTGTGACTGAGTCAAAAAAATTGTGATCAGGGTAGTACCTTGTTATGCGTTTTTCATCAAAATAAATACACGGGAAATGTGATTGTAGTAATTTTTACTTTAATTTATAATTTGCCGATAGTTGTGATTGTGATTATCATGTTGTCGATAAATGTGATTCAGATTTTGATGATTGAAATTACTGTGATTGTGATATGGGCTTATGAATTTACTGTGATCTGTAAAAAGGGCCTTGGAATCAACTGTGACCCGTGATCCACCCGGAGTATTCCTGTCCCCCACAAATTTGAGCCTTATCCGTCCACTACGTATCAAGTCGTCTAACAAGATACATGCACGCAACTCATCCATTGTTACAAAATTAACATTATTCTTGCCGAATTTAGTAATTAGTGCAAACAATAAAGGATTTCTTTCTACATTAAATTTCCTTAAACAAGTTTTTAATTCGATCAATCTGTATGTATTCCTCCTTATTTCAAACTATTACGAGCGTAGGATCTTTCCATTCATTGACCTTTTTTACAAATGGCAGTGAATGTAGCATACTCCGCATGTATCGGGCCTCTCCATGGCGGATCTAATAGGATTTCGACCACTATATTTCTTTTTCTGTGTGCTGGGATATTATGGATTGTTTTCGGAACTAAACTCCATAACGATCGGCGGAAATTTACTTGTGATGGGAACTTGATCGTTTGCACTCATGATCGTTCACATCATCCATCTTGGAATGCTTCAAATCCAAATTCACGACGAAGGTTGCCGACGCTCCGGGAAATGTCCGGCACAATCATGGTCGTTTTCTCGGAGATCAAAACCCACGTGCTCATCGCTTTTTTGCTTGCGGAACCTAACCTGACCGTGGCAGATAAGCGCAAGCCACAGAAATATTATTTAGTGTTCTCACTTCTAATTGAACGATGTTTTATCATAGAATATTCTATAAAATGAACGATGGTAACTTGCGCTGGATCAAAACCCCGACCAGGCACGTGCTAGCCTGCATAACCCAGCAACCCACACTGACGAAGTGGGTCTTTCTATTTTTCCCACGGTTCAGATCGAGGTAAACATGGTGCCCAAAACACACGTGGTGGGAAAATGCCGAGTCTTATTTTGATACATAACTTATGAATTATGATGAGTTAGGCTCCATGGAATGTGTAGAATAAAGTTAAAGTAGTGAGTTATGCTATCAAAACAATTTTACGACAGTATTAGCTCTTTAGTTCGCAAGCGAAAGCTCCGTGCCGGGTGATGCATCAGGCCCACTGAACGTAATGGGAAAGACAAAACTCATGACCGGCAAATATTTTCAAGTTGCGACACACATCTTTCGGCACCCAGACAAGCGTTCTTTATTGAAATTAAGATTTTAAGGGCTGTATTTGTTAAATTTAAGGAATGGTGATTTTTTTTTCAAATCATAATCGATCATCATGAACTGTTGGTGGCAGAAATTTGCGTACCTCGCTAACACCAGCGAAAGGCCGCCCAGGATTTGACCTGTTGAGGTCGCGAGAGTGGGGTTCCTCCAATGAGAGACCACCTGTATTATAGTACGACCGCTTTTTTGGTCTGCACCGGGGGTGGTCGCTCAAAAGAGGGACTACTGTAGTCTGATTTGTGCATTTTCTTCACCGCACAGACGGTGGAAGCGTGGTTTCCCTCAGTGCCTCACCACGTCCCTTCCATCGCCCTCGCAGTCCCACTGCACTGCATGAGCATAACACAACCGATTAACTCGTTCATCTTGTTTACTTCTTGAAATAGCCTATCCTAAGCGGCCATAACCTATTTATATGCTGAAAATTATAATTGAAAAGAACCGAAAAACTAGTGACGAATGTTACAAAATCAATCAGTCTTCCCTGCCATCGCGTGTCATGACATCATTCACGATGAACAAAATTAGCATCGTTGCGGTGAAGTAACATTTGTACACTAATTAAGCTTTTGTTAAACAAAATTACCTCTCTATACTTTGTATCACAACCTCGTAATTAAAATCCACATATTGTTTTCGCCAGTCCACTATTTTCCTTCGTGCGCACACTGATGCGTCTAAACGTAAACACTGGTAACGCGTGCGAGTCTAGTTTTTCCTTTGTTTAATGGTTGACCTTGACCATGTTGACATGTTATAGCCTCACGGCAACTGCTGTCACAGGAATACAGCTCCGTTTCGTACAGAATAGCTGATCACGATGCACCTCAAACTGTATAAATTTTGCAGTAACTTGGATATTTTGTCCCGTTATTTTATTAGGGATAGTTATTAAAAACACTGACACTAAATTCTAGCTCTGTCTGGTTGACTATAAATCTCTCCACATGGCACAAAATATATTCAAACCATCAACACAAACTGGTGCAACTATACCATTTCCGCAGCAGTCTTTTACAAAACTCTCATGACTGATCTTGATACGACCCCTCAACAGCAAAATAACGACTTTAAAAAAAAAAAGACACGACACAACTTAAATAAAACATGCCGAATGAACATTTTATTGGATCTTCTCACATGGTGCAGACTTAAAATTCTATAATTTCACACATAACCCTATGTACTGTGGAGTGTGGTGTATAGGTTATGTAACATGTCAACAATAAGGCTGTATTTTCGCCATATAAATATGCAGGGCCCTTATAGGCCCCTGCATAAAAACTGAAATAAACAAAACCTGGAACAAAATCTTATAATCTGTGGGAAAACCCGACTTTTAATTGTAACACCAAACTGTCGTTTAGTTTTCAATTTCCTGGTCGTATCTATCATCAAAAGTAAGACATTTTAACTTAGAGGATTTGCTGTACAATAACACCATTCCCACGAGCATGCGCAGAAGTGCCTATCTAGCGGCTCTTATAAATAGATAGGTCGAACCTCCAGAGCCGGCAGCAAGTGACATTACATTTGAAAGGCACAGCACAGAAAGGCAACCCAAACATCTGTATTTTTGCACACTATGGCATTGTTTACAAGACGCATTCGCCCAGATCTTTAATTTTGCGTATGTTTCCTGCCTAAATTAACTTCGATGTTACAAAAAAAGTCAATAGTTTGCTAAAAAAAAATTAATAAAATCGCTCAATGAATCGACAGTCTGTATACGGCATGCAGCCATAAGCAGTCAGCATTCAAATGCAGAGACACTTTTTATCGGACAAATTTTGATATATCAAAGGATACTTAATTAGTATCATATTTAGCTGACCATGCATGCTGACAAAGTGTAAATTTAATTATAACGAAGGTTGAAACTTAGCTCATCATCTGTTGCTTAACTGCCTTTCTTCGTGGGCTTTCATATGCAGTCACAGATGCAGGGAGCGTTCATTTTTCATCTTATGATGTATGCTATGATGTTATGATGTGGTATGATATTATTTCAGGCAGGCTGGCAATGATAGTCAGGGTTTAGAGGCATCACAATTGATGCATTTGTCACATTTTCTCACGTGTCTATTATTTGATATGGAGATTTGTTTGCGAATATTTCTTCTCAAGATTTTTTTTCTAGAGATTTACACAATGCAAGGCCTAAGGAGGTTTAATGTCCTTGTCAGAGACCTGGCAGCTGTGAGACCCTGTGTATGATTAATGCGAACATCAAGAAACGTCTGTATTGATAGACACCCCTTTATAGATAGATAGATAGATAGATAGATAGATAGATAGATAGATAGATAGATAGATAGATAGATAGATAGATGAAACACAATCTGCTGAATTAACAATGCAGATTTAGAACAAAGGTTGATCTATTGACATTCAAAACAATTTGAAATGCAACTTCTTTAGTTAGTCCAGCTTTTGACATTGTCATGATAGATGACCATTTTCTTCTGAAAAAAATACAGGCTTAAAAGAATATTCATTCATTCATTCGTTTATTTATTTATTTATTTATTTATTTATTTATTTACAAAAAAATATATAAAATACTTCCTTTTAAAAATATACATTTATTCATTCTTTCAACTATTTATTTATTTATCTATTTATTTGTTGTTGTTTTTTTACACTGATTTATTCCCTTTACGCAGCGCGCTACAAGCTGAGCTTTTGTCTTCAGTTTCGACGTATTAACCTTGCGGCAAGCCAACCAAAATTTCAGCACTTGAACACTCAGCTGATATGGATTCCTATCCCCTAATTTAGCGCCTTCAGTGTCCTCTTTTGTGAGTTGTCTATCAGCCATTCTGGGAGAAAATCATTACCGATGCTATATTAGCAAAATTTGCAGAAGTGATACCAAAACGTTTGTTGGTCTTTACCGGAAAGTCATGCAATCTCACAACCTCAACTGTCAAGATGAAGCCGCAAATCACATTCTTTGTGATAAGGACGGATCCCTTGATTTCCCGGAACTTCGCTGTAACAGATGAATCCAGGTCACGCTTGAGCCACGCTGAGCACGACCAGTGAGTTATAATGCCAGCATGCGGCAGTGCTATGTGTTCGTGTAACTGGATAAATATTTTGAGGCTATTTAGGCCTACATGGAATTTGGTACGTGTTGGCTTTTATCACCAAAGGTGGCACATTTAGAATGCCTTATACGCCCTAGGTTACCTCCGCTTTCCATGTTTGTCATTTAATGTTCAGTTTTAATGCCCGTTAGATCATTCCAAGCTCAGTATCAGCTCAGTGAAGCAGGGGTAGTAGGGTACCGGTACTCGATATAGGCCTAGCAAAGCAAAGCAAGGGTACTCGATATAGGCCTAAGCTAGGTAATTGTTTACCCATATTTTCACCATTTAAAAGCAAAGAAAGTGTTAACAGTAGAAAATACGTCGATTAAGCAGGCGGGTATCACAATAAAAAAAAAAAAAAAAAAAAAAAACAGTATATCGAGATTCGATAGGTCGATGTACCTTAACCTTTTCCCGCTAGGTGCCGCATCTACGTGGGAATGGTCTACTTGAGACAACACTTGACAAATATACCACACAATACACCACATTGGAGAGCCGACAAAAGCTCCGAAAAATATGCTTCTCCCTAGTCTCCTTGTGACGAAAAATGGCTATTTCGACGCCTACATTATTTAAAAGGTGAATCACATGTGATCTACAAAATACAGTGTATATATATATATATATATATATATATATATATATATATATATATATATATATATATATATATATATATATATATATATATGTATATTAAGAGCTCAAAAATGGCTTTTTAATCTTTATCCATGCCGAATAGTTTCACTTTTATATTGTTACTTCCATGCAAAACTTAAAGATGAAAAAGGGTCCCTCTGTCAGTACAAGCTCTCTCGAGTCAATCAATTAATTGGCTGTTATATGTGATCACTAATGAGCTTGCATCAATAATTGTCTCAAAGCATCAACTGACTCCTGACATTTTTTGGTGCATTTGAACTTTACTTCCTTGCACAACATATTAGTCAAAGGATCAGATAATTCTGCAAAGATTTGAAAAAACTTCCTATATATATATATATAGCTAGCTAAGCATTACAAAAACGACGACAACGGACACTACACTGAAGAACAATAAATGAAGGAATAGAACATTACAAAGACAAGACAGATAGTGGGGCACTCATGAAACGAATCAACTGACCCGATTATTTCCATCAAGAACTTCTGATTAGAACCTGTCATGTGCTACACTTATATAATGGCATTACATTGAAACCTTTTTGTGTTATCAATATAGTTTTGAACAGGGAGAAATATCAATTTATTATTCTCAAGGCTACAAGCAGCATAACTAAAAAGTAGAGTTTGAAGTGTGAAGGGAGCAAAGTTTATCGTAGCCAAATGCAATTTATTGCGAGGAATCAAATATCGCGGACAAGAGAAAAAGAAATGCAAGACATCTTCCATACCAGTACCGCACACACAATCAGGCGAATCTTCAACACCGATTTGAAACAAATGTTTGTTAAGCTGGCTGCGGCCCATGCGCAGTCGAGCATGTAATACAGCAGATTTTCTTTTACCAATATAATAAAGAGAAGGGTCTTTCACTGGGCATAAGGAGGGAGTCTGTATTTTCCTTTTAATTGTGACAGGGAAGGGGCATTCCGAGTATCTAAGGGAAGAAGGTTCCATAGGCATGTAGCAGAAGGATAAAAGGAATTATCAAACAGGACTTATCAAACATATCTGTACGAGCTCTAAAATGAGGTAAATCGAGCTGCCTGCGAGTGTTATAATTAAAAGTTGTATCAGGCGACGGGATATTTGGAAAGATGTGTCGTAGATAACTTGGTGTTAAATTATGAACAATTTTGTACATCTGAATCAATTTGATTTCTCACGCCTTTTGGAAAGTGTCCCCCACCCAGTCTCTTCATAGAGTTTTACTGTTGGAGTAGTTTTCATTGCCCCAGTGACTACCGGTGCCGCAACAAGCTGAACGTTTTCCACAAGGTTTTCATCATCCTGTGTACAGCCGTCCCATACCACACTGGCATACTCTAGAATAGGTCCCACATAAGATATGTAAATAATTTCCAATGTCTTGCGGTCCAAAACGTACTGTAGAGATTTCATGGCATTCAATTGCTTTGTTGCTTTCAAGATAATTTGGTTCCATTTGAGATCGGCTTTTATTGTCAAACCCAAATGTTTATGGTTGCTCACATTGTTCAATTGGTGTCCTTGGAACGAAAGTGGGGGGGTGGGGGTGATTTATTGGTTGTTGCTTCTTAGAAATGATCATAGCATTTGTCTTTGACGCGTTAAAGGATACTAACCAGTCATTTGACCATTCTCAAACTGAAAGAAGATCTGAATTTAATTATGCAGCGGCTGCGATGGAATGGTCAACTGTAAGGAACAGGGAGGTATCGTCTGCAAAAAGCTTGATTTCAGGTTCGACTATTTTTACAATGTCGTTTATGTATATTAAGAAAAGAAGTGGTCCAAGAGCTGAACCTTGGGGAACGCCAGCATTAATTGGTCCCCAATTAGATCTTTGGCCATTGATAACTACACATTGTTTTCGGTTAGAAAGGTAATCACTGAACTACGAAAGAATATGTCCAGTTATACCGCTTTTGGCTAACTTATGCAGTAAGCCTTGATGCTAAACTTTGTCGAATGCCTTGCTTATATGTAAAAAAAAAAAAAGAGTCTAACCTCTTTCTGTAAATCAACAGCCAAACATAATTCATGATAGAGAGAAAGTCGCTGATTAACAGTGGAGTCCCGGGTATCAGGGACGTGCTATAGCACGTCCCTGGGGGTGTAAACCCAGATTGATTTGCGCTTATAATCATGTTGTCTCTAAAGAAGGTAAAAACGTGTTTAAATATAATTTTCTCCATGACTTTTCCTGTACAGCTGAGCAAAGATATAGACCTGTAATTGTTACATGAATTTGTTTCGCCTTTTTTGTACAGAGGACAAACATTGGCCTTTTTCCACTCAGAAGGAAAAATGTTATTCTGCAGAGATAGATTGAACAATTTGGTGAGAGGTTTATAAATTGAAGGTGCGGCTTCACGGAGCAGTTTGGGGCCAATATTGTCTGGACCTGTGGCCTTCGTGACCTCCAGTGATTTTAGACTATCCAGTACTTCACTTTCAGCTATCACTATTTCATTTAAAGTATTGTAAGGTAACTCGGGCTGTAGCAGATTAGGTGCAGTTGAAGAGTCAATGTTGCATTGACCCAGGAAAAAATCGTTGAAGGACTCCGCTTTGGACAGGTTATCGGTTACATGGTTATCGTTAATCAGTAGTGATGATATTGTAGCAGATTGATTGCCTTTCATAAAATGTTTAACTGTCTGCCACCATGCTTTTTTGCCCCTGGGACCATTAGGCAGGGTTTCCCAAAGATTTTTATTAAATTCACACTCAGCGACCTTTAATTTTTCTTGATAGGTATTGCGAAGTTTCTTGTATTTAGCCCATGCAGCAACACTTTCTTGAGTCGGCAGCAGTTGCCCTCGGGATTTAGATTTGGCCTTAGTATGTGCCCTCAGGACTTTGCGCTTAATTCCGCGAAGTGAAGAATTGTACCACGGAAGATCGTGAGGTCGGATTGTTACATATTTATTTGGAATACAGTGCCGTGCCGCTTGTAAAAAACGTTCCGACCGGCCAGACAGCATCTATCTGCATCATTAGACTCGAAACAACTTTCCCAATTGACACTATCCTGGTGATTTCTAAATTGATTAAAATCTGCTTGCTTGAAATCCCAAATATGTCTCACGTATACATGATCTTTTTTGCATTGAAATTTAATGTTGATTGAAATGATACAATGGTCACAGTTAGCTAGTGGACGATACACTCTATGTTCAGATAAAAAGTTGGGAATATTTGAAATAAATTGGTCCAAACATGTAGCCGTATTTTCGGTAATTCGTGTACGCTCGTCAATATGCATGGAGAATATATTAGCAGTGCAAAAGTCTCTTAACTTACGACCAGGAGGGGTACTGGAATCGGAATTAAGATCATCGTTTATAATAATATTCCGGATGCTGGTTTTCTTTACTAAATCGATACTATCTTGAAAATAATCCCAGAAAGAACTTGTTGCATTTGGAGGTCTGTACACCACACATAGAATTAATTTATTATTAAGTATTTTAGCCCAAAGTAGTTCTACATCAGGAGGTTCCAAATCATGACGCCTTGCAACTGATTCAGAACAATATAAGGCCACTCCGCCAGGGCGATCCCTACCGTGAAAGCCTGGCAAAAAAAAAGTGGATCGTCCGGTGTGAAGTCAGTCAAAAACGTTTCGGACAATGCTATTATGTCAAATTCATTAGCGATATCTGCACGAATGTGCCTTTGTTTAGACTTCTATTGTTTAAGTGACATAATTTAATATCACGATGGCCGCTTTCCGGACCAGGATTAAAAATTCTCCAAATGATTTTTTCATTTAAAAAAAAAAAAAAAAAAAAAAAAAAAAAAGCCCCCCCCCCCCAAATTAACAAGTCATAGCAATTGCATAGCAAGTCAGGTCAGTACACGGGACAGCTAGAGACTGTTTGCACATGGACAGCTGGAGGCTGTTTTTCTTTTTCTTTTTTTTTTTTTTTTTTCTTTTCTTATGTGATAATATAATATAAACTCAGATCAGTACATGAACAGCTAGAGGCTGTTTGCACATGGGCAGCTAGCTTTTTTGTTCTTTATTCTTATGTGATAGTTTTGTGTAAACCGTGGAACTTGTCATTAGTCAGTGTGTTAGAACTTGTAAAAGTTCTGTTTGTGTTTTTTTTCAGCACATTGCGATTTATGTCTATGATAACTTACATTCCAGCAGGTCAGTGAATGACACGAAATGGATGGGATGATGATGATGATGCTCTTTTTAAATGTTTTATGTGATATTTTATGAAGTGTACAACTTAGGATCTTCATTGATAGACACTAGTCAGTTGTATAAGGTGCAAATGAGGTTGTGGTTTCTTTATGTGGTGCTGTAATTGTGTAGTCATTAGTGTTGTAGATCTCTGTGAAAACTAAACTGTGTGAGTAATTTATGACTGCATTTAATTCTTCTTGGTGCAGAATGTTCAGTGGTGCTCAACAGATTTCTGACATAAACATGATGAAACACAAGTAGATTGTTAGTGTAGATACCTGGTGTTGAGCTCAACTTACAGCTTTAATACATACTGTCGGGTAATACTGGTGAATGAAGTCAATGTGATCCAGGATAATAAAGAAATTGGCATTTCACTCAAAGAATTTTACTTTTTTTTTTGTTTTATATATGTGAATGACTTAAATTTAAGTGCCAGGAAAAGCTGTTTTGACACTATCAAAATGACTAAAATCCAGGAGCTTACGGGGGCGCTGCCCCCTAGACCCCGTCGGGGCACCGCCCCGAACCCCGGGTGGGGGCCTGCCGGCCCCCAAACCCCCGGCCACATTCTTTTCTCCCCCCCCCCCAAAAAAAATTCTGGATCCGCACCTGATATACGTTGTAAATGCAATACATCGACGGATTAAACACGAGTACTTTTGACTACTACAGAACACATAATATGTAGCTACAAGTATGCTTAATAACAAGACAGTACTTCGTCGAATAATTATATAGCTGGTATACAGCAAACACGTGCGTAGATTACCATCAAAAATGTCAACACAAGGAGTTGCGGTGTCAATGACGTCAATATACGAATAACACGGGTACATAATCACGGTTGTGTAATGTAGGTAAGCAAAAACAGCCCCAACAAAGTGAACATGAATGACATGTAGTACACAAATGCATAAGCAATGTATAACTGGCAAGTACTTTATGTCAGTTATAAAAAAAAAAAAAAACAAATAATAGAAATACATCCGCTTGACCCCAAATGCAATTTGCCGCTTCTGATGAGTGCAGAGGCGCATATCAATCGCCATGACGGGAGTGATGGCCTCATACAAATCTCGTAAATACAGGTAGGAACAGATAACAATTTAAGTACGTCAGTATGTTGTACACATCGAGGGCAAACAGATGTGATTTGGTAAGCCAGACACATAAAAGAGAACAAAATAAAACGAAAATGATAGCGAGGTTTTGGCGTTCATACATGTGTACTTCGCTCAGGAAAAAGGGAAGTGTGGGATCCAAGAAATGTAAAAGCGAATCGTCACAGAGGCTCCATTTAGTAGTTCCATATTCCCATGTGGTAATTAAACATAAGCTTCAAAATCCGGTGTGGCACTGCAAGGCCAACGTAACAGTGCGTCCACGTATATGTTGATAGCCACGACCGTGGAGTCTAGCATGAGCACATATTTCATTTGTTATCGAAACACAGATGAAGTGTCCCAGTTTCAGGTTTTGCAGTTATTTTGATAGGTGATATAAACGAACACACACAAAAATTCAGGAAAAAAAAACTTGTATATCTTGTTTTACGAATAATCGTTTCACAGGCACTTTAACACTTAGTCTATAATGACACAAAATGCGCATGTGGCAAGGTTTGCAAACACCGTTTCAGCTCTTTCCGCATTGCGTTCAGGATAACTCACTACATTTCGCTACTGGGCTGTGTAAAAACAGTCTTTGATTGAATATTCTGTCCAATATAAAACTACTCTTTTTGTTCGTGGTATTGTGCAAACATGTGCGAAGGATGTTTGATTATATGTCACAAGTGATGTGGAGTACCTATGATGCACATAAACAAACATGGCACACACAGTCAGTGCTGGAAGTAGGCTTAGGTCATTTTTGTGCGATAAATACCCAATTAAGCATAGAGAAAAAACAACATCTAACATGCACGGAGAATCACTTGGTCACTTGTAATTTTCTCCACCGGCAAAGAGCCCTCGTGAGGGAAAGATTGTAATTCACTGTCAGCCATAGAGGATTCTTTATTGTACAGTTATGGACTTTTCAGTGGATAGACATGCTGTGATATCGAACAGAAAAACCAATGTCGACTGCGGCAAAGCGGAGGTTGGCATTGGCTTTTTAGTTCGGCTGACTTGTCAGTCAGCTGAGCTTATGTGGTGGTTAGGCATCCATCACTCATCCGTCGGCATCCACAATTCACACTTTCGACTTCTCCAAAAACACCGCCCAGATTCACCTAAAACTTGGTGCGAGTGTACCTTTTGTAGGTCCAGCGTTTGTTTTTGTTTTGTTTTGTTTTGTTTTTTTTTGGGGGGGGGGGGTTTGAAGGTCTTAAAAAGTTTTAATATGAAAGATTAACATGGAAATTTCTTGATATAGTTATAACTTTAATACTTTTTGGCCATATTTGTGTCAAACTTGGTAGGGATATACCTTTGATAAGTGTTTACCCATTTTGTCCTATCCCAAGTTCACAGAACCACAAGTGTGATGGTTTTCTAGGTCAGCTGAGTATGGGCTGTTCACACAGCCCTCTTGTTTTTCTGGTTGATATCAACGCATGTCGATCCACAGAAAAGCCCATAATTATTTTATTAAGCAAGAAGGGTATGAATTTCCAAATTTATTGTTAAAAAGTGATGAAATCTTAAATAGTGATTACAATGTTCAAAACACACACAGCTGTGGATATCGATTAGAAAAGAAAATGTCGACCTCCGCCTCTACCAGTTTCCTTGGACAATGGCAAGCAACGGTGACGCATGCGCATACACAAAGTTTATGCAATTGGCCAGCAGACATCACGTAATCGCAAAGCCTCACATGATGGGAATTCTCCAATCATAAACTGCTTATGCTTAGATTATTTAATAATCATTATTATCAACATCATCATTTACACATGTTTGTTTCCTGCACCGGAGAAAACATTGCTGAATTTCAAAGGAGCTATGGGAACCGAGCCAAGCTTTTTGTTCATTGCGTATATATTGTAGTAAGTTATTTGTACGTTTCTACGGGTACTCTTACAGTCTGATAAAGATGGATTTTTGTACTAAAGGCTCAACGAGAAGAATAAAGCCTGCACCAGTACAATGCTAGGCTGCATGAAGTAATAGAAAGTAAGAGCTTTTACATGTATGAAATCAGGCATATACAGTCTGACTTTGATCGATATTTTCTGCAACAAAGTACCTATGAAGGTGTATTCAAATACATGCATAGACATACAACTGCCACACATTGTTACATGTATGGGTACCCGTTGAGCGCATGCACATGACTAAAAGAAAACATTACAAAAATATTTGCAGTTGTTCGGCGTATATTAGGACTTGGTGAACTAGCAGGTTACAAACCAGACCAAGGGATGTGCTGGATGCTCTCTCCAGCAATACGATTGCCAAACAACAAACGTGACATGAACTGTGGGTCATGTTACATCTGCAGTAAAATTTATCTCGAATCGAAATGAAGTACCACACTTTACATATGTTTATCTTTTTTCACAGGAGATTTTTTTATTTAATCCTCAAACAGGATCATCATGATCCTCTTGTTATATATATTGTTTTGGGAAGGGAGCATTTAGAGAAAGAAACTTATCCAATTCCTATTTGGCTATGGCTTTGGCTGGGACTTACGTTCGGTGCGGTCGTATATCCAATCCTCCTGTGTATTTCCTCTCCAAAGCTACATACCAACCAGATTTTCTCCGAAAACTCCTGTCTGACATTAACTGCTGCCATGCATTTAGTTCTTATGTTTCTTTATTGTACGTACCAGATGGTTACGTGTATAAAGACGAAGTTGATGTACTTGGGTGTGCGCACGAGTTTTCAATGTTGATATATATAATATCCTATCACAGGACTTACCACACATATGTATCCCACCCATTAATATATCTTGTGACAAAACAAGTTCGCTAGTCAGATGTCCGGATCACAGTGCTACGTTTATGCAGTGGTTGAGTCTAGGCCATAGCCTCTGTCTTCTTTGACTTTGTTTCACGAGACCAAAGATAGAAAGTTATAAGTCAAAACTAGATTATACAAATATGTCACTGGGTTAAAAACTCAGGTCACAGTGACATGCATGTTTAATATACATCAGATTCTTTAGACAATAATATCCCTGTCTGTTGACTCTGCATCCTGGACTTTCGCATTCAAGGCCTAAGTGCATACCATGCAATTGAAGTACTTCAAATATGCATGTAAAAGTGATACATCTCCTCAGGTGGGCTACAAGCCGGTTACCTAAGTTTTGGCTTTGTTTCAAAAAACTCATACACCTCATATCCATATGCATCAGGGTAAATGTTTATAATAGTAAAATTGGCCACCAGTTAAAGAATCTGGATTGCAACCATATCAATTTGTTATGAGCATTATTTTTGACTTTTGCGTCTTTATTTTTTACTCCATTGATAAAACTCAATACATGTACACACGGTCTAAAATACATGGACTAATAAAATTAGGTCACTGTGTGAACTGTTTGGGTACATGACATCCATATATTATCAGCTAAAACAGCTCATCTGAGGAGAGCTCAGTTCTCTGATTTGTCCTGCCTATCTTACAGCACCACAAGCTGAGACTGTGGCTGATGATCAGCTCATCTGGGCTCAAGTCAGTTGAGCAACGTCTCTATTTTCACAAATTGCAGGTAGGTTTATTAGAGTCCCAAGTGTTTCATTGAATAATATGTTTTGCACTGTTTATTTCAGCGCTGTATCTTTTCACTTTTGCACAGTGCCAAATGTTGTGGTAGGTATTTCACTCTTGTCAGACACAGAACCAATTGGTATTTTCAAGCATGTTTAGCTCTGCGTGTAGATAGGTTCCTTATGTTTGATAGCATTGTATCTGTGCGGTTCTATTTTAGTTATGGAGAAAGCCAACAGAAACAACTCACTGCTGTCTTCTAAAAGGTTTTATTTTTTTCCTCAGCACCAATTTGTGATGTCGTTGGATT
The DNA here is from genome assembly GCA_964020975.1 of Hermodice carunculata. Taxonomy (NCBI): domain Eukaryota; kingdom Metazoa; phylum Annelida; class Polychaeta; order Eunicida; family Amphinomidae; genus Hermodice; species Hermodice carunculata. The sequence continues at coordinate 28,103,384 of OZ026617.1, forward strand.
AATAACGCAATCAGGATCTTCTTTTCCCCTTCTTTGGAGACATTGTCTACGAATCCTCAAACAACAGCACTTTGTTTCATTTTGCTTGTTGGTTTGATTTAATAATTAATGGATGAATATCTCCTCTATTAAACCTTTACCAAATTTACGCGAGTTTCTATTAGCATATTCTTATTTTTATACTTTTATGAATTTTGCAATGGTGTTTCAATATAGCATTCCCTTGCATGTCAGTCCATCGCTACCATGGAAATGTGGCATGTAAAAATTGATGGGGCCTCGTAACAGCATATTATCATGTGAGGAGTTGGATTTTGGATTTGATAAATCAGTCTTCAGAGAGAGGTTGATCCCTCACCACCAAGGTTTGACGTGGCCAAAATCACTTTACCACACAAGCAGATCTTAAAACGTACGTTTGAACTAAGCGTATTAAAGTCCATGTCGCATCATGTCATTTCGCATGTAAATGCAGGTAATGACATATAATGAACAGAAGTCGAAATTTTTAGCATGCAAATGAGACCCCATATGGACACAGTAAGCGCATAAATGTGCTGTTGCTGTGCGTAATCTCGCAAAACACTGTTTCTCGTGAATTCCTCGTTCAGTCTTGCGAAATTCACACTGCGCACGCAGTCTGGGGAAATTCGGTGTCTCGAAAAAGCTGGTGCATCAGCGAATACAATCGTGCGGCCAACTCTATTTTGAGGCGTACATTGATATTACGGAAAACCAAACTAGAAAACCATGACAGAATGCGTGATGACATCATGTTCCACCTGATTTGTTGAACATTGTACTGAAATATGTTGCCAAATGTAACTTTAAATGAGATCAAAGTTTCCCTACTACGATTAACACGCAATCCCTTTTCCTGCCACTGTCAACTCTTTGGAACTGTACCAATTTTACACAATAGACCTGATATATACAAACATTCTATGATCACTTTTGGTAAGAACTCAACTAGTCTTTATCTGGCCAATATTGACATGTTGGGAAAAAAGACACTTTAATAGCTAAAGTTTAGCTATGAAAGTGTTTTTTGTTCGTTTGTTTATTTGTTTTTTGTTTGGTTGGTTGGTTGGTTGGTTGGTTTTTTTTTTTTTTTTTTTTTTTGGTGGGGGGTTGGTTTTGTTTTTGTTTTTTCTTTTGTTTTTTTTTTCATTATTTCATGTTCGGAACGAGCGGGACTCGAACCTGCAACCTTTGGCACCAGTCGCCTAGCTGAAATGGGAAACGCACATATCCACTCGACCAAATCCCCATTCCTAAAAAGAATGGTTCAATGGAGGTAGTTATGTGAGAGTGCCATATCAACACGGTAATGCAGTATATTTACTGAGTCAGCATTTATTTCCAGAATCGGGGACTTAAATCCACCAGCATTAAGGAAATGCCGAAAATATATATTTCATGTTCGGAACGAGGGGGACTCGAACCTGCAACCTTTGGCACCAGTCGCCTAGCTGAAATGGGAAAATAATTATGACATAATTTATGTCAATATTGGCTTTGGGCTCGAGCTAGCACAAATATCATGAAAATCATGAAAATTAAACCACATAAAAATACCTGCATTTAAACATTCAGAGGTGATAGCGGTAAATATTATCCATCTGTGTATTTCATTAATTGCTTACTTGTCAATTTCACGGTAGCACATGTAAGAGGACCTTTATCTTTCTACAAACTCAACAAACAACACTCACAAAAGTAATATAGAAATGGATCAGGAAAACATTTTCTTTATCAGGGAGTACAACCCAATATATACTGGGGCCCGTATCTATCTTGTCACATCCACACAGTACATAGAATCAACAATTCATTAAACATACACTTTCAGTTACTTCATCCGCAGCCAACTGGCATGGGGGCTTTGGTGATACGTCATTGACAGCACTGGGCTCTGGTGACACATCTCCATCATTTGGTTGGGACCCTGATGATGTAGATTCATTGTTTGCTAGAGCCTCACGTGATACAGCCTTGCTGGTGTCCGTTTTTTTTGTCCAGGAGTGGGTTTGCAATAAGAAAGATAGCAATTGGCAATCACTGTTAAAATATCATTATAACTGATATAACATTTTATATTTGATGCATTTTGCTGATCTTAACCAAAATTTGATTTAAATCTGTCGAAATATTTATATTCAAATTTCTTGAAATTAAACAATGTGTGGTAACATAGTTACATATACTGAGTTGCAGTTTGTGCAACAATTAATATGTTAATAGTTACATATTATAATGCCATCAACCAAACACAAAGTTGTCCTATACAAGGTACGGCTCTCAGTATTCCATGCGTGCATTTGCTTTTCAAAATCATAGATGCAAGAGAAAGTAAAACTGGGATGGGGGCAGGTGAAAGTTAGAAGCCTATGGGGACATTAACATTAGACTTACCCATATTTCTTGAAATGGTGACATCGGGCAAGCCATAGAAAATGTTAATGTGAAGGCTGGACTCGACTGTTTTCCAAATTTATTGAGGAAATTATTCAAAACGTCACCGGAGTTGTAGATATTAAGTTCAAATTGGCGAGGCCCACTTGTGAATTGAAAATGAGGTCATGTGACTGACAAGTCAATCTCTTGAGAGCGAGAGCGAGAGAGAGAGAGAGAGAGAGAGAGAGAGAGAGAGAGAGAGAGAGAGAGAGATTTTGGTATTGATTATGCCTTCCTTTGTGACATGCTGAAGTGCATGTTGATCCAGTTTCTCTGCATTGGCACTTACGAGTCATGCACCAAGCCATGCACTTCGCTTGACATCCACAACGCCCCGACATACCCATCATTCTGGCAGCAGTCTTTACTGTCAGAAGGGGTTCGAACTTCATTGTAGGTATAAATACTGTCCTTAGAAACAGAATTCCCGCCTGAGCCATAGTTAACACACACACACTCACTCGAGATAATAACATTGGTACCTTTTGCACTTGATTTAAAACGCACACCAAGTCCAAGCTGACAATTATAAAAAAACCTAATATCTGAAATGGGTCACAAACGTTTTGATGTCTATAACCTACCCAATACAGTTTGGTTTTGGTTGTCTCGCATCAAAAGCAAATGAAACCAGACTCAAATCTTTCCTTTAATAACAAGAAAAAACACCACTTGGCCCACGATGTTTAACTATTTCGAACAGGGCCTCCATAAGATTACAATAATCACCTCAATTACCATATGTCATTCAAAGTGCAAAAATGCTTGGGTTGACATGCCCATATGTACAATTAGTGCATTCCATAAAATGCCAATTCTTGAAATCAGTAGCTTACCTTATTGACGGAAATAAAATATGTATATAACTATAGTGATAACGATACTAAATTTCGTGTATATAAATGATACCATGTGTTCCACCTGTACTTCAGTACGTGCATATGTAAAATCGAAATATCAGTAGATTTTTGTTCACCTTGTTTGGCTGTAACATTTGTATTTCTTTTTCATAATGAGAATCTGTTATTTTATACATGATCAAAATGTAAATTTTGTGTTACAATGCTAGCCTGCAACTGTATCTCTTCAATGGCACCATTTAAAATGATACATGATATAATTACCGTCCACATTCAATGCCTCATGATTGGATGAATTTTTTATTGGCAGTTGAATGTTGAATAAGTGTCACATTTTATTAAATATTTTGGGATGAACTAATTTAAACGAAAAGTTCCTATTGGTTGCAATTCAATTTGCAAAGTCATCATGCTAACTTCAGAGCTACACATTATGCTCATAAATTGTACACAATGAAAGAAATACTTCAACATAGGTTTCACAAAAATAGCACAGATCAGTATGAATTAACATGTCCAGAATGAGAATGTCATCAAGGCAAGTGATTCTTGTAATACAACTGTTTTCACAGAAATTATAAAATTTCCTGCAGAGCTACCAACTATAAGGTATCTGGATACATTACTGTGTTCTTCAGTAGAGCAAGAAAAGTCATTAGCAGCATGTTTTAAATATGACTTACTTGACCATTGAGCATTGCAGGTCCATAGGGCAATGAACGGACCAGTTATGGTCAACCTTCATAATATGTTTCACAATTTCAATGAACACCGTCATAGGAGTTAAATATACACTTATCATTTCCTTTTCGTGTCTTTATTGAATCTCCAAAAAGGATCTAAATTCAAGTTTTAAATGGTTGTAGAAACAATACTTCAAATGTTAGAGTAAATCTGGTGAATATAGACCTATTTCCAATATATCTAAGTACCATACTTTACACAGATGACACAACCTAAATCAATCCCCGTTGTCATTAAACTCTTGTATTCGTGCAGACAACAGTGACAATCTGTCACATATCAATATACCTCTTCAAACTGCAAGATTTTAAATTTTATTTCAAATACACACAAAACCAACTGCCAGAATACTTTACTCACATATTTTCAATTTCACCAATGACTTATCTTTACCAAACCAGATTTAGAAATACACCACCGCTTCCTGCTCCAAAAAGAAACAAGGCTCACAAATATGTCCCATATTTCACTCCATCCCTCCTCAAAAGGACACCTCCGTGTATTGCAGACAAACATGACACTCACACCAAACTACATTTGATCAGTCAATATTTAGAAACATGAACCATTGTAAATTGTTATGTATGCCATAATTAATCCCTCATAATAAGAATTTTGTCAAAGCATCATTTTTCCTCATTGCCTACTGTTCCACTCTACCGCTTTGTATCTTTTTTGCATACAAAGATCATTACCTGGGCAGCCCTAGTAATAGCGGATGATCTATGTCTATAACCCGGGTCATCCTGACTAATCGTTTCAAATTATGCACGATTGTTTATAAATTCTACATACAAGATTTTGTATATGTTCATAACTGGTGTACTTATGTTATTGTATGACAAATAAAATGAATTCTTAGTTCTGAGAAGCATGATTGCAAGACGTATACGGACTCCAAAGGTAAAGCACAATACTCAGCTCAGCAAAAGGTTACATTGTTTAGTTTTCTAAATAACACATATAAATAAATATACATATATTTAATTTTACGTTTCCAATGTTCACCCTCCTTCTCCCTGCCTGCATTCCACTTTCACCATTTATTAATTTATCGGTAAAAATGCAGAGTACTTACATTTTATGTCTATGCTTGAGTCTTACAATAGGAGCCCTAGATGGCAAACGTGAAGAAGTGAGCAATATGATTTCATGGTTATATTACTATTTTTAATTCTATTTGTGTCTTTTTGTCCAGAACCACTTCCTAGCAGTCATTACCCTATTCCGCAGTCCAAATTCTTTACTCTGCATAAGCTAACCTGTCACTGTCTAACCAAAATACATATGGAAGTACTATTGTCCATATTGCACACGTTCCTATGTAGATTTTTGAGTTAGGCTGTATTAGCCCAAATAAATTAAAGGGTCTTTAGCGGGTAACTACTCAGAACATGCTTCGGAGCCTATACCCGTACATGTCTCTCTGAGTAGCGTCTTCTTGTCTAAGCTAAATATTCAGCAAAGACAACCCGCATAACAATGAATAAAATGAACGTGGCAAATGATGTAATAGCTACATACGTGAAGTTTTGCTTATAAATGCATAGCTTCATTATGAAGGAAGAATACCTGTCAAACAAAACATAATTACTAAATTGTATAGTACAGATTGAGATAAGAACAATTTGACTTACCCCTGAGCCAGTATGTACCCTTTCTAGCTGGATAGCTTGTCCTGGTTAAACCACCTGTCAGTGTATAACCAAAATACAAAGTAACTGGGGCATTATATTCAGTCCCAGTGATTGTGAAATAAACAGTTGCAACCAGACCACCTGTACAAAGCAAGGGAAATCCTAACAAGTACTACAACACTGGACATCCTGCACCAGAAATGTAAAAAAAACCTATATGATGACACCCACCCCTCACACAGTTAAGCTCTATTTCACTGCTAACCCTGAGTCTATGTATCAACGTAATGTATCAGGTTTGTGACATTTGAGAAAATACTGTTAATTTTGAGTATTTTATTAATGTTGAGTAAATGTGCATTTAAGCATGTCAGAAAAGAATGACAGTCATTAGCATTTAAGTCAAAAACATATCATCAAAACAATTTTTCTTAACTCGATTTTATGTACAATTAGGCAAACACAAGTGTAACTGCCGTAGGCCGCTGCTTGCTACCGATAGCCCAGGGGGTTTAACTTGACAGAAAACATGTAAGCCTAAAATGTCCGAAAGTAAATATTAAAACAGAATGATGCCAAAAGATAAAATTAAGTAGCAAAACAGTTAAGTCTAAAAACTGTAAAATTATTGCAGCCAAACTTTCTAATAATCTTTGGATATCAACAGCAAAATGAGTAGGGCAAGTCAGAAAAAAAATGAAAGTCATTAGTAATTAAGTCAAGAGAATGCAATGCAAATATAGCTTTTTTAACCAGATATCAAGTACAATTAGTCATCTTCACAACACGAGCACCAAATCGTCAACTTTAAAAAAATACGTTTTGATTGTCATGTAACTTCAGCAACCGACATCTAAAAGTAGTTCTTAAACATGACTTTTCTTTTGTAACCACTGCTCAGCTTACGACCGGATTGTAATAAAATGGAAAATAACAGAAATCATCTCTGGGTTTAGTCAAACAGATCGAATAATAATGCATGCAGTACTCTTTTTTATTTAATATATTGTAACATGTTTAGCGGCTTTCTATCAAGATATGACATACTTATGGCCACACAAATACGACCTTTAGATGGATGTCAACCCTCCATGTATTGATCATTTGTCTGACCAACAAACATGCATTTACGGATATAACAAATACATTCCTTATCTTCAACTTATTATTCAAAAGTTTTAGGCGTTAATGAGTTAATGTAACTATTGCATAACGGAGCTCTTTGATGACTTTCATCTCAAAACAGCATGTAGAAAATTCTCCAAATTCACAACTATCTCATTAATCAACATTGGCATTGAAGCCAAAAGATACATTATCAGGGTATGATGTAGTTTGCCATAGATTATGATTATAATTTTGAATTTTTCATCCAATAATAACCAGTTTCAATAAATTCACTTCGTTTTGCTGCTTTGCTTGTTTTATTTTATTTCTCTGATGGCACAAAACTGCGAATGAGAAAGCAAAGTGAAACAGTATCTAAGTATAGGTGAAATTATATCAAGCATGCGGAAAATGTTTAAAGGAAAGATTTCAGTTAAAAAACGTAAATTACAAACAATGAAACACACATGTAAACCTAACAAGTGAAAATAACAAATTATACATAAAGAATTAGCCAAAAAACCGGCAGTATAGAAAAGGATACATGAATATCGATGATACTTTGATCTCTAAAAATGGAGAAAGGGAAAGCTTCCTGGTGCCCAAGCACATTATAGCATCATTGTATAAAACTGATCACTATACAGCTATACTGTCAATATCATATATCAATTTTCTTCCAAGAACAATTACATTAAAAAGGAACTTGATGGTGAGTGAAAAGCCCGAGTTCAGTTGACCTAAGCTTGTTCACAGAATCAAAGTTGTAACTGAATAGACCTCTAGCTGAGCGGATATGACATTAAGAAGTATTTCTTAGATTTGACTAAAGAAAAAATCATTCAAAATATAAATTTTACTGGAGCATGCGAAATTGAAAAATATTGAAAGACAACTTTGAAAAGCACATTTCTCAAGCTAGCAACTTTTGAGTAAGCAAGTAAGTTTTATTTCTGTACCATCAGGCCACAGGCCTATGGTACAATATATATATTCAGTAAATCATGATGTTTGAGGGACCTATTCTCCATCGTATTTCTCGATTGTAATGGAACATTTTTTCTACATTTCAAACATAAATTTATTTCAAAAATAGTCTTCCTTCTTTTGACTGCCCGGAATACATAGATCGCTACCTGCCATGTAATGGAAAGATTTTTCTGTAATTAATAATCCCATGTCAGTTGTGATTATGGGTGATCTAAATTCAAAAGCAGTGAATTGACCAGACCACATCACAGATGACAGTTGGAACCATATGCCTATGGAAGACTGGTATGAACCAGATCCATTTAATATCCCTAGAAAGTCAAGTGATGAGAATAACAAAGTAAAATCATTTGGTAAAACACTTCTTTTTGTATGTCAGAATCTAAATATTCATATTTTAAATGGACGCTGTGGCAAGCACCTTTTAAGATGCAGTAAGTGAGGATAATTTGGATTAAAGCTTAAGCTGTTGTAATATTAACGATAATAATATAAATATTGCACAAGAACATTTAGTATCCTGTTTCTGTGGCATTGTTTGTCGCAAAAAAAGAATATTAAGAGAAAATGTAGAGTTCTTTAACTTCTTCACAAGTTCACTTTTGAAAGCACATGCCATGACATGTGTGTTGGTGTCCGTTGCAGCAGTCCTAAACAGAGTTAGCTTAGGAAGTGCTCCTTTACCTTGGCACAGTCGGCTAGCAAAGTCAATAAGGGATGCAGCCAAAGATATTGACACTCCATGCTCCGAGATGACGGTGGTGGTAATTGGCTGAAAAATACAACAAATATAATTAATACATGAGGAAAGAAAGGGGAGAGAGAAATAGTACATATTATCATGACACTCGTGAATCCATGACTGTAAGTAAGTGCCAAATCAACTCATATGAAAACAACAGTCTTTTAATTACAGGAACTAGTAAACCAGGCTTTTCTGTTACTGAAATGTATACACCCATGTACCTGCAAAAATAATACAAGACTTCTAGCATATTAGCAAGACTTTTGTGGAGACAATTTTATCTATTTTCATAGCTAAAAGAACATTTGGGCTGAGGTTCCCCTACATCAACTATTTTTCAGATTTATATGCCCCTTTCCCCCTCAACTCAAGACCGACAACTTTCAAGGTCTGTTCCCCAGGCTAGCATACTGCCCTGTGACAGTAATGCCCCCTGTAAAAATTATGATATTAGGCCCTTAAAATATTGCATTCTGCGCACTCTGAAGCATATTTTCATGAAACGACACATTTGTTTTGTTAAGAAAAAAAAATCGGCAGCAATTCCCCTGGACCATACCATTTTTCAATTTTACCCCCCCCCCCCTCCCCTTCCTCGTACACGTCAGCCCACCAACTGGCACAGCTGTCCCAATCTAAGCTAAATGCAGGCAGGGCATCTTATCAATATAAACAGAAATGAAATCTTCCACACCAAACATGCACCCAAGCCCCTGTCTTGGGATTGTGATGTGATTCATATTCACACTTTGTGTCAGGACATCTGAGCTTACCCACTCATAATTTCACTGAAAGACAAAGTTCACGCTATTTAAGTTCATTTACTTTGAGTTCGGCAACACGGTCAGTAATTGAAGAGTGTCCCATCGTAAATTCCGTCCCTGTTAGAGCTGTTTTTGCTCTCCCATCCTTATATTCTTTCTGTGATGGCTATCATTGTCTGTGTGGTTACGCAAGACATTTTTAACCATTCCCTCCATACACGACTACCTTTTGGCATACAACATCAAAACATGTTCCAGTATCTTCCACTTTCTCGCACCATAACACACACTCTCTGCCTTGTGAGTCCTTCTCTTTCAGACACGACCATCTCCACTTACTTTTGTTCAGTTTTTCCCGGTTAGAAAGTGTGTCTCCCTCCTTCAAAGACATTGAACATTGTTGCTCTCTCTGCCACAGCGTGCAATGAGTCAAGCACGTTGGCCCATCTTTCAACAGAAATGTACACAAAATGTCAAAACACACAGATTCGTTGTCTGACTGGGATTCAACATTCCATTTACATGGATGTCTCTGCCCTGAACAAAACAGTTTCTATTGACACTATGCAGCAACTGTCATGAACAAATTAAGCTGAGGCCTTGCATGAAAACAGCATATATACTTTCCAGCTATTGTTTGATGGTGCAGAGTAAGCGCTTTCATTTTGACCATGTTGTTGGAGTTGTAAAATTGCAAAAAAGAATACAGCATGACCAGTTAAACAAATTAACAACTATGGGTAGCTAGGAGGGTTCCTGTGATTTTGAAGCCATTGGGTGAACAGTTTTGGCGGTTTTTTTCAGATATGGCCAAACATGAAAAAAAAAATCTTAAAAAATACAAAAATCATAGGAGTATGACCATTCAAGCAAACTTGGTGGACACTCTGTAAAGGAGGTTGCCAGCACGTTTGAAGTAAATTCCGCTGACGGTTTCAGAGAAGTTGAAAATAACAAAAACACAATCATTAAAAAAAAAAAAAATAGACAAATGCATTGCCACCCGGTGAACAAATTGAGAACTGGGAGTTCCTAGGAGTGTTCCCGTGTGACATCAAAGCTATTGGTGAGCGCTTTCGGAGAAGATTTTTTAAGATTTGCCCAAAAAGGAAAAAAAAATATATTCATTTAAAAAATCAAAAAAAGGAAAAAAAACACTGACGCGTGACCATTAATAGTTTTAGAAAATTTGATAGAAACCACTTTAAGGTACTTTGCCGGCAAGTTTGAAGTGAATCTAGCTGACGGTCCCAGACAAGAAGTCAAAAATGTGAATTGTGAACAGACGACGGCAGAGCAATTGCATGATATCTGCTGGCTGATAAGCCAAAAAAAGTCCAATTCAGTATTTTGTTTTAGACAAAATTTTCTCCACAAAACTAACATGGGGAACCACGATATATTTTATAGTTCAGAAAAACATTACCCATGTTCACAAATTTTAACCCAACAATACAGCAAAGAGATTTAAAATTTACCGAAACACTAATATTCATCTTCCAAAACCAATGTGAAGAAACAAATTTTACTTCCGACTTGAGACAGACAGATAAAACAACACAGCTGGTGGTTTTAAACCGGTCGTCTCAACCTTTGAAATATTTTTCTTTAACTGCAGATTTCAGTGTTGCAAAACCATATAGGCCTAGGCCTAACCACTTAAAATCCACATTTTATCGATTGTGCCAAAAAGAAAAAGAGACAAGGGAGGCCTGTCAATTTTTAGACTTAGTTCTGCTGACTTGTCCAGTCATGTGAGTTTACACCAAAAGAAGAAAGTACGCCTATACTCCTTTTTGTGATATTTAAGGACCTGGGAAACACACTCTATCTTCATTATAACTGTGAGTCCAACAGCACAGCCTACAACACAACATAGCCAATGAAGTATTATCAAATCAATGTGGTAGCTATGTGGTGCTAAACATTTTTCAGCAAAATTCCCGTATGTACTGAGCTTCAAGATATTTTCCTAATCATGACATGAGTGCAAATAAATAACAGGTACCTGGCATCGCTACAAATTACTGTAGGCCTACCTTTTATTGCTGCACGGAGGACTATCTATTGATACCCTTTTGAGCAGGATGGCCTTACTGTGTTATTGTACTTTTTGAGGACAAAAGGAGAAAAGTCTTATGACATGATACAATTTGGCAATAGTCAAGTGAGTGTAAATATTTTGCAGTGGTGCCTGTAAACAACAGATTGCACCGCCAGTGTATTTCCACCACCTGACCGTAACATGGCAACCTGTGGACGATCGAGGGATGAAAAAATGCCTAGCTACAGTTGCAAACTGAGACATAGTGATGCAAACTGAGACATAACTATTCACAAATCAGGAAGATGAGAAATATATATTCAAAGGAGGCCTATACTGTACCGAAACACATAAAACAAGTTTGAGGACTGAGAGGCCTAAGTTACTGACAGTGAAAGTTAAATGAGGCTAAATGAGGTACCATTGTGGGACATATTAAAAAGTAGCTTGCCGCTTTATCAACAGCTACAAACACCTTGAGTTCTGGTATCTTTTCTGGTGCAATTTCTAATGGGTCTGCAACAATAACCATCCCTACAGTGCCATTAAATTATCAGGATAAAACTGTAGCTAGGCCTAACTAATATCTTGAATGTGAATGTTTGAATGTTTATTGCCACATATCATAACAATACATAGAAATAAAAAATAAATACACAATTTTCATATTACAAAATGGTAAGTACACATATAAGTAGTTTAACATATAATATGTGGCAGGGACATAGGAAACCTTTACGCGCTTATGGGTCCCTACTCCAATAAAGTCTATATAATCAGTTCTGCAAAAACAGTATAAAAAGTAATCAAACAATTTTATAATGCACCAGTACATGATAACAAGTGAAAAAAAAACGTACAAATGTTTATTTACAATCCTTTACGTAATGTTCTAAGTTGTTTGCAAAAAAAAATATATTTCCTTTTGAATAAATTGTTAGTGGCGATGTCTGTTAGAAATCTTGGTATATTGTTCGAAACTGAAGGTCCATGATATTTTATGCTAAATTTTGACCTCTTGCATTTGACTGCTTTTACATGATATTTGTGTTTTTGTCTTGAGTTCTGTGTATGTATCCCTGTATTAAATTTGAAAAAAATTATGGACGATTATTGGTCACTTGTTAGTCTTATGCTTATGCATGAATATACCTGTAAGGTAAACATAAATTTTTGGAAAGGGCATAATATTGAGGGAATCGAATAACAGAAAACTATGGGATTGAGGATGGGGGGGAAGTTATTATTCTGATTATCTTCATTTGGAGAGGTTCTAATTTTTCAAATTTGAAGGGTAAGTAGATGACCATAATATGTTACAATAAAAAAAATATGGATAGGCAAACGTGTAATAGAGATTAACTAAAGTTTTTCTACATAAATAAAGTCTTGCTTTAACCATAATTCCAACGACCTTTGCTATTTTATTGGCAGTGTATTCAATATGTATTTTCCAGTTTAGATTTTCGTCATTAGCACCCCTAAAAATTTTGTTACATTGACCTGCTCTATTTTGTTATCTTCAATTCAAATTTGAAATTGATCTTTTTTAAATATTGATTTGCTGAATGAATGGAATTACATATATATTTTTTTTAAGTTTACAGATAATTGATTCACTTTAAACCATTGTGATATTTTCCCCATTTCATTGTTTAATGTATCATTTACTTGTTTAGGATTTTTCCCTGTAATAAGAAAGGTGGTATTGTCTGCAAACAGAAGAGAAAATAATTCATCTGATACTAGATATAAATCATTAATATAAAGTAAAAATAACAATGGTCTTAAAATTGAAACTTGTGGTACACCACATTTTAAAGTTTGATGAGCAGAACATTCCCCATTATAGATTACACGTTGAATTCTATTAGATATATAATTTCTAAACCAGGTTAACGCAATACCCCGAATTCCATAAGATTCTAATTTTTCCAATAGAATTTTGTGGTTAATAGTGTCGAACGCTTTGGCTACATCCAAAAATTTTCCAATTACAATTCTTTATTTTCAAGTGAGTTTGTGACCTTGTCTAAAAACAGCGTGAGTGCCAATTCAGTCGAATAACCTTCCCGAAGTCCAAACTGATAGTCATATAATATTTTGTTTTCATTAAGGAATGTAATTCGGCGTTAATATATCGCTCTTTCTAGTAGTTTTGAAAATATTGGCAAAACTGAGACGGGGGCCTATAATTAGAGAATATAATTTCTATATCTACTGCTTTGATTACCCTACTATCAACCTCGTCCCAACCTGGACTAGTATGTTTCAACACAGTAATTAATGACATAACTTCCTGCTCTGTTGTAGGGGATAAAATAATGATTTGAGAATTGGTACGGGCAAGCATTCTCTTACACTTTTATTTGTTTGTGGTATTTTGTGAGCCAGTGTCGGTCCTACATTGATGAAATAATCATTAAATGAGTTTGCTATATCATGTGAATTTTCAAGGAGTTTACCATCATGTGTAAATAGAGAGTTTGAGGTTACATTGTTTTTCCTTTTACTTATAATTTGTTTTATAATTCTCCAAGACTTAGCTAAATTGCTTTTATTTTGTTCCATTATGCCTATATAATATTGACGTTTGGAGATACGAAGTAGGTGGTTCAACTTATTTTTATACGCAGTGTATATTCTTTTATCTATGTCGCCGTTTAGAAATTGAATGTATAGTTCATGTTTATGTTTTATAGATTTTAGTAAACATGCTGATATCTATGGCTTATATTTTTCTTTTCTGAATTTGTATTCGACCTTTGGAATGTATTTATTATAATGATAGGAAAATGATTCATGGAATTTTGAGTACGAAGACTGTGCACAGGTGGCGCCAGTCGTATGCTCCAATCAATTTGTTGAAGTGACTGCTTTAATCTCGAAAGAGTTGAATGGTTGATAATTCGTTTAATCTTAATAACGGGCTTCTTAATGATTTCTTCATACATTGTAATATGGAATAATGGGAGGTGGTCACTTATATCGCAGTACAAGATTCCACTATATGCAGAACTTTCTTCACCATAGTCTTTTGTAAAGATATTATCAATTAGTGTTGCTGAGGTGGATGTGACTCTTGTTGGCCGATTTATGAGGGGAATAAATGAGTTTGCATACATTATATCTTGTGGTTGGGGTTAGATTTTATGCTAGATTACACGCTGTTCTCCTGTTATTGAGCGGAGAGGAAATTTTGGTCCGACTTGCCTAAATTATTTAGCTGTTTTAAAAAATTAAATAAATAAAAAATCCTACGTCAAACATATGTCTACCTTTTGCATATTTTCATGAAAATGTTTTCTTGCTTTTTTTGAACTACAAAATATGAGTAAAGCCACCCACGTTGTCAGTACTGGTCATAATAATACCATAATGCAACACATCATCAGCAACTTTGGCTTTGGTAATAGAATTTCAGTTGAGTTAGTATAGTGACTGGGATTGTTGAGGTGCGTAGTTTTAATATTAAGCTCTGGTTCCACATTGCTGAACAAGCCAGGACAACTCGATCCACGTGTTTAATATTTGGGTCAATTTGGATCAGATTTGAAGAACGGGCAAAGTAAATAACATGTTGGAACAAATTATCCCAGCAGAGCATATATTCAACATTTGTAGGCCCAGGAAACAACTGAGAGAAAATTAATTCATTACATACCCTACAATATATCTTTTACCCCCCCCCCCCCCCTCCAAAAAAAAATACATATTTCTTTTCTGTCATGTACTTTCTCGGGAAATTCCTGAGCCCTAAAAGGAATAAGACTACAGGACAGAAAAAAATCAATAATGTTTGTCACAAAAGACACAATATTGCATGCGAAAGATATTTGGTACAGAAAAGAAACGAAACAGTATAGTGTATGAATAAAATCTATTGCTCACATCAGTATATTTTAGAGCCACACAATATAATTCTTCATATTTGTCATACCCTGGAAGGGTTATACGGTACGATTTGTGTCATGTGGTTATAAATATTTATGACTTTTATTTATTTGAAACATCTATTTGATGGGAACGAAATTTTATTTCAAAGGAAAGAGACAGTATTTCCCAACATGTTCTTTCAGGGCCTTTGTGCACTGTTAAAAGGAGGAGAAGAAGAAGCAGTTTGCCATTGCTACCTGTCGGTCTTTTGCATACATCCATTGCAAAACAGAGTTAGGCTACAGGGCTGACGCACAGAAAATAATCATGTACAAAGCAAACATGGCAAAACGATAGTTAGTAAAAAAAAAATGAAAAGATGCATGAAAACAGACAGTAGTGTTTACACAGAAAACACAATTTTATTGCAAACATGCGCTTATATACAGTAGAAAGACTTCTTGTTTCAGATCACATAAACTTTTTATTTTCTAAACGTATACATTTGGATTAAGCTATAAAGAACGATGAAATCACTCTAAGTGAAGAAATTGAATTTACTTGTTCAATGAAAACTTAAACTTTCCGTACATAATTTTCTTATGGGAAATGAAAGTATACATTTCTAGCAGCAAAACTGTATTTTGAATGAGGGTTTTTCATTCGTTATTACATCACACTCATAAAGTATGACTGGGACTGCTGCCCTCTTCCTAACAGCCCTCCTAGTGAATGCTCTATTGGAACTACTTGCTTCTGTTAGTTTAATCATACCTTTTGTTCTATTCACCTTGTGCCTGATTTTATCAACGTGGTATCGAAGTATCCCTTGACCTGTCGCTTCGATGGTAACATCCAAGTACTTATAAACATCTACCTCTATAACCTCAAACTTTCCAAAGATCAATTTTCTCCCTGCCTGTGCTTCTGACCCAGAATCATGAGCTTACTCTTTTTCTCACTGAACTCTAGGAGTCCAGCCTCCATTTCTCCCACAGCCGCCTGCCAATCTGAGATTTTATTATTCCTCTTTCATCTTACCCGGCCATCAGAACGATTTCTCCTATTTTTGAAGTTTATCCTGCATGGGCTATCCTACATCAATATGGAGGATAAGGTTTTAATTGTAATCTTTCATTTGATTTGTCACCCACGCTTTTAAGTTGTACACAAGCAAATGAGAGGCCATGGTGCATTTAGTAAAATACCGACGTATCCCTCTTTCAAAATGGCGTCATTTTCATTTTTTTTCTCCAATAGAACTTCAATTTGGTGCGTATTTACCCTTTTTAGACATAGGAGAAAGAAAATTCAGTATGATTAGCCCATTCAAGATAATTTTGGGATCACGAGTTGTTGGATTTTCATATTTTCGCAAGGCAATGTGGGGCAAAAACATGAAAAACCAACAACTCGTGATCCCAACATTATCCTAAATGGGCTACCCAAACTGGATTCTCTATATCATCTGCAAAAACAAAACAAAAAACAAACAAACAAACCTGGAATCCTCTCACTCCCCACCTTAACATCTGTTTCTCTCTCTAGCGACTGTTCACCCAACTCACATTGATACAAGGCAAACAAAATAGGGGATAAAACAAAATTGCTTCAACCCGATACACTTCTCTGCCCCTTCCACTTCGATATCCCCCAGACTCACCATACATTTTACATCTGCATATAAAGCTCTCAACACTTCCAAAATCCTGCCCTCAATAACATAACCCTTCCATTTTGGCCCACAATGTAGCTCTAAACACACCTATTCATATCCCTTTCAAATATCCACAAATGACATATATACCTTTTTGCTCCTCTTTCTTGCCATTTCTTATTCATGCACTAAAGACAAGGTAAAAACATGATCAACAACACTTCTACCTGGCCGGAAACCATTCTGGATCTCCCCGAGCATACTTTCTCTGTAACTACCCTCACACCACACATACAAAGATTTTTACTAATGTTATTGCTATTCCTCTGGACTGATCAAGCTGTAAAAACTGACGCCCTCTTTAAGATGTAAGTCATCCTCAGTTCCCTCTATTCCATTGGTGAAACCTTTGTCTCTAACACATTGTCAAACTACCAACACATACTTTCCAACAATTTCCCAAAGTACAGGCAACGAGTTTGCAAAGCAAATTAGGTCGTGCATGGCCAAAAAGTGGCCAGGTGAGAAAAAGATATTATCACTGCTAATAGTAGGTGCAAGTGGTAAATTATGCTCAATTTATGTTAACAGACAGAGTCTGCCTGTAAACCAATATATCGATAGTCATATTGAGTTACCCTGTTGAATCTTGTTTTGCTTGGGCAACTGTGTAATTCCCTGTTGTCAGATAGTTTGAGAGTTCTTGATGACATTTGGGTGGGAAAAAAAATGCTTGCCACACATTTTTATTCAGATAAGGCTGCTACAAGCATTAAATTAGGGCAGCTGTTTCTCTTCCTTTCTCTCTTTAAGATGTGTTAGTGATAGTATCACTAGTAAAATTGTTTGGCAAAGAAGGTAGCATTTGGGCGGCATACAGTGGTGAATAGTAGTAAAGAGTGGCAGGAAGCGGCACAGAGGAGCCAGCGGCACACAGTGGTGGTCGGTGGCAGGCCTGCTGACCCCCGCTGCCTGCCACTGTCTACCGCAGAAATCCAGTTGACACTTGTGGAGCTCAGCAGTGGTCAGGGGCAGACAGCAGAGGAGAGCCTTTCGCCGCTGTCTGCTGCGAACCACATTTCGTCCAAAAAAAAAAAACGTGTTAAAATGTTTACCCACTTTGTTTACACAGCGCATAAGGAACTTTACTCCAATGGGGGTTTTTTGTTCAGATAAGCAAAAATTTGGCTTGTGGATTTCATTCCAAAACAAATTCTGGCAGTTATTCATAAGGGTGGATGTGATGCAAGTTGTAGACCTGTGTGTGTGTGTGTGTGCAGAAACTTGGAAATGAAATTGAAAGTGCCATTCGTTGACTGCATGACAATCTTCAAAATTGGCCGTCATGAGGCAAGTTCTGCTTCCCATGCAATTTTTTTAAGTCACAATTTAGAGTTTATGTTTGGAATTTGGGGAAAACTTGAAAGATTTTGTTTTTGAGTAAATGTACTGATACTACAAACAAGTGGTGGAGCCGGCACTGATCGGCTGCGAAAGGAGTGATTGCTCTGAGTGACTACCATTGCCTATCTGATTTACCTTAGTTTGATCAATAAATGCAAATGATACAATAAAGCTTAAATTAACCTTCATAAAATTCATACTATTTCTCAGTGCATCAGTTTTATGGGCTGAATGTGCGGACTGATGTTGATGGATACAGTAACATAATGCATAGATGATCCATGCAGACAACCACATATAAAATGACCCTAGGAACCATCAACTCATTGTCCATGTGGTCTCTACGATGCCTCTATGAATCGTCTATGGGCTCTCCATGCTACCCAGCCTACGCACCAACTATGCAGGGTGTACACGTAGCAAATGCCAGTGCACCTCTAATGCGTTGGCTATTTGCATTTCGCGTAGAGCTGTTTGTAGTGACTTGGACTGCCTAGTTGCGTGCATAAATGATGTACAAACACATACGGGTCGTCTGCATGTTTTATTCCACTGGAGGCCACCAATCTCACCACTTCAAAACACCATGTGATTAACAACGTGCCCATATGAAAGGGGACCATCTCACAACTTGTACTGTGCACATATGAAATGTGCTATGAACATTACATCTCTCCCCTTTTTAATAAGTTGTGCAATCTGTTACTATCAGTCATTTATATCTTACTGCAAAAGTCCTTTTGAAAACATCCAACAAGTCCAACTGTTATCAACTCCATAATAATATTCTTGTCTGTCATCACAAAGTCTCTGTACCGCATGGGTGGGTGCCAGTTTCGGGCTGGAAACCTGCGCTGGATAACTGGCTGCCGGATCCCTGGATGTCCACCATTTGTGCTCTGTGTATCTGGTGCCCTTGAACCTGGTGTAAGAGTAGGCCTATCTATTGGCCACTCATCATAATTGTCATCTGGTTCAGGTGTTTCGAGGGGTCGCTTAGGGATCTGCTTGAAAAAGGAAACATTCCGAGTGATGGAATGTCCTGGTCTTTTTGCCATCACCATTGTTCCCGATCTTTCTGTCACTATATATGGTTATGGGTCAAACGCAGGAGTTCCCTTGGACTGGACAGTTTGTTTGACAAGCACACTGTCACCAATGTTTATGTGATTAGGTTTTGTATGACAGTTTTCTGCATTTTGTTTCAACCTCATTTTATACCGGGCATCTTTCTCACATAATTCACCCTCCTGCTCTGCTTGTGACGTAGTAGGAAGACATATATTCATGGTTCTCCCTAAAAACATTTCTGACAGAGACTTTCCTGTGGCTGTGTGTGGCGTGGCTCTGTAGTTTCTCAAGAAATCTACCACAGCACGCATTATTGGTGTGTTTTCAACATTTGCTGTACGTATGACTTTGACAAGATTTTTGATCATGTGCTCCACTTCTCCATTTGCATGAGGCCATAAGGGTGTTACTCCTCTGTGGTGGATTCCAAGACGTTTTGCAAAGAGTTTCATCTCTTCACTTTGGAATGGCAGTCCATTATCTGAGGTCATAATTAGTGGGGAACCTTGTTCGGCAAACAGAGCGTCCAACACTGGAATCACAGCTGCCACTGATGTCGATGAGACAAGTTTCATAAATGGATAACGTGAGTACAAGTCTGCCATTACTAACAACTATTTTCCATCTGGCAATGGGCCTTTAAAGTCAACGGCCACTTCTTACCATCCGCCATGTGGAAGTTCAGTCATGTGAAGTGGTTCTTGCTTTTTTTGATCTGTAGCCGCCTGGCACGGAATACAAGTACGGATCCGCTGTTCTACTTGTTTATCGATGTTTGGAAACCATACTTTGGTGAGAAGTAGTTGTTTGGTTTTGATTAACTCTTGGTGTCCTATGTGTGTTAGGTTAAATGCTGTTTGGTGCAAGCTTTTAGGAAGAACTAGTCTATGTCCACAAAGAACAAGGTCGCCTTCAGATGTAGTTGACAGTCCATCTTTAATTTTGGCACATGCTGCAATGAATTCACTGTCCACACCTGTCCGTTGCCTGGCACTTTCATTCCACTGACCATTCTGTATTAGCTCTATCAGTTTGATCGTGGTTGGGTCTGATAAAGTAGCTTCTCGCACTTGGGTGATATTTAGTGCACTTCGAACCGCTGCTCGTGCTATGGCATTTATATAATTTTCAGTTGCCTCGGCAACATTTGGCTGTGTCTCTCAGCGACTTGGGTGGCGTGATAAAAAGTCTGCAGGATTTAAATCATCTTTCCCTGGCCTGTACACAATCTTGGGGCAATATTCTTGGAGTTTGAGAGCTCATTTCTCAATTCTGGCTGAGGGTGCTTTGTTCATGAATGCTTTTTCGAGCGGGTTGTGATCTGTAAGAACAGATATATCAAGTCTATAGATATACAGATGAAAATTTTGACATCCCCACAAAATGGCAAGTGCTTCTCTTTCAAGCTGTGAATATTTCTGTTCTGTAGCGGTAAGCGCTCTGCTCACATAGGCTACAATCTGTTGGTCATTATTCGGGCTAGCTTTCTGGGTCAAAATCGCCGCAATCCCAACCAGGCTGCCGTCCACCAATAACTCTGAAATCTTATTTCGATCGAAGTATGACATAACAGGCTGTTCTGTTATCAGTCTTTTCAGGGTTTGTAGAACACTTTTGTGTTCGCCCGACCATTTCCATTCAGCATTCTTGGCTGTTTCTGGACAAAAGGTTGTGTTTTGTCAGACGTTTTTCAAGATTATCCAAACGTTTGAGCGCTAAAGAAAAGTTATTAGGCAAGGCTTCGTTTGGGTCTTTCCAAGGAATACGCAACATGTAATGGCTATCTGCATTTTTACAGGTATTACCCCATAATTCCAGAACTCTTTTGTCATCAATAGACATTGTTGTCTCAGTGAAAGGACCATTTTCAATTTCCCACAGTTTGTGTTTGTCAGAAATGGGAACATCTACATGTTCAGCCTCAGATTCAAGTAACTTCTGAGATAAAACAGCAGTGTCATGCACAATACAGATCTTGTCCGCAAATATATAATTTTTACGTATTTTATTCCCTATGTTGGTTTTTACTCTGGTTACTGTAATTTGAAATGCTTCTCTTTATATTTTTTACAATATTGTTGTGCCCTTATCGTCTGCTAATATATCTTAGTTTCTCTTAGCATAAATGTTAACAGTTTGCATGAGTCACGAACGCCATCAACATTTAAAGGTAAGAACATTTCAGATAACCTTATTGCAAAATTCACATGTAGGTGTGTTTTTACATTCATGCAATTTGCAATATTTCTGTTTATATTTTTTCACACTTTGTGACCCCCCCCCCCCCCCCCCGTCTACTGCCTCATTTCTGATTCTTTCTGTGAACCATATTCCAATTTTACTGTATATACTTATATCCTAACATATTGTAGATATTACCAAACTTTGATAAGGGTTGCTTTTTAGTCTCAATTTTTTCCATGCTCGCCAAAACACCAGAATTCAATGGATGGCAACATAATTTTAAATTGAAGCGCCCTTACTAGGATACACTTCAATAAACAGTTTTTCATTATTTGTTCTGATTGTAAACTGCACAAGGGATATCGGAGATTGACAGTGGTGGGTAATTATTTTAATGTTCGTCTTTTGTAGGAAAAGATTGTAGATATTACCAAACTTTGATAAGGGTTGCTTTTTAGTCTCAATTTTTTCCGTGCTCGCCAAAACACCAGAATTCAATGGATGGCAACATAATTTTAAATTGACAACCCAAGAAGCGCCCTTACTAGGATACACTTCAATAAACAGTTTTTCATTATTTGTTCTGATTGTAAACTGCACAAGGGATATCGGAGATTGACAGTGGTGGGTAAATATTTTAATGTTCGTCTTTTGTAGGAAAACAAAACAAAAATACAAAAAGGTGCTATAAGAAAGAATTTCTTTTTCAATTTATTGACACAAAAGCTGTGTGGACATTTAATAGTTCTTTGTCATTGTCCTTTTCAGCAAATTTTCAGTTTTGGTGCTATATGGTCCGGGTATCATTTCCCTAAATTCTCCCTGGTCTAGCTATCTAAACATGTAATTCTTAATTTGATATGTGCAGGCAGGTAGAAAAATATAGGTAGGTAGCTAAAGATTGGCAGGGATGTAGGTAGCTATTGATTCGCCAGCAGGCAGGTAAGAAGGTTGCTTTAGTAGATTGTTTCATGTTTAAACTCAACAGCATCGGAGCATGGAGATTGGTGAGGATAGTGAGGGAACTGTTGGTATGTTAGTTATTATAATTATGGAAATGTTTTTATTGTAATTATGGAAATATTTGTGCAAAATTTTGCTTCTGGCGCCAGGAATTTTCCAAAGAGAAACATTTAACCTGGTAAAGTTTTATGGGGATTATCTTCAGTCTTATTAACAGAGACAGTTGCATGCAAATTTGTCTTTGGTGTAACCTAATGCACAATCTTTTTTTTTTTTCAGTTTTGATTTTTTTTTTTCTTTATTGTTTTTTTTTTTTTTTTTTGAGCATGTAGCAACCACAATGTGCTGAAGAATCAGGTTGAGGGAGATATAGCATGAACGTTCTCTAAAGGTCTTCATTGTAGTGTGGATGATTAATAGAAAATGACTTATAATGGATGACAGAAATGCAGCTACATGATATATACCAAAACAATGCTATTAATTTTGAATTAATAGATAGAATGATATAGATGGTTTTGTAACATTCGTTTGGTACTGCAGATGCGGATTCCACGGGATAACGGAAGTTAACAATGGCGGGACCGGCAGCTATTAGTGAAAAGGAAGCCACTAGGTTTGTTTTTGTTTTTATCACGCAACGTCAAAAATAGCACACCTTGTTGTCACGTCAGCAATCATTTATCGCCAGATCGTATTCAAGGTCACCAGGGTCAATCAATGTTTCGAAACAAAATGGATCTCCCTTCTAAAAGGTGAGTTCAAGTTTGACGGAGATTGACCTTGACTCAATTTTAAGGTCACGGAGGTATTTTTACTTTGAAATTCTTGTGCATGATATTACAACCACCAAATGTGATAGGATCAAGAAACTTTCATGGTTTATACACCTTTGAGAGGCTTTCCTTTAATCTTGTGGGTGGCCGAGGGGTTTTTGGCCATTTTGTTTATTTACAGGATGTGCAGGCTTTGGCACTGCTATTTCGGGATGCTTTTCTTGCTACATTTTTTTAGGGGACCATGGACTGCTGTGATAACACTCTTTGACGTAATGGGTTCTTTGCTTATAGTGGATTCGCCGTTTCTAATTAGAGAACAGATGGCGATATGATTTTTTTTAAAATGACAATTTCTGCAGTCCTGGCATGAAGACGTATACCCCAAATGAACAGTTCCGCAGTTGGTCCTGGTCGAAGAGTGTAACAGGAATATCAGATATTGACATGTGAAGACTTATATTGATGTGTCTTATTCGTTCGGAAACTGAAACCTTTCATACTTCAAAATGTGTTATGAAGAAAGAAATGTTTGGTTAACAAAATATTGCCTGTCGGCTGCATGGATGTTAGATAGTAAACATTTACTTGCTCTACGTTGGAATGGTAGGTTCCAGGTGGTAAGTTTCAGGTTTACCTGCAATGCCGAAGGCTTAAAGCTCTCGTGAGCACGTTAATAAGCTATTATAATATAGCAGACGGTGTGAAAACAAGGTAACTGTGATTAAATGCTTAGTTTGCCGTGATATAACATCTGATACATCACGATGACCGTTCTTTTTGTTGTGCTTACTGCCACTGAATTACCACGCTATATGAATCCCTGCATTTCTATTTCACCATCATTTATAAAGTACGTAGAAATGTATGGCTGCTCAGTTCATTTAATAAAACAATTACAGAAAGTGTTCACAAAATATCTTTCACTAAAATGCAATGTTTTAATTACTTTTGGTTCCGCGTTCCAATGTTAATTAGCATGGTCAATAATAGATGGCGTGGTAATTCAGAGTCAGAGTCAGAAAACGTTTATTTGACAAAATATAATTGTTATGGATACAAACAGTATGTAATATTGTAACGCAAAAGTACCTGACAGCTAGATGCGTTAGAATACAAAAATTGATGAGTGTCTGGATGACCCCAATTCAGGACCTGAGTCTGCTATCACTGGGGCCACCAAAAATGAGGTGACGTAATAAACAAACTGATTATCACAAAAATACCATGAAATCCATAAAGAGACTGAGAATGACTAAAACATGTATACACAAAAAGTATTATTAGACAGGACTCGAATCAATTATTACATACAAAACAGTTTGGCACAGTGCATATATCTTGATACCTGTTAATAAATAAAACAGAGTATGAGTGTGTCTCAAACTTCTCAGTAATACAAGATGGAAGGGTTTTGATAAGGGATGGAACATAGTATCTTATACATTTTTCAGTGGTAATATTGGTGGGCCTAGGAGGAGGAATATTTTCTCTATTTCTGGTAAATGAAAATGAATCTGCACAGGAGGTGTATATAAATTGCTAAAGTATTGCGGCAATTCACTTTTAACATATCTTTAATAAAACTTAATTGATCTCAACTGAAAAACCTCACTCCCTTTTAAGATGTTTAATTTTTTAAAAAGTGGATCTGTGTGGGCATTAAATCTTTCTGAACACATAAGGCGTAGAGCTTTTTTCTGTAAAAGGATGATCCGTTAGCATGAAAAACCCCAGCCAAAGATAGAATAATTGATATATGAATAGAAGACAGAGAGTATTAAATTAGTAACAGAGCACTAGCCGGGATGTACTTGTGTAGTCTCTTAAACATACCAATAACTTTAGATAGTTTCTTTGCTACTATATTTACACGAACATTCCAATTTAAGTTTTCCTGAACTTTCAAGCCAAAAAGTTGAATTCTTCCACTTTTGGAATGAGAATATTATTAATTTTTAGATATAAAGTGAAATATATTCTCCTTTGGTAGAAATGAAATAACATGTATTTGGTTTTGCCTATGTTTAATGATAGTTGATTTGCTGCAAGCCAGTCGACTACCTTATTCAATTCCAAATTTATGCTTTTTGATGTGTCTTGTTCATACGATTCAGTATTGACATGAAAAGAAAGGCAACATAGAGGGCTTATTAAAGTTGTAACATCAGCATACTGAATAGATGTGAATTTGGAAGATGCTTTGTGCATGTCATTTGTGTAAATAATAAAAAGAAGAGGTCCAAGTATGGATCCTTATGGAACCCCGGTTTTGATAGGAAGTGGTTTGGAGCAGATATTGTCATATAAAAAAAACTGTGATCTATTCTCCCGGTAATTGCTAAACCAATGTAAAGCAGTGCCGATGATACCATAATGTTCCAATTTTCTACAAAGAATGTGATGATCCAAAGTATCAAAAGCTTTAGATAAGTCCAAAAATATAATTAAGGGCAGACTACCATGGTCAATAATTTAAATGGTTTGGTCCCAAAACTCCAGAGCAGCTGTTTCACTCGAATGCATCTTTTTAAATCCATGTTGGCTGTTATAGATTAGTGAATTTATTGTGAAATAATCATATAAATGACAATAGGCTACTTTTTCAAACATTTTTGACATGACCGGGAGTAGTGAAATTGGTCTATAATTCTCTAAAATATTTGTGTCGTCCTTCTTGTATAAAGGTACTACTTTTGCAATGTTTAGCTTATTTGAAAAATTCCTGTAGGTAGAGATTGGTTTATAATGAGAGTGAGAGGGTCAGCAAGACAAGGGATCAATTTTTTTTATTAGTTTCATAGATAAACCATCATGCCCAGTGCTTGATTTTGGCTTGATATCATTTATAATTTTGACTATGAGATCTGAGTTTATCTGCTTAAAATGAAACACATGGTAAATATTATCATTCAGATAATAAGAATACAATGGTTTATTTGATATGTCAATTTTGGCTGAGAGTTTTGGCCCGACATTTGTGAAAAATGTATTGAAATGATCTGCTATTGTTTCTTTATTTGTTATTTTTGTGTTAAGCAAATCAATATTGAAATCCCCGGCAATAGTTTTATCTGATGATTCGTTTGACAAATTTTCGACTATTAGTATAAATTCATTCAAAAACAGATCAATATCATTGTTAGCATCTCTGGACGGTCGATAATATTGCACAGTGTAAGCTTCTGTTCTAGTCCATTGCCCAATATGTCAATGAACAAACCTTCCCAAGTTTTATTGGGAGTACCAAAATCTCGAAATGTAAATTCAAAGTCATTGTGGAGATAAATACGTAATCCACTATGAGAACTACAAGTAGCTGCAAGAGGTATTGCAGTATAATTTTCTGATTCAAATAATGAGAGGTTATATAAATTTTGATGATCAATCCATGTTTCCTGAATGCATATAGCACTGAATTCGAAATCTTGTTTCTTTAGATCATAAATTAACATAAAAAAGTATCAAATTTGGCATTGAGGCTTTGGATATTTATGTCTAATAAAGAAAATATATGCTTCAGTGGCTTAAGATAATCGATAAGATCTTTTGCTTTAATGTGTGGAGAGTTAGCTGTAATGGTAATAGAGTGATCAGGGTCCTCTGGGTTATTAAATAATTCATTAAGACAATTGACAGATACACCACCAAAATGTCTTAAGATGTCCTCTTGTAATGCTCTAGAGTTTATTTAACCTTGGTATTGCAGGCATTGTTTTGACTGTGCCAAGCACTGACATTACTTGTCTGAAAGTCCAAACATAATATCTGACTATAACTGATAAAGTTTGTTGAGTAACATGAAAATGAGAACATAACGAGAAAATTACAACAAAGAGAGGAAATAAAAAAATGTTATCAATATTGAGAAAGTACAATACGGATGGGGAACAAAGAACGAGTATGGTGTCCCCCAGATGGTACATGCAAAAGTGTGCTTATATGCTACATCATACATTTCATTCATGCATATTCCGGGTATAAATCTCTGAATGGAAAATGCACTTTGAAATACCCAGTACAGCTGCAATATAAATTAAACTAAGAGTTATCCATGTACTAGAAATGATGCAAGATTCAAGTATGGCATTGTAAAGTTGTCTTAAAGAAAATTAAACACTTGTTTGAAGTTTTCTTTTTAAAAAAGGAAAAGGGGAAGTCTGCATCATCAGTAGGCAATCATAATTTGCAACTTTATGATTAGAATCCCTCAAAGAAAGGTCCATACTTTATCAATAAAAAAAAAAGAATATTGCATGGAATATACATGTAGTTTTGTTCCATTACACCTGATCATTGGGTTTTTATATATGAAGTATCAGAAATCTCATGCCATACTCACTATTCTATCATATGTCCAAGTCAAAACAGGTTATATTCGTACAGAATGTAGATGCTACTTTGCAGAAAAAGAAATAACCGTTTCAGGGTATCCACCCAAAAATCATGCTGCATGAAGAATAATGGTAAGTTCATCAGCATGCAGTATATATTTCGATCACTCTTTAACACTGAAACGACATATTTTATGTTGACCTTTGTTGAAGCCCCCCCCCCAAAAAAAAAAAAACAAAACAAAACAAATGAGAATACTATCATTCTTTTTACATAGCATGAAAAGCATTAATTACAGGACAGTTTGTTGGGAAAAAATGTAATTGACAATATTTACATTGTGATATGCTGATAAGCAAGCATGCCTTTTTCATGCACCATACAGGTTATTTTTCATCAATATAATTACATACGATTATCATGAAAGTAATACCTGTGGCATTTAGTCATATACTATCATAATAAAGGTTGTCTTGCCTTCCTTGCTGTTATATATTGTATGTATGCAATAAGAAGATAATATATGGATATAATAACAGAATATAAGATAATATGACAGTGATACAAGTGTGTTACATTCACATATGGTATCTTGGTATGATATATTGTATGTATGCAATATGAAGATAATATATACCTATAACAGCAAAACATAAGATGATGTGACAGTGATACAAGTGTGCTATCTAGACATGTGATCCCAGAATTACGGTACCCTACCTACATTAACACAAACATTTATATGTTAGCATAAAACGCACAGAGTTTGTGAGTTAATTTCAGGCCTAGAAAAATCTGTAAAGCCCAGTGATGAGTCACATATTTTATCAGTCAGTGTTAAACCAGAAATCAGATAGATTTACGTTTATAAATGATACGTCAAACGCTTCACTTAAAATCGATGAGAGTGTCCAAATTGAGTCCCAGCCATTCATCCAAGACTTCCTCTTTACTAGCCTTTGGGTGATAAGAGTCTTTCCCTTGTATCTCCAGCTGAACACACGGCCAGGAGTTCAGATGCTTCACACGTGATTGTCTCTTATCGCTTGGAGGCAGTGTGCGCCTGTGGGCCAAGATATCCTTTTTAAGGCTTCTGGTAATTGGCAGCAAGTCTGGTGACACGGATACTTTGGAGCAGTCTGGATGATCCTTTAAGTGTTTGGCACCTGCTAGCCACTCATTTCTCTCATCCGGATCTACAAAATGGATATATATGGCGGCATCTTCGTGTTGGCTCTGCCTATGTCAGGCTGAGAAACCAGTGGGAGAGGCATTCTAAATGCGAAGATACTTTGTCACAAAGTCTATACATTTCTTCCCTGTGTCTCCTTGCCGTTCACTGGCTGGACCTTTTAACCCTTGAATAGTATGGGACCACTTTCGTTTGTGGGTGGCCTCATCAATCACTTTGATTGATATAGCTTTTGCGAATTCCTTAAACTTCGAGGCCAGCCTTGGCAGGAAATCCTTTGTGATGATATTAACTCTGTCACTACAGTCCTGCAGACTGTTTTCTAATTGATTATAGAGCTCATTCAGCTCATCTAATTTTGTGAGCACACCTTGAATATCTAACATCAAGTCCCCTATCTCCTTTCTCAGGTCTCCTATCTCCACCTTTAGTAAAGCACAAATAGTATCCACAAGTTTAGGATCTGCAGTGTCTGCAGTGGACTTAACTCTTGATCTGGTTCCTTTGTCAGTCATTTTTTACTCTGCTGGCACCATTAAAAAAAGAACATGGACATGAAAGCAGTCATGCATGACTCCACCTGGGGACAAAATGTTCTAAGCCACCCTTGTTGTATGCCACATTGACCTGGTTATGCCTCACTGCACCTCGCTGTCAACTGTAGAGTCTATGGGTTTCCAATGCGAAAATTGTATGTCTCAAAAGTCACTTTTCTGTGAGAAAGTTCATAAAATGGACTTCACCTGGTGAATCCCTGTATATTGGTCTCCTGACAAGTCAAATTTGCAGAAAGTGGCTCCAGTTTATGCTGAAAGAGTGGCCACATTGACAGAGACCCGTGGCAAACATGTGCTGCAGTGCACCACTGAGAAAGTAGGTCCATGTGTACTCCCTATCGACACATGCCGCCAATGATGTGACAGCTAAATGTAGCAAAGTTACAAACTTATTATCCCAGTGATCCCCACACATGTAATTACAAGTCGATGCAAGTGCATTCATAGACACACTTGGTGAATAATCCTCCAGATGACCCGAACCAGTGTCAGTGAGTAGTACGACTAGGCCTAGAATTTTAAGCAGGCCTACCCTACCCATGCCTTTATTAAATATATATATATATACCATCTAATTCCTCTGGCTCCTCGCCCAAAATGAACTCTGCTAAACTGTCATTATTGGCACAAACCTTGCACTTAAAAAACCTCTGTTCCGTAAAAACAATCCAAATAGAACATGAAATGCTTCGAAAATAGGCCAGTACATGGCGAATTTGCCTGCTTGCCATCGTCGCTCACTCTCAACCGTGATATATTGATTTGTCACATGATCTTATTCAGCCAATCACGTTTGATTGACATCTTTCGTCTTGGGGTGCCCTATGAGGTTTTCACGTTCCAAGAAGCTTCCAAAAACTATATATGCATGATAGCCAAATGTAAGCCTAAGACACAGATATGATATACTTCCATTTCTGTTTTTTTATGATCAATATTTTAAGCGTAGGCCTATTTGGAAGGTTGTAACTTCCAATACAACGGTACAATCTTCACACCTGCGCCCCCACGCCCCCCCCCCCCCCATAAGGTCCCGCTCATCTTCAAAACGGTAAATTTTGCAGTGGAGGGAGTACACAAACAAAAGGGAACGGCATAAACAAAGCGATAAAAACAGGTGAAAATAGGCCAGGTAATCGCTTTTTTGCGTCCAATTTGGGAGATTTTCAACTTGAAACCATATTACAATATGCATTAAGTATGGCATGGCATTCATTGTTGATATATATCACTAGGAGGTTGTGAGACTCCGTCAGATCTGACTTAATTCTCACCGCCTCCTTAGTGATATATTGGTAACAATGAATGGCACGCCATACTTACTTCCTTAATTATAAACTATGACAAACATAGAGGTACAGCACTGATTAGCTTTTACACCACAAAATTTCATGCATAAAGATGAGTGTAATTATTTTACTACACTCATCTCTTTCCACGATCTATGTATGCAGTTATTAGACTGAGGGGCAGGCAAGTACACATTTATAGCCTGACAGGTAAGTACATTTGGAAGGTGCAATGTGCCTGGCACATAGCTCCAGAATTTACATAAATACAACTCAAAAGTCTATGAGGGAAAATTTTGGATAGCTACAGGAAAGGAGAGAAATGTCTATAGTTTTTCGTCTCCTGGTAAGAATTTAAATATATGATTTCGGTGCAGTTTTACCCACCAACCTAATATTTAGCTGTCAAATCCGCCATGGAAGTTGCGGTTGTAGTGATCATGAAGATTCGTAGAGTAAACGCTTCAATACCACTCCAACATCAGACACGAATGTGTGGGCCTTTACTTTATTTAAGGCCACGCAAGGAAGATGGAGAAATGGCTGGCCAAGGCGGTATTTGCAGCTATCTGCGACTCTGCATAATGATTGATGATTAAGATGAACTGACATGCGCGTTTCTCAATCATCTAAAGGTTTGGTGCCCAACAAAGTTATATGTTCTGCCTGGACTAGCTATTTAGGTTATTGAAAATATCATTACATTCATCACAAAGAGACAGTTGCATGAATATTTGTCTCATCAATGAATTGTGTTGTCTCAGAATTTAACAACCTACCTTATAGATTTGTGTGGATCTGTCAGTGTACAATTTGAATCTGAAAACTTTTCTTCGATTAAAAGTATCAATTAGGACGTTTTCATGAGATTGCACTAACATGACCTGAGAAGAAGCACTGGGAGAAAAAATCTTTGTAATAAACGCATTTTTAAACTAAAAGGCTTTTTGCATAATCCTTAACAATGTCAATTAGCCTTTCCTCTATCTTACATTTTGCTGCAAAACATGTTGATCATTTTCAGCTGATTACCCACTTATACATTTATATGGTCATTGAGGCCTTCAGTTGACTTTTTTTCTTAAAATTTAAAGGTGATTGTCTTTAAATGCTTATATTTCGAAACAAAACCTCTAAGAGTGATTGCAAGAACATTGCAGTGTTCCTTCTTATGAGAGAAAGGAAATAGCCATGTAATACCAAGTTGCACAATTATTTAGCTTAGGTGGCATGTACAGAGAGCAATAATCATGAATGTTGCACAATAGAAATCGAGTTGGAGCATCTACCAAGCTTCTCTTAGATTTTATTCCCTCGATAAAAATACCAGAAATGTGAGGCAAACCTGGCTACCCATGTGCACATAGAACCGTATCGGTATTCTTGCATCATAACAATTAATTGATTCGTGGCACCAACATGATCGCAACAGATACATAGATGTTCAGACAACATTAGAATGTTCTAAATGGAAGTCTGTTTGAAATATTCTGGTAGCTGTTTGAGCCATGACTTAAACTGTGCTGTACAGAGAATGAACGCTAATGGATAAAATATGGATGAAATTGGAAAAAATAATAAAGAAAACCAAGAACTTAATTGGGTTAAATGATAATTATCTGTGAAAGTCAGCACAGACACGGCAACGGTACAATGGAACATTACACTGAAGAGACCAACAGTGAACATTCGCAAAACTACTCTTCTAATTCTCCGTTGACTTTGTGATTTTTGCTTGCTGTGTTTAATATACATAATACAGGCTACTTGACCTGCAGTTATTATAAGCATCTCAATGAGGATTTTACAAATATACATGTATCTGAAAGCCATGAATGTAACGTTATGAAAGTAAATAGGCAAGCATGATCCAGTATACAGTTCTGATAAATTATAAACTTCTTCTCGTTTCAGAACTGTCATCACTATGGCCAATGTAAGTGATAAAGACATACCTATAAGCAAAACTGCACCCATTTTCCATACGCTGATATGTGTGAACTTCAGCGCAAAAACAATATTTATGACACAGTCTGTTGTCATAACAGCAATAATAAAAGTTGAAGCATTATACGAAAATAATGCAATGATACCTGAGAAAACACACCAAAATCCAGATATCCATGTCCAATGAAATATCATAAACCCACCTCTGCTGTGCATATCGGCAAATATAATTATACACAAATAAATGATCATTAGTAAGTCAGAAAAACACAAGCAGCATCTCAAGAGATGTTTCAAACCTTTTCCTGTTGGAACAATAAATAGTATAGCCATAAGATTCGTCATAAAATCTGACATTATAGTTGCCAATGCCAGATACCTTAATGCATTGCTTGGGAGAAGATTAAAACATTGTTTTATATTTACAGGTATTGGGTAACAATTCACATTTGGAGCGAAGCAACAAAGGTAGGGATGATTACTTTTTACTAACTTAAGCTTTGGTAAATAGTGAGATACAGACTTTTTTATCAACTTGATGTTGTTGTCATCAATATTCAGGTCAGACAATTCCTGCAGTTCATCAAATATTGTGCTACCTAGAGTTCTGAGTTTGTTGTTGGACAGGTCGAGAGATACAACACTTCTTAGTCCCAGGAAGGCATTCCGTGGTATGTGTGTTAGGTGAAGAGATGAGAGGTTGAGGCAGGGTAGAGAGTCTAGGCCATGAAACGTGTGCGATGATATTGCTCTTATTGGGTTCTTTCGTAATTCGAGAAGAATTAAACTCCTTAACCCCTCAAATGTATGGCTTTCCATATGAGACAAGCTATTGTTACTTAAGTTAAGAACCCGCAAAGACCTCTGATAAATGAAAGACCTGGAATCCATAGATAATAGTTTGTTTGAAGAGAAATCCAATTGATATAGCATTTTAAATACAAACATGTTAATTGGCCTAAAACTTCGTAAGCTACACTGTTTAAAAACAATTCCCCTCATTTGGTTTACATTTGAGCTAAATATAATAGAAGTTAAATTTACATCAGTGCAATTTATTGTGTATCCTATGCATGAACATACAACTGGGCAAACAATCAATTGACACAATGCCTCATCGTCGATTGTTCTAACACAGTCTATTCTGTGATTACATATCTCGGTAGGATGCAAGCAAGTGATTTCAAATTTGCAACGAAAAGCAAATCTATGTATACATGTGTACTCTTTGCAGAGATGCTCATCTTCGCCCATGGGACAGTCTTTGTGTTTATCACATGCGCGTCTGAGAGGAAGGCAATAAGACTGGTGGCACTTTACCATTCTAGGGCATTTAACCAGAGCACATTTCTCCAAGTGATACCCGTCTTTACACCACAGCTGTTCTCTATTTCTTGTCAAATCATACACACAAGCCATTGGCCGCGGGAAGCAAGAAACATTTTCTTCATCAGAGCATGGTATCCAATTTGAATGGGAACATCTACGTGGCTGTATTCTACCTAGAGAAAACTGACGAACTTGGACCACCCCTATGCTTATTACAACCTTGGGCATTCTGAATACATGTGTGAATATAGGTTTAAAGCATCCTACTTCATCTGAATTGTCAGAACAATCTGGATGATTGTTGCACCATTTGGAAAGATGTATACAGCCACCCATGGAACACTGGAAGTATTGCATGTGACATACGCAAAATGGAGCAGCACACCATACAGAGCAGTAGATAGTAGTGGGAGGATGGCCTTTAAAATTGCAAGCAGGCACACACACCATTTCATCTGTTCCATCAGGACAGTCTCCGTGCCCATCACATACACTATGTTCCAATATACAAGTTTGGTCGCCACACAGGAAATGTCCATGCATGCAAGACATTTCTGCTAACAAAAGCGGTCGCTCACACAACACTGCACTTGTACTCAGTAAGTTATCTGTATTATTAACTTTTATATTCAACAGACAAAATGGGAATGGAGGTAAATCTTTACTGTATGGATAATGCAAATCTATTAACGGATCTATTAGTAGCGCAAATTTATACCAATCTGCATAACGTCTGAAAAAACTTTGGGGATATATTGAAGACACCTCTGAAGTGCTTGTGTTTGAAAATGTAAAAAATGTAGTAATATTTTGATCTATCCAATGCCAGAGAGCCATAAGATCAAAAAATTTGGCCGCAAATTGAAAATGCGTCCATTTGTATTCATACCACCTTAAAATTTTGTAGTCGGTAATACGCCCTGATAGGAAGATTTCCATGCCTAATACAATATATTTGTCGACATAAAGAAGATTTGTCTTCTCGAAAACTGCCATATAGCTACTAACAGACTCGCAAAATCTGTATACTTTTGACTCATTTTTTTGCATTCTGCCAGATAAATCATAAATGCGCACACACTTTCGCTCAAAATAAAACCAATCTTCATCACAACTTGATGCTACACCCGTTAATATCCTAGTTAATACCTGTGATTTCTGTTCACATACATATGAAGTATGTATTAATGCTTTATTGCATGGAATCATGATCCAGCTGGAAGACTTATGGACGGAAACTAGGACAACGGCCACACACTTAAATATGTTGTTGTCCATGGTGCCCAAATCTGATTTTGGTGTCATTACGTATTTCACATTCTTTTCAATCATGTGTGGGAGTCTCCTGTAGTCATTACTTGACCAATCCTTAAAGTACATGTGTTTGAGTTCATTTTTATCGGGAAAAGATTCTTCAGTTATTGTCATTGGATCTCCAGTAATCCACGTTAATCCACGACACTATAAAAATTAGAAGATCCGTCATGGTTGTGGTAGTTAACTGACACCATTGCAGCATCAGTATATGTTTTGTCAAGATTTGTTTAATATATATATATATATATATATATATTTGAGGAAGCGCGTAACTCATGCTGATAGTGAGGGTAACCAATTTGAGATACAAGTGTTAAATACCAAAGAGCAGTGATTAATGTAGTAAGTATAGACTCCAAACGTAGCACACAAAACATCAGAAGATTGTTTTCATAATGTCATATTATGTCAAACTTCACTCCTTGCTGCAAAACACCTATACTATGTAATCCAATGCAACCCTAACTTAAGACTGGTTTTATTTAACTTTCTCACTTTATGAATGTTAATGTAACTTAACAAACAAGACTGAAAGTGAACCTCAATCATTATCACTGTCATCAATGTTGTCGTTAAAACACTTCAAACAAACTGGAAATGTCTAGCGGTGCTAAACTTCTGCATGATGAAAAATCGGAGTACCGATCCTTATACTTTGAAGTAAAAAATAATGTGGAATGTTGAAAACTACAGATCCTTATACTTTGAAGTACAAAATAATGTGGAATGTTGAAAACTTGTATGAGTATTTCAAGAAACTGTAGCAGCTAGAATGAAACGTCTAGTGTGTTTAATAACCAGAGTATGTTGGCAGGAATAATTATTTGTTTCATCTTCTCTGCATCCTCAAAACTTAGTCATAGATAAGAGGTCTAAGTGAACAGTCCATCTTCAGCTGACCTACAGATTCATGACACTTTTGGCTCCTTGAACTAGGGATAGGATCAAGGTCACCCATGTACAGAGAAAGTCTGACTTTTGTGGAAGAACACTTAGTCTGACCTTTATGATAAAACATTAACATGTGCAACATCAAGGTCCCAGCTCAAGTAGTCCTAAAGTTATATTGAAGGGTAAAATTCATGTTTGTTGCACTATGTTCCCAGAAATGAGGTCAATGCCACTCACCTTCATAGAGAGACATTTACATGTGAAACATCAAGGTTCTAACTCAAAACAGATCTCAAGTTGTCAAGTCAACAGTATATTATATGTCAGTGATCCTGTGGCCTTGGGAATGAGGGCAAGGTCCAAATATCACTGGAGCATGACCACTTGCACAAAACTAGTAGACACTCATAATAGGTACATCCATACCAAGTTTTTCACAAATCTGGCCAAAATTATTTCAGTTATAACCATTACAAGAAATTCCAATGTCAAACTTTCCCATTAATGTTTTTACAAATTGTCCAAAAACAGTAGGAAAATGAAAAATCACTGGAGCATGACCATTTGAACAAACTTGGTAGCGACCCACCCAAGGTATATTGCCATTAAGTTGGAAGTCAATCTGGATGACAGTTTCTTCAGACAAGTCAAAAATTTGAATTAACAGTAGATTGCCCATTGACTTCCATAGTAATCAATCAAAAAAGTGCATTTACCAATAAGAATTGCAAACAAAAAATCACAAATAGAAAAAAAAAACAAAAGTCATAAAAAAGACAAAAATTGCAGTGTCATCTGGTGAAAATATTAAGAAACAGGAGTCCCTAGAAGTGTTCTTGTGTAATATCAGTGCAAGTGGGTGAGTGGTTTCAGAGAAGAAGAATTTTAGATAGCCCAATAAAAAAAAAATCATAAACATCACAAAATCACTTGAGCGTAACTGTTTGAATAAACTTTATAGAGACCTACCCAAGGTACAATCCTTTTAAGTTTAAAGTAAATCTAGCTGACGGTTTTGGAGAAAAAGTCGATAATGGATAATGTTATTTGTGGACAGACGGACAATGGCAAAGGACCATCCTTTAAGTTCAGTTGATGAACAAGTCAGCTGAGCTAGAAACCGATCTCAAACACTGCAAAAGAAATTCTGTTTGAACATATGCAGTGACTCCACTGTATCACTGTATCCGAAAAAAAACACAAAAACAAAAGAAAAAAATTAGAAGTTCCTGTTCCGATTCCTAATTTTTTATAGAGGACTCTCTAAAATCAACTGTGAAAACTGGGCAAACGCAGTAATGGTACTACACATGTTGGTGTATGAACCACACTTGTCAGTGCATTCAATCATTCCTTGTAATTATGATTCTTGCCATTTTTGTAGTACTTTTGAGTGTGCAACAGCACAACCAGGTATTAGTGGTAGTTCACTATATGAGGTGATGTGCACTGGAAAGAACAATCTGTTCAGCAGCACAGATCAGAAGATTACCTGCTTGAAAGCGCATCTATAAAATTTATTCAGCCAATGTTAAATACACATAATCATCTCAACCAGGGGTGGAATGATTTATTTTAATAATCTTGGACAAAACATTAACCAAGACTGTGGAGACCTTAGTCCTCACCACAGGCAGATGCATAGCCTTGCTAACTGGAGCAAGCCCACACCATTGTGTGATGTAGCTTGTGATGGGAAGGTGCCAGGTGAAATACGATAGTAGATGTGCATTGCCAATTATTAAGAAAAACATTACCCACATGCTTAAATTACTATTAAATGGTAACAGTAAATTTGAAAAGTTAAATACAGCAAAAGACATTCAAGAATAACCAAACACCACCAGTATGACATACCAAATTGCCACAAGAAGAATGCTCAGACCATTAAAGAATGAATTTGAAAGATGTACAATCAAGAAACCTGTTGAGACTTATAATAGTTAACACTAGAGGGGATCTCACTGCTTTGAACCGGGAAAGAAGTCTGTCGTTAATAAATGGCCAGTAAACTGTACAGAAGCTAGAGTAAATTGGAAGACAAAGCATAAGACCAGACATGTACCATTGAATGGAAAGACAAAATAGAGGAAGGAAACAATGGAGACAGACCAGGGTGAAGAGTCAAATCAATAGTCAATATAATTGCACTATGTTTGAAGTAACAGGACAAAAATGGCAAGCAAAATACGAAACAAAACTCGAGATGAAAGAGAAGCAACGTCAACATAATTATTCAAGGAGTAAGCTACGACAAATGCCAATGGCATCTGTGGGAAGAAGACAAGAACAATAGAGTGGTATTTCTGTTGTGTTCATCAAGATCATAATGATACAGAATGCTATTGACGAAGCAGGTGTTGAAAGTAAAGGAGTCAATAGCAAACAAGGACCCGAAAGTCACAACAACCAGAGCATTTAATTAAATGCATTAGAGATGGCACTTATAAACATATGGGCTGTTCAAACCTTGACCATTTGTGCTCAGTGCCACTAAACTATGATTAAAGACATAAAGCAATATGGAAGTCGAAATTCCCAATGCAGCACGACTAAAAATGTTAAGTGTAACCAGCATGACGTGTGGCACGATTTTAGATACAATGGTTTAAAGAAATGGCAATGGAAAATAAACTACCAGTAGAAAATGAAAAGTAAGTTAAAATGGGACAAAATACATTATGCAGTGATGTGTTGCATTTTAAAACTCAACTGATATTTATGGGGTGCAAAATTATCAGTGTACATGGACCATAAACAACTTCATTCCATCTTTATTCCCAAAGACACGAAAAACGCCCAAAATACAGTGATGGGACCTAGTCTCAACTGGGTTTGTGGCCAATATGGACTACATCAATGTTGTAGGGACATTGGGGAAGAGCTAAGGAATAAGTTAGATTCAATATTGATCATCCTTGCTTTACCAAAGTGGGTACAGGAACATTTAGGAAACATCCAAATGCAAAATCAAATCCCATAGAAAGGTATTTGAAAATTAAATATAAAAATTCTTACAGACGGACTGTCAAGACAGCAGAGATACAAATTCAAACATTTCTTCACGAGAACTACTTCACCAATTGCTTTGATATTGCATATGGGGTCATCGGGGGTTAAAGTTTGTACCTTGGCTGCCAGGTGGCCTGCAATTTGTTCCGATTTTGAATTAAATTGTTTCCCCTCTTAAGGGTATATGGCTAGTACTCTGTTGGTCTTCCGTCTGCAGTTCATAATCTCGAAATCTTCTCCAATACAGTCCAGTATATCCACTTCAAACTTTTTAGGGATGTGCCTTGGCTTTGTGTCTACTAAATATGTTCAAATAAATATGGCCAGTTGATTTCGGATTTTCGATCATTTTTTTCTTCATGTTTTGTCAAATTCTTATAGACATATACAAAATAGCTTAGTCAATTGCGTCCAGATTGCACACACACTTTTGGTGACCTGTAGGCCTTAATTTGCAGAACAGATTGCGCAGCATTGCAATTTTTCTTCTTTTTTATAAATGGTTGTGTAGTATAGTTATTTTTGAATTATTTTCCAAATATATCACTAAGATTGATTTATAAGCTGGTAAAACCTAGCTTTTAGACAGGTCAAATTAAAGTATTTACTAAGTGATGACACTCGCACTCTGAATTTCCGATATTTAACATTTGTTTTCAATTTGGATAGGCCCTATATTTTGGTTAATTTATACATACCCATTGATCATCGATTACAATATAAATATATTTTGCTATTTTTGACTTTTCTTCATACCACATGTTGGATTATATTGAAACATAGTTGGAATGTACCTGGACTTGATCTCGAATCCTGATCTTCACCATGTGGTGTCAGTGTCCTTTTGTCATTTGTTCAAACAAAATATTAATATTATGATAAATTGGTGAGGGCGTTCATTTGCTTTGTCAGCGGAGAGTAGGGATAGCAACATATCTGACATATTAGCTAAAAGTCTCGGTAAATTGGACACTGGCTCATGGTTACTGTTACATTCTAAAAGGAAAGTACCTCTCCAAAACCATTAGTCGGATTCACTTAAAACGTAATGGCAATGCACCTGGAATGGATCGCTACGATTTTGTTCTAATGGTCAGGCTCCAGTTATTTTTGGATTCTTCTGATGGGGTTCTTTTTTGGGACAAACCTTAAAAAAAATCTCCGAAACTACTCACCCAATTGCTTTGATATCAGACACGAACACTCCTAGGCACTGTTAGTTCTTAATTTGTAGCGCTGCAATTTTTTTCTAATTTCTTATGATTTTTTGTGTGTTTTTACTATTTTCGACTTCTCCAGTATCGTCACACAAATTATGCTGAAACGAGGTGATATGTTCGGGGGGGGGGGGGGAGGGGGGTCAAACACAATGCTGCGGATTCCATATTTGTAACAATTTGTTTTGTTTTAATATCGGTATTTATCAGTAAATGCACCTTTCCTATTCATTACTATGTAAGTCAGTCAGCATTCTAATGCTAATTCACGTTTTTGACTTGTTCTGCGAAACCGCCTGTCAGATTCAGTGCAAACCTGGTGACAATGTACCTTGGGTATGTCTCTACCAAGTTTGTTCAACTGGTTACACATCAGCGATTTTTGGAATCTTTATTAACTATTTCTGTTCTTGGGGGGCATAGCTTAAAAAATCTTCTCTGAAACCGCTCACCCAATTACTTTAATATAACACAGGAACATTTCTAAGGGCTCCTAGTGCTGCAACTTTTTAAAAATTTATTATGATTTTTTGTGTCTTATTGCTATTTTCGACTTCTTTATCAGAACCGTGACTCAGATTCAGCTGAAACTTGGTGGATATGTTTTTTTGTGGGATGAAAAAAAGAAATGGTTCACTATGAGCCAATGCTGTGGATTCCTGATTTTTCACGATTTTTTTTCAATTTGGGTAGTTACTGCTAGATTCACCTTTCCTAT
Organism: Hermodice carunculata; assembly: GCA_964020975.1. Classification (NCBI taxonomy): domain Eukaryota; kingdom Metazoa; phylum Annelida; class Polychaeta; order Eunicida; family Amphinomidae; genus Hermodice; species Hermodice carunculata. Next base: position 28,144,467 of record OZ026617.1, read on the forward strand.
TGATTACTTTGCAAGTCAACGGACAGTCTAACGCTTATTCACAGTTTTGACTTCTCCAAAACCGTCTATCAGATTGACTTGAAACTCAGTGGCAATGTAGGGTCGGTTGGTCTCTAGAATTTTCAGTACAAATGGACATGCTCCATTAATTTTTCATGAATTTCTTTGTTCTTTGTGGCAAATCTCATGAAATCGCAAGAGTATATGTACATGTCGGCTGAGCAAAAGACAGTCACAGTCCTCTTGTTTCTTTTTTTATTAATGTCATTTTTTACCTTGAATGGCACTGAAAGATCAACGGACACAGTGGCGAATATTTTCTCAATGGTGGATCCTAGTTTCATTGGTACCATTAACCACTTAAAGGAAGGACGTTTCGCGGGGGTCTGTGACTTCAATTCAAAAACTAGGTATTTTTAAAATAACTTTCAGTCACGATAACTTGCCTTAAACTTAAACTAATGTATGTGTCTAACTTGTATAACGCCTCATCATAATAATTGCACAAAACTACATGATGACTGCTGTATCGGTAGCTTATGACCGGTGATACGTGACCAGTGACAGCCAAAATTGACAAGATTTTTCTTATATTTCCGCCGACAATTCAGTATTACCCGCCAAGGGTTGTTGCTTGTTTAATGTTCAGTAACTTGCATTTGAATTTAAATTCTCATTTAAATATTTAATACAAAACTGGTACGGATAACTATGCAATTTTAAAGCTGTGAACATGTGTTACACCGCGTTTACAAACAATTTTCAGTGTTGGCATGTAAAATTCAATAACATATTATAAATTTTTGTAACACGTATTTTACTTCTTAACACGACCAATTATCCAGTGACAGACTTACTTAAAACAATGCAAAATGCAAGTGGGTGGATCTGGGCTGTAGTACAATGGAACACATGATGTAAAATAGAGTATATAGGGGTTGACAAACATGTCATAGTAGTTTTTGACTTATGAGCAGTGAGGCAAACATTGGTATTAAATAAACGTTTGGTAGCACTCTATCATCTATTCACTTGATAAAGTAAATTGGGCGTTTGCTGCACTCACCTGGTCCTGGTGCAAACCTATAAAAACAAAACGTGATTGAAATATCACCAGTGGATCGGACCAAGCTTTGCTCATACTAACAAAGGTGTGTCGGAAATGACTCAAATATTTCAAAGCCAGAAACTCTAATCTCGAGTGGACGACTAGCAAATATAATTTTTGCTGGATACAATGTCTGTACGCATCCGTCCAGCTGAGACCACTTAAATTATTATTATTTGCGCTCAGTCCCAGCACGTAGCATCCAAACAATGTCCTGAAACACTGTGAAGTGAAATTCAAGCATTTGTTTACAAAATGGATATGGTATAGGTCTTCTGCATCACGCGCATGTGGACTATGCTGCTTAATGCTTATATTATATTCACAAATTTTCTTTTGAACATTGCTGTATTCTGTTTGATAAATACGAAATAAATATTGCGGTATCAATCGAACATAAGAAGTATAGTTAGATGGATAATCGGTATTCAAAAAAGGATAATACCGTCTTGCAAATGAAACACTGCATTTTCTAGGGTCCAAATAAAATTGTTTTGCTTCGAAACTCCACGAAAAATTTGATCCTCTTATAGACGGATATGCCCATTTAATTTTGTAGCTTCTACCAAAGTTATCGAATGCTTTATTTTTCTGTCGCAAATTACCCTCTTGTGAAGAATGCAAAAAACCAGAAATTTTCCTACTTGAGTTCCTAGTGTAAACTAACACTGATTTGTCAGGAAATGCATATATATCAATGGCAAGTGTAGTGGAACAATTTTCGTTCACTTGCATTACTTCCATCACCATTAAAATGGGTAAAATATTATCATATGGACTGATGCCTACAATAGACAAGTGTGGTAATACAATTTTTATTTCACGAACTGCAGTGGAGGTCATCATTGTAAAACAGTATGGTATAACATTCACTGGAAAATGAAAGCCAAGCACTTTGTTCATATAAATGACATTACATTTTGGAAAAGGCTCCAAGACAAAAGTGAACAACATAGTCTGCAGAGTACAGCCTCTTACACCTAAGGTCATTGTTATTGTGTCTATAGTTAGTTGTATTCTTTTTGTCGGATCACAAAATTTATAGGCTTCAAATTTTGTCATGCACATGTTTAGCTTTTCTTTATCCTTGCTATGATAGTTCGTGCTGAATGCTACATGGAAGCTTTCACCATCGTGCTTTCGAATTGTAAAAAGAGTAATCCACTTCTTTGGTACATCGTCAGGATATTGGGCAATTTGAATACAATTCCTCAGAAGCATTTCAGTAAAATGCTCACTAATTGTTATAGGCATTATACGCTTACTGTAATGTTTCATCAAGGTTGCACTCATGAAGGTGTACATGAATTGAGATATCCCTTGGCACCAGGAAATTTTGTATGAAACTTTAAAAGACAAATATCCAGAATCACTGAAGTGATAATACAGTATAATAAGACTGTTACCCCTCGATGTAACTGGAATGTACTCTTCTTTAACATGTGCAAATTGCTTTAGATAATTGCAAAACGGTCCAATGGTCACTGCATCCTCAAGGGTTTGCCCATCAAATATAACTATACCTGCATCAGCGCACAAGTCGTACATTGGCCCTAACCACACGATGTCACGTATTACCAGCTCTATGAACAAATGTAGCTGCGACTGGAACTGTAAAATTGCGACACGCCCCTGACGTCCTGTGTGGGTGATATGGCTAATCCTGAAAATGCTACCATCATTGGTGGCAAGTTTTACAATGTGATGTTCAATTTCTGGACATAACATTGTTTTAGCTGATAAATTTAAGGTAATTCTGTCTTGAGCTGCCACACAGCATATACTAATTAAAGTTATATGTGATTTGCAAACCAATTGTTTATTGATTAAATTCAGTTGTAATCTTGTGTATTTACATTCCTTGATCAAAGTTGCTTTGGAATATTTCATTTGCATTTTAATAAGTATGTTATAGATAGTCCACATGGATGCCGCAATGTTCAACCTAAGGCATTTTTCATCTGTTGTTCGTAAGATTAAGTTAGATGAAATGGGTATCAATGTGTTTCTTGTTCTTTTACCATTAAATAACAAACTTAGATGATTTTCATCCTTAATGGACAGTGAGGTATGACCAGAGATTATACTCTGTCGGAAATATAACAATATAGAAAATGTGTCTTGAAAATTGCTAAGTATAGCAAAGAACTGCGAGATGCTTTGCCGGTAAAAAATCACTAATTTATTAGATTTTGATAAAATTTGTATATAAGGCCCTTTGCCACAAAATTTTCTCAAAGAATCCTTGATATGTCTCTGTGGGCTTTTTACTCCTATATATGCAATCGGACAATCCCTTCCAGAGTACAAAATATCAATATCTTTTGACAAAACCTGAATATTCTTTATTTGTGGTGCAAGTATTCTCCACATAAGTGTACTTGAAATTCCCGTTGTGATAAGGTTTTGCAAGTGGAAAGCAAGTGTCCCACAAACGTCTGTGATGAATGTGCTTAAATCAAAGGAGCGTTGTACAGATGTCGATTGGATAGGTAGCCTTGTGCAGCAGTCAGTTTGTCTTGTAATTTGTCCTTTGATTTTGGCTGCAGCAACATTTATATTGCCTGTGTTAGCCAAAAGCTGAAGAGCACTCACCAAGACATAGTTTATATTGTCTTCTGCTTCAATGCCATGCTTTTTTGGTGCTTGTTGCATAGTCTTAGTGATAGCTTGAAATGTGAATGTAGCAGAGCAATTTCTGTACACGCGATACTCCTGTATCAGACATATAGTGTTCTTATTTGATATAATGACAACATTTTCAGCATACGTATCACGGAACAGTATAAAACCTTTACCACTTAATTCAGTTGTAACTGTTACCAAATATCTGTATGTATATCCCCAGCTATCTGCTTTTTTTTTCTTTGTCTGTATTCTATGCATAAATGGATCGAATATTGACAGCATCCTCATTTCTTTGATTGCGAGTTTAATATTCATATTTGCATCAACCTTGATGTTAAAGGTGGTGACAACTGGATATTGGACACAAAATCCGCGCATCTTGCCGTCAATTTCTACAGTTATGATTCCAAACGGTGGTGCAAATGTACAAAGAGTATTACAATGTTTTTTGTGTGCATATATACATATATGTCTTCGCCTTTTTATATGACCTTCAACCCATATGTATGCAATCTTTTGTGCATGAGTTACAGTCATACTCTGTTTGAGCAAATTTGTATGGTAGGAAAACAGTAAGAGTGTCATGTACATACAAATAGGTGTGGGTATTGGTAAAAAGGATGCATTATTGTGTAAAAGTTTATATCTAGCATTGCTTATACTTTGCGTACTAACTGGCTCACTTAATATGTCTGTTGTGTACTGATTTTTAAATAACATCAGCACCATGATCTGAAGAAATCGTGCTTTGTAAATTTGTATCATGATATTCCCATCTCTAATATAATATGACGAGGTGGTTTTGACGGGTATGCTTTGTATACATTTGCAAAGATTTCAATGTGTACCTGTACTGCAGAAAAAATAATAGATCAACTTTGATAGGAAAAATTTTAAAGTGTTACCGGTGTCGATTGGATATGTACCTTTCTGCAGCTGTCAGTTTGTCTTTTAATTTTTTCCTTAATTCGAACCACAGCAATATTAATACTGGCTGTGTTACCCAATATCTAAAGAGCAACCCAATATCTAAAGAGCACTGACTAAGAGAGAGTGGATCTTGTCCTCCACTTCAATGCCAGACCTTTTTTGTGCTTGTTGCACAGTCTTAGCAACAGCTTGAAACGTGCATGTAGCTGTGCAATTTTGTACCTGTGGTACTCTTGTATCAAACACATCGTGTTCTTGTTTGATAAAATAACTCAAGGTTTCCAGCATACGTATCACGGAACAATGTTAAACCTTTACCATTACATTTATCTAAAACTGTTACCAAATATGTGAACATATACCCCCGCCTATCTACTTTTCGTTTCTTTATCTGTATTCTGCACATAAATGGATAGAATATTAAGAGCATCTTTCCTTCTTTGATTGCGAGTTTAACATTCATATGTGCATCAACTTTGATGCTGAAAGTAGTGACTACTGAATATCAAGAGCAGATTCCACGCATCCTGCGATCAATTACCACAGTTATGAGTCCAAATGGCTGAGCACATTTAGAAAGAGTATTACAATGTTTTTTGTGTGTATAAATCCATATATGTTTTCGTCTATTTATGTGACTTTCAACCCATATGTGTGCCAGCTTTTCTATATGAGTAGGACACACACATTGTCTGTTTTAGTAAATTTGTGTGGCAGTAAAACGGTAAGATTGTTATGTACATACAAATGGGTGTGGATATTGGTAAACAGTATGCATTATTGTATAAATGTTGGTGCCCAACTATGCTTATAATTTGCGTACTAAATGGTTGACTCAATATGTCTGATGCATATTCTTGTTCAAATATCATCAGCACCATAGCCTTGGGAAATCGTGCTTTACAAATTTGTATCATGACATTCCTATTTCTGATATAATATAACAAAAAGGAAATTGATAGATATGGTTTGTTTGCATTTCCATAGATTCGATTTGTACTTGTACTACAGAAAAAAATCATGGATCACATTTGGCGCGAAAAATACCCAACAAGATGTTGTAGCTACAGAGGCTTGCATGAAATACGTGTGTTCTGTTTAGAGTCTGTGCATACATAAAAAGGCCATTCCAGGCACAGGCATAACACAAACTGGCATATTTTAACTGTTGGCTTAAAAATCTTCATTAACATTTGAGCCCAGTTTAATATATTTAATTTTTTTTTATTATGTCTTTTAAAAAAAAATAAAATTTATATGAGGCTGTGAAGCATGTTTGATGGTCTGGTCTTCTGGTGATGACCTATTGATAAATTAATTTGGCTGTTGAAGCATTGACGTTTTACGACTTTACATCGAACGTAATACTCATGGTAAAATTTCGGTATTAGTTTAGACATAGACACTGCCTGGTTATTGTGTAGAAGCATAACTTTGGTATTTTTTCCTCAGAACTACCTGGAATATGTGGCACTGTTACTCCTGTTTCTTTGACTGTATGTTTTTAATCAAGGAACATGTCTTTAATTGCATGTTTTCATCATATCTAGGGCCTGTACTCCCCAAAAAATCATTCCTGTACTTCCCGCTTTTTCTGCTGATTAGCTTGTCTTTTTAACTATTTCACAACATATTAGCTCCTCATAAATGTTCATTTCTAATACATCTTTGACTCAATTATATTATACTTAATTTTGGTGCAAAGGTGAGAGCTTTTGTATTTGTGTCATGAGAAAATTGATGCATACAGAGAAAGCTGTAACAACCGTTGGATCTGCAGATTGAAATTTGAATATGCTGGTGCTTGAATTACTCTATTTTATTGGAAAGTGGAATGAGGTCCGAATAATTTAACAGGACATATTAAAATTCAGTTTCAGATCTATTCAGATACCAAGTTATCTCTTGGTAACACGATATTTTTGATTCTCACACGAACATGGTATAGCCTTGTGGGTGTTCTCGTTGTGAAATAAATAAACAAATGCAAAAAATGTTCTGTGCTTCTTATATTGTTCGAAAATGGCAATTGTACATAGAAGCAAAATACACAGCATATGTATCCTGCCCAGCCCAACTCAGACAAGAAAAGAAGGGATAGACATGGGATGCAAAAGTCATGTGAGAGGTACCGATCATTAAGCTAATGGAAAAAGGCCATGTAAGGAAAAAGAATCAAGGGATGATAATGACGTAGACAGGACTGGAAATGACGCAGATTGCAAGTTGAAGTAGTTTCTAAATATATTACTTCTAATCTGGTTCAATCAAGATTTGAGGTTCCTGAAATAGAGAATTTTTTGGGGTGGCGTCTGTCAGAGCTTCCCCATGGGTGTGTCATACCTCAACAAAGCACAATATCAATGTAAATTACTAAGATAAAAATGAAATCATAATTACAACTTTTGTTAAAAATTGACTGGCCAAAACGGCACATTGTTACATGTATATGCCCCCTCAATAAAGGAAACCTGGGATTTGCAAGGTTTGTAGAAAAAAAAATTAAATAGTGGGGCATCATTTACATGTAAGCCTGTACTTGTATTAAGGCTTGTTTAACTTTTCGAAGGTCAGAATGAGTGCTTAATCCATAGACAGAGCCCAGTAATTTTCCTAATGTAGCTAAGAAAGCTGGTTTTGGTCACTTAGTTTTCCTGTTTGCAGCTTTGGTGGAAATTGTACTTGGCTGTGCTTTAGTCTGCAATAAAACGTATAAAGACTGCCATGCTTCCTGCACTGATTGGTATTCTCTCTTAAAGTTTTGTATTTCTGCCTGAATTAAACCATCTGTGCTGTTTGCAAGAAGGACAAATTGTTGGCGATAGAGAGCCGATTTATGCTTTAATTGACCCTTTTCAGCTAAATCCTTAACTATTCTCTGAAATTGTTCAATCTCTCGTAGCATGCAATTAAGGTGATACTGGTATGGCCTCAAATCAATGGTAAAGGTGACTATCCATGACCCTTATGCTGCATAAACTTCATTGCGTTTTGCAAAGAGAACTCCAGTTTCACTTAACACAGTTCCGGCCAAACAAACGAGAGTCAGAAGGATGAGTCCCATGGTGTCTGAAAGATGAATAGGAAGAGGTAAGGAGAAATGAAAGGTATAAGTGAAGAGGAAACACAAAGAAAATTAGAAAAGAAAAGCAAAGAATAAACAGAGAGCACAGCAAGAAACAGTGACAAAGAACACAGCAAAGACATGGAAAGCATAGAATTAGAGCAGAAAATGAAATGTGCGAGGTGTGCACTGGTTTAACACCCTTTAAACTTTTACAATCTCAATCACTTAAAACCATAATTTGACAATAAAACCATCAATACATGTTGATTCCTTATATTTGGGTTACTTATGGAAGACAAGCGCACGTTAAGTATTCCATAAAAAGCCAAATTTGTGGCATTATTTAAATTGTAAATAAACAGCCATAATAATCAGCATGTTACACATAATAATATTCATTTGTGAGAGCAGCATATTTTGCTACTTGATCCATCAGCATAATGGAAACAACAGAGCACAATTAATTGCAAGTAATCAGACAAGTGTGATCGCTTCAAAGATCATTAGTGACACGTTCTCTCTAATTAAAGAAAGAGAATAAATACAAAGAGAACCCTACATCTTTGTCAGGTGGCTCTGGTCAATTAACTTCTATTGGCCATCAACCATGACGTGGTAGCCACAAAAAGATACACTAAAATGGAGATAAACAATCCAATGACGAAACCAGTGGTCAACCTTGCAATGTTCTGAGACACAAATCCTATCTTAACAGCATCTAACTTCAATCTTTTTGTCGGTGCACCAACTTCCTCATAAAATTTTGATGCCTCTTTCTTGCAGACGAGGGCATGCCCCACCTTGGTCGCAAATTGTAACAAGGAGGGTCCTGACCTGACTCCCCGGAGAGCTGAGCATTTGTAACAGTCGTGTCAGTGTCCATGTTTTCTTGTTCGTGGTACACTGCAGGCTGTTCCCCCTCCCTGCTTTAATTTTCCTGGCTAGCACCACTTGTGCTTGGCTCAGGTTTATTGTCACCTGGCATTAGATCTCCAGGTATGTATGTTGGCACAGCAAGCTTGGCCTGTCACAATGGCTGTGACCTATCAGCTGTTTTCCTATTTATGTCTTGGGTACTTTCTTTAAATCCTCTGTATTCAGTATTGTGTTGATCCCAGATTGCTTCCGGATGGGCTGGTCTTATGTGTTGGGCATGTACAATCCAAGAGGACTGGTGTTTTATTTTAAAATGTCCAGGGGACAGCTTTTCTACAATTCTGTAGAATGGTTTGCATGGCAATGCAAACTTAGGTGTCTTCCCTGCTAAAGAGCTCTGATCATGAAAATATACAGGGTCAGACACCTTAAAATCCAATTTTGATGCTTTTTGGTCATATTAATGCTTGTTGCGCTCCCTTGCCTCTTTCATGTTTTTCACCTGAACCAATGAATGGTGGGGGCGTTCAAGTATGGTGGGTACATACTCCTCCCCAAGATATTTGAGTTTGGGTTGGAGCAGGATGTCCACGGGCAGTACAGGATCTCTTCCATAAACTATACTGAAACAAACAAATAACGCAACCCTTAAACTTTTTAACTTAAATATTTATTGTTACTTTCAAATCACAGAAACAAATTAGATCCATATTCTGCAGTCTTTTTGGCATAACATGTGAAAAACAAAAACTTGAAACTGTCAACGAGGGCGCGACCAGCTGGCAATAAACAGGGCAACATTGATTTGTAAAGTTCACATATTGGCATGTCCAATAATACTGTGTGTGACCACCATCAGCATCTGTAACTGCTATGCAACGTAGGCGCATGGATGACACTAGCCGCTGCACCATCTGCCAGGGCAAACGATCCCACTCTTCTTGAAGAGCCTGGCGAAGCTGCTGGCGATCTGTTTCCTGCACACAGGCATCTGAGTAGCGTTCTCCCCTTCGTCGCCAAACACGTGTCCTACCATCTGCATGATACAGGGTGAAGCGGGATTCATTGGTGAATAGCACATCCCTCCACTGTTGATGGGTCCAGTGAGTATGGGCAGTAGCCCATTGTCGTCGGGCTTGCCTTCTTGCCTGTGTCAAAATTTGACCCCTGTAAGGACGCCTGGCGTGTAGATGGTGTTCTTGTAGTTTATTACGGACTGTCTGGGCAGATATTCTGTTATTGGTTCTGCCAGGTGTTGTGCAGTTCTAGTGGCTGGTCGACTTCTGTTCCACAGATGTGACACCCTGATGTGTCTGTCTTGTGCAGGTGTGGTTTCTCTTGGTCTCCCAGGACGCTGTCTATCAGCTGTGGCCCCAGTCTCCTGGAATCTTGTAGCAAGTCTGGATATAGTGGATTTGTGGACTTGCAGTCTTCTTGCCCCCTCTGCTGCAGATAAACCAGCCTGTAGCATGCCAATTCTACAGTTGATAATCGACCCATGGTTCTTGGAATACTGTGCCAAATGAATCCCATGCTGCCCTTTTATTGTCCATGAGGGGCTACACCCAACCAGTAAAGGTGCGAATGTTTTAGTCATGTGGGTAACACTAAATCCTGCAGTTGTCCTTGATTCAGCACAACCACCAAACTTTGAAAGCCTCATATCCTCGCACACAGTTACGCTTGGGCTGATTTCAATGTGGGCTTTTCCTGTCCCAGAATCAAACTTGGCAACCTTAATTTCAGGTGTCAGAGACTTGCGTAAAATAGCCTGCTGTAGTCACTCTTGATTCATGACAATGACCCCATGGCAAGGTCCGACCTTGAGGTCACACTGCTTGATTATTTTAGATTGATTTAACAATGGTTCGTATATTTTTGAACTTTAAATACAGTTCCAATGTGAAAATAAACCCAAATGAATAAGTTGCGTCATTTGTTTGGTTCAGTATAGAAAGAATGGTGTAAATAGTGACCCTTCTGGGACAGAAGTTCTGTATGCCATGACAGCACTTGGAACATATTTATCCCAACTTCTCTGATCATTTTGGCGTATGCTTTTGGCAATTATTTCATTCATCATCCTGTGATATCGCTCAACCTAAGCATTTCCACTAGGGTGGTATGGGACAGTTGTGACACGTGCCACATTGAGCTCATTGGTTAATAGGTCTATAACTGCATTGCAAAACTATGTGCCTCTGTCACTAAGTAAGATTTGCATGCATGAGTGACGTGGTATAAAATCTTTTCCGGTAGGATTTTAGCAACTGTCTCTGCACATTTGTCCGGAACACAATAAGCTTCTGGATAGTTACTGAAATAGTCTATTAGTTTAATTACATAGTTGTTACCATTGAAACTTGTTGAAAATGGGCCGCAGGTATCGATAGCTACAATTTGGAAAGGTGCATTTGGCAATGGGCCCTCTTGCATTTCATAAGTTTTCTTAATTAACTTACGTGAATTGCAAGTGTGGCACTTCTGAACATGAAGTAACACATCCTTGTACCTGTTTTTCCAAAAGTAGCGTCTGCGCAATTTATCATATGATTTGTCAGTGCCCATATGTCCCTCTTTTTCATGGTATCCCTCTAACACAAGTGGAATAAGACAACTTGGGATAACAACTTGTAACCTTGGGTCTGGGTCCAAGCATACAGCAGGAGCTATATGATAGAGTACCCCTTCATCAATGGTAAATTCATGAAAGAACCTGCTTCCTTCACCTTTTTCTTACAAGTCAGATAGAATTGTGTTGGCATATCTATCCTGTCCTTGTAATTCCCAAAGCTTTGTTTTAGGACGCAGACTAACTATGGATTCAATAAGTTCTTCTGAATTCATTTTGTCAGCACGCTCCTGTGCCCCCTCCTCAGTCTGTAGCACGGGCTGACTGAGTTTTGTTTGGTTCACTGATGTTTATTACATCAAGTTCCTTTTGTGGGTCAAGTGCATTCAATACAGGGTCATTATCCTGCGGAACCAACCTACTTAAGCAATCGCTTTTACTGAGTCTCCCAGGGTGGTAATGGATGGTACAGTCATACTCGGATAACATGATGGCCCATCTTTGCACTCAGGCATTCTTCATTTCCGAGCAAAACAGCGACTTAATTGGGGCATGATCTGTAAATACGTGGACTTTTGCACCTAGTAAGTAGTGACGTAGCTTTTGCATGGCAAAGACAATAGCATATGCCTCTCTCTATGATAGACCACTATTGTTGTCCTGGAGACAACTGGTGCTACAAATACTAGATAACCTCCTCACCCTCTGGGTGTGGTTGCATAAGAATGGCAGATATTGCATAGTCACTTGCATCTGTGTGTAAATGGAAGGGCTTGTACATTTCGGCATGCACTAAGATTGAACTTGTCACATGAAAATGTTTCAGGGTGTCAAATGCATTTTGCTCTGCTTCACCCCATTTGAAATCTGCATTCTTGCTTGTCAGTGCAGTCAATGGTTTTGCGGTATAACTGAAGTTGGGAATAAACTTACGGTAAAATCTTACCTTCCCAACAAAAGCTCAAACTTCACGCACATTTTTAGGTGCAGGCATCTTTTGCACTGCTTCTATTTGCCCATCTGTGATGTAATTCCTTTCCTAGACAAAATATGTCATAGGAAATTAACTTCCTGTTTGGCAAAATGACATTTTGAACCTTTCAACTTGAGGTTGTGCTTATGCAATCTCTCAAAGGCTTGTCCCAAGTTGGACACATGTGACTCAAAATCTTTTGAATGGCAGGCCCAATCATCTATGAAAGCAATTAAAAATTTGTATTCTATGCCTTCAAAAACCTTGTCAACGATGTGTGAAAAAAATTAGGTGCCACACAGACCCCCATCGGTAAATAATTGTATTCAAATAGTCCCTTGTGACAAACGAATGCTGTCTTTTCTTTGTCCTTGTCCTTCATAAACATGTCGCTGGTGCTGTTTGCACCTTTGACTTGCATCAAAACATCTTCTATATTGGGCAGTGGGTAGCTGTTCTTACGCAACACCCGATTTAATTTCCTGTAATCTATCACTAAGCTAAGTTGTCCATTCAGTTTTGGCACAAACAAACAAGGACTACTCCATGGGCTGCTGGATGGTCTGATTATACCAGCTTGTAGCATTTTGTTTAACTGTTTTTCTAGCTCTTCTCTTTGACTGTATGGCATGCGATAAATGTGCTGTTGTATAGGCTCATGCTCCTCTATGGGAATGGGTATTATGAAGTCTAGCCCTTGTCCAAGATCTAATATGTCCTCAGCAAAAACGTCACTGTACTCCCTCAACAAAGCTTCCAGCTGACTCTTTTCATGTGGAGGTAAATGATCTAAATCTACCTGTGGGGGTGGATGTTTTTGCTCTGCTTTGCTTACATTGGTTACTGTCACATGCTCCTCTCCTGAAGTGTGCTGTTGACTAATTATTCCATTTAAGTGATCAACTGCTTTGTTTCTGCAGTGCTAAGTTGTTCGACATGTACAATTACCATATCTGGCTTGATAGTAAATGAGCGTCCTGTAACATTTAACACCTCAATAGGAATGGTTCCACTTTCATCTATGTTAGCAATTATGGCAGGGGCCACAAGTCCAGGTTGGTCTAAAAAGAATTGGCTCCTGTCTAGGGGTGTTATCAAACAGGGCCCTTTGAGACTTTTGTTTTTAACTGTTGCCCTGAATGTGTTGCTTGAGCAGGGAGGTATGTTTTCTTTCTTTAAGACTTCAGCCAAAGAAACTTGAGATTTATCATCTTTATGATACATCATTGTCACGTGATTGCCCAATTTCAATGTCCTTCCATTAAAGTCAAGCTGAGCTTGAGCTTTTGTCAAAAAATCACTGCCAAGCAAAGCAGTTCGTGATATTCCTTTTATTATTTCAAAAGGAGTTTCCAATGAAGTGGCTCCAACTTGAAACTTTATTTGAGACAACCTTTGTGCTTGTAATGGCGTCCCTGAAATGCCAACTACGTTAAATTTCCCAAGCCTCAGTGGAGCTTTGTTTGTCGGTGGAATCTTATTAAACAGCTGTGACATAATGGTTATGTCGGCCCCAGTATCTACAATAGTGTAAGTTGTAAAAGTACCAAACTCTATATTTATCGTGGAAGTAAATGGCTTTTCGAACCATAAACCTTGTGGAGTGGGGCCATTTTCACCACCAGGTGAAGTTAGTTTCCCTGCTGGCTTTGCACAGAATTGGTGTTATTGGCCCCCTGGTTTGTGTTATTACCCTGTCGGTTGGCCTGATCTCTTTGTCCCTTGCGACAATCACAGTAAAAATGTCCAGGCCTTCAGCAGTATTTACACAATTTATTGCCTGAACTATCAACCAAATGTGTTCGCTTGTTTCGTGAACTGTTTGTATTTGCTGGTTGGCTTACATTAGAACTGTTTACCTGCAGCACTTGCTGCAGTAATTGCTCAACATTACCCAATCTCTTTGGATCCACATTGGGAAAATTACCAGCAGCATTTGGGTCTGGATTACCTTGGGCCATTTTGAAGTTAAAGCACAAGATACTAATTCTGTTTAAAAAAGATGAAAGTGGCTCTTGAAACCCTTAAAATAAGTAAGCATTGTGACACTAACCTTGTGTACAAAGTTCCCAAGTTCCAGAGTTTGTGTGAAAATGTCCTGATATGTATATATTCCAATGAATATATATCCTGGTGGCAGGCACCAATTATAGCCTTGTGGGTGTTCTCGTGAAATACTACTCGTTGTGAAATAAATAAACAAATGAAAAAAATGTTCTGTGCTTCTTATATTGTTCGAAAATGGCAATTGTACATAGAAGCAAAATACACAGCATATGTATCCTGCCCAGCCCAACTCAGACAAGAAACCCCGAGACAGGGATAGACATGGGATGCAAAAGTCACGTGAGAGGCATGGATCATTAAACTAATGGAAAAAGGCCATATAAGGAAAAAGAATCAAGGGATGAGAATGACATAGACAGGACTGGGAATAATGCAGATTGCAAGTTGAAGTAGTTTCTAAATATATTACTTCTAAACTGGTTCAATCAAGATTTCAGGTTCCTAAAATAGAAATTTTTTTTCGGGTGTGGTCTGTCCGAGCTTCCACATGGGTTTGTCATACCTTAACAAAGCACAATTTCAATGTAAATTACTAAGATAATAGTAAAATAATAATTAGAACTTTTGTTTAAAATTAACTGGCCAAAACGGCACATTACTACAATGGTCCTTGAAAAAATCATGATCTACTTACATTACCAGGTGACAGAATACTTGATATCTAAAGATGTGGACGTAAATTATCCTGAGTCCTTGCATAATCATTCGCACAAAATGATTGACGCCCTGTTCAGGGTTACCTCAAACTTTGAATATTATCATCATGATAATTTCCATATGATCAACCTGTACCTAAGAATTTGAAACGTGCAAAAATCTAATTTGCTTCATGATACTTTATGTGTTTGATCTGCCAGTGCCTTAGACTTTGAAAATTGGAAGTACGTCATGTTACTTTATGCCTCATGTCTTATAAGAAGTAAAAAAGTTTCCATTTTCGCAAATAATTCCAGGTAAAGTATGTTAATGTGAAAAGGTATTAAGAGCACCAATATAGATTTTGATGAATATCCTTCATACAGGTAAATAATTGATACTGCCCACATTATTGTGTTTTACTTTAATATCGCAGGTAAACAGCAAATATAAAACACTGAAACCCTTTTATATATGACTTTATACAAACTTAGATTCTATATAAATTTCACCAACGATAATTTGATATTTCCTTTTGAAAAATTCTTGATCATATCAAAAGCACCCAAAAGATTAATTTTAATCTAAAATATGTTACCTTTGACCACTCGTGATTAACCTGGGATGCACAGACAAATAAAGGAAGTTTCAACGTTTTCATCAATTTCTAGAAAGTGTACAGGGTACCCTTCATTGCCTACAGGCAAGCCAGGACGAGTACTTCCTGGTTTTTAAAATCAATACAATAAAAGTGGCAAAGTCATAAAAAGAGCATGGACTATATTTGTTCTTATTTCAAGGAGCAAAGTGTCTGCAATGTCTATTGGGTTGCCAACATGCGCTTTTCCAGTCACAGAAGAAGATGGGACAGAGTGGCCAGTGAACGCCAGGCAGGTGTCGGCAAGAACTTATCTCCGATTGACCACTCTAACTCCTTACATGGGTAAACTTTGGACTGAATTTAAGTGAACGCAGGTTTGGGAATAAAGAAGGGTGGTCTGCACCAGAAGTTATTACCTAAGACTATGTCGTGTTGTGAACGTCAGAGTGTATTATCCTGTATTCAAGAAAGGTTAGTGTTATTTTGTAAGTCTGTAATTCAAGGATTGTTGATTATTAATAAACATTGTATGGAAAGGGTTCCGAATACTTTAATGTAAATTTACTTAAGTGTAAAATTGATTTTTGTTGGAAATGGAATTTATGGCGATGTCCTTGCGGCATGGATGGAAATATAAACATTAAAGTTAATAATTAAAGTTTCACGAGATTAAATGTGTATTGTTACTCGTCAATATTATTGTCGAAGATCGTGATGGCTTTGCAAAAGGGGCAATAAAGCTTTAAATTAATCATAACTCGTTACTGCTGTGATTCAGAAACTTGTTTCGTGCGCCATTAGCCTAATGCCTCCGAAGTAGCTTGGATTACTGAAACAGTGATTGTTGATTGCTGAAATTAAGTATTAGAATTGTCTTAATGTGACTACTGATTGTGTAACTCTTGATCTCGAAAAAGGCATAAAGGCTTGATTAAAGGAGTACTTAGGGGTTGGCGTGAATACTGGGAACAGACTATAGGGATATTATGACTGTTTAGGTAGGCAAAACATAGCTGACAAAAGTTGTTGTACCCAGAAAGTAGAGGGGGAATTTAATACAAACATAATTTACCTACCATTCCCTACTTTGAAAGTTAATAGATATGTTAAGGTAAATTGATTAGTAAAGGGTTCCAGTGTTATCATCTTTTGCGGTTGGTAGGTCGATAAAATAATGACCAACAGGATCATACATGCACTAAAGAGCTTATCATATACGTCAGGGTCGAATAAAATAAATGACAGACGCTCTGGTACATGTAACCCTTTATGGTCTGTTGGAAAAAGTTAAGGATGAGAGTTTGTAGCTGATATAGGAAAGAGGCAAGGAAAGAAATATTTTTCTTCATAGACTTAGTACTGGTAGTATGATCGTTGCCTGAACTGAACATGGCAATTATAAGATTTGGACTGTCTGACCATGAAGCTAAATGTAATTATGGAGTAAAATAATATCTGTATTGTATATTGTTATAAAATTATTACAACTGTTTTAACTGGGAATGGGACATGTGGTGTCCAGCCAAGTGGCCAGTCATGCCTGTTGGAGCCTAAGTGTGAAGGTCCCCTTTCTTGCAATATAATAAGAGGTACCGGAATTCTACTCATGGGTCTCAAAAACATGTTATGGTTATAACCCAAATGATATGATAAGTGAAGTAATGAACCCATTAACAGTGTTTTCTGTGCCTACTGCATTTGTGAACTCCTTATGGAGAGGGGTGAGTTCTGATCAAACTCTACAAGATTCACGGCCACAAGCGTGGCTGTGCAATTATAGAAGGGTATTTAAACATCAGTGTTCTGTTGAAGTCACTTTTAACAGGTCTCATTGAATGCGTTGGACATGTTTCAGTCAAGGCCTTGCAAATGTTGACATTGATATTCTGAATATAACTAAAATTGTTCTTCCAGAACATGCTGTCTCCCTCCTAAGTCAGCCACGCTTTGACAACCAAAACCGTATGGTCCAAACAATTTTACAGAAAATACCCCTCCCTTCCCATACGTTCAACTCGACACATCATGGTACTAGGCTCTCATTCAGCAATTTTATCATATTGTTAATCTTGGTAGTAGTGGCCGTCATTTTTGGGGTAGTGGTATGGACGAAATGGGACTACTTTCTCAACTGCCTGATGCCCACAACGATAAAATCAAGACAAGCACCTACCACAGCTAATGAACCTCCCTCCTCTCAACCTGCTTTGCCATTTTATCACTCTACAATTTACCCATCCTTTTGCCACCTATCAAGAATAAATACTAATTCAGACACCATTTGGGACCCTAATACACAATCTCTACCTCTCTTCAACCCCCAACCTTCCAGCCTTGAGTAGAATTAACTCCTATTATGGGCGTAAGGGGGGCAACCCTTAAGCAATTCCACATCTCGCTTAGAGGGGTCGCCACATAGAGTTGGGGACAACCCTGAGTGGGTGATGGCACACCATGGAATGCTGTTTCGTTGGTTAATGCTGGTATTGTCTTGCCTGGCCTCACTAGAATTCTAAGTTTAGTAAGTGAGACTTCATTATCGTCAACGTGTAATATCTTATGTGTCAACACGGTCACTAATAGGTCACTGAAAACCTGTTGAAACGGAGTGTATAATTCAAGTATTGTAAATGATTAGATGCAGGATGCTGCATTGTGCGAATATGGTTGGCATAATCTTGATATGTCTGATTCAAGGAAATGTAACACGGTGCTCCCTTAGTAACTTTGAAACTGCATGAGTTATCAACAAAAGAGTCCAGGCTTAGGAAGCTTATAGCACTGTTTAATTAGATCATAGCTGTGAATACTGAAGTTATTATACTCTGGTCTGGAGCACATTTATGCTGGTGTCTTCCATTTATGCTACGTTATATATATACATAACACTTGTGCATTGTTATCATATTTACAAGGGTACATAACTAGAGTATTAAATTGAATCAATTTGCTTTAGTTTCACACTGTAATACATATAGGCCTCACAGTTACTGTGTGCCTGTTTGGATCCACCCAGCCCCCTGAAAGCCCGGATGGAGGGTTGAGTCTTCCAATATGGTTGCTGAATATGCTGGCCCACAGATTCTGAATGTACCTAAATTGGATGTTTGTATACTCTGCGTTATATGTAGTTGTTAACGTAAGTAAGACTAAAAGGACCTAAATGCAGTGTGAATATATATACATTATATGGACAAGGATTCTGGTTCCCTCGTTAACATGGTTATCAAAGGCCAACGAGTAACATCCAATCATGAGTGTAATTGTTATGTCCATATATTATTCCTCAGTCATTCTACTTGCATTACGCCCTAATGTTGTCCAAGTGTTGGTGCTCATTTTTAATGATTATTGTTTCACCTTAAAATGATGGTATGATTATGCTAAATATTAGGGTGCAGACTACTAATGGGGATTATTGCTTTATATTGAATGCAAAACAAATGCCGCTGGTATTAATTGCAATTTTATGTTAAACATTGAAATCTTATTACGATTATTTCTGTAGTGCAACTATCTAGTCCTAACGGCAGTGCCACAAAAACATTAATTGGCACCTTAGATTAGAACATTATACTCTTGCTACACCTATTGTTAATGCTATGACGCTAGTTGGTTATTATTTAAATGTCAGAACTTGGTCAGATCAGTTTTAATTGCATAACTCAAGGGATACGGTGACCAAATTCGACTGAGAAATGTGACGTTTGGATACTTCATGTATATGTTTAATAAACAGCCTGTTTGTGCTGACTGAATTGGTTATGTACTGGTATCTACTGAGTTTGATACCCCAACGGTGGGCTACGTGCTAGCAACCTCTGGCCCTAGGTCGTACTTCCATACAGTGTTGTCCATCGGGTAGACTTGTTTACTGTCAG
Source organism: Hermodice carunculata (assembly GCA_964020975.1). Taxonomy (NCBI): domain Eukaryota; kingdom Metazoa; phylum Annelida; class Polychaeta; order Eunicida; family Amphinomidae; genus Hermodice; species Hermodice carunculata. The sequence goes on from OZ026617.1 coordinate 28,163,806, forward strand.
ACGTTGTGGCATGATTGGTGTATTCTATTCCCAAAGGAACATACCAGTCAGCTTTGTTTCTACTGATAAATTGTAGCCAGATAGTTGTATTTAGTTATTATCAAAATCCCCCCCCTCCCTTTTGGGGCAAGGTTGAAACTATTTCGTATACATATAGTTTGTATATTCTAAATTTAAAGATATACTGCCGAGCTTTCTGCGTAATGCTACGAGATCATCAGCTGCATTATTAAAAAAGAATGGGTCTGTTTTCCTTTTATTGTTACGATAAGTACTGTTCGGCGCATGTCAAGTTCTGTTATGAGTTTATTATACACTTACATTATATAGATTCTCATAATAGTTTTGATTCATGTCGATGTATCAAAACTAGAATGGGTGGATGTATGTGAAGATTTGAAGTAAATTCTATAGAAATTGAATATTATTCATGAAAGAAATTATAAGTGAAATCACATAAGGGTTAATAGTTTAGGAGTAAATATGGAAACCAGTAAACTCTTAAACACAGCAGATATTATGGTGCACTGGTTAAGGCAATTAGCCGAGCAATGTTGATTGGCCAAAAAATATTGTTAATATGATTCTCCAGAGACTGCACAGCGAGTCTTTTGGTAAATGAATACTCCATCTCTCAACGGCCAGAGATCGACATGTTAGTTGTGATTTCTAGACTTGCTGGCGTCTTGGGTCTAGTTATTACAACACCTTCAAAGTGGAGAGTGTGGTTTTAAATCTGGTTATCTGCTTAGTGACTTCTGACTCGCTGTTGATGACCCTCTACTATATAATGGTGTTTTGCTACCTGGTCGAGAGGGAGGATTAATGATGTTCTGCGACCTGGCCAAGAGAGAGAGAGAAGGAGTCTGGCGCTAATCATTGCTTATGAATTAAAACCTTAATTACCTTTTAATTACCAGTTTTCTCCCCTACATAGCAATGTGTTTGGAAGCAATAAAGAGCTTTTACCATCTAGCCAAACTCCGGTGCGGACGCTTTTATTTAATCCAGCAGAACAGCGATCTTCTGAGCGTTAACATTGCGTACAAACAAGCCACTTTTTTATTATTAAAATTGACAGGTAAAATCTACGGGTCTTGGTTTTACAACAGGAACATTATATAGCAAAATCCAAAAGTACTTTAGATAACACATGATTGGTTTTCAAAATTACATAAATAACATTTTTTGTGTTGATGACCTGTACTGAAGCTACAAATTCACACCAATGTGCGTTAGACTCCCCCCCCCCCCCTTCTTTTGCAATCAGCTTGGCTGACTGGCAGGTAAGGAGCACCACAGAGTAGCAGGCCTACTGTGTCTGTACGCTTTGGTGCAAGTGATAGGTTTTGGGTGGTAAGGCTTGTTTGTTTCGAAGAAAGCTGATGTTTGTGCTACGTGAAGACAGTTTCAAAAGCTGGGGCAGTTTAGGTGCATCAGTAGCCTTTTGCAAGTGACTTCTTGTCTTGAGTCAGAAGTGATTTTTTTTCTTCATATTGGTGTTGAAGGACGAAAGTTGATATTTTCATGACTTTTGTATCTCTTCTTTTTGCTGTAGTTAACTTTCGTCTCTTTGTAAGATTGCAATTTTAAGGGATATAGGTAATGTTTTTTGTGAAATATTTTGCAGTTCACATTGGCCTAAAACACTTGAATGTAAACCGATGCCTGTTTCACTGTTCTTTAGCAAAATCATTGTACAAGGGCAAGTTAACACAGTTGTGGCATTCTTATCAGGAAATGTCTGAAATCACCATAGCAAGGAGAAAGACTTTGGGCCACCTTTAAAATGCCTTTGAAATTATGTTGTAGTCATTCAGGTTGTATGCCCTCATTAAGAGTGCCCCCATGAGTATGTGAAATAAATGCGTGTATATATGTAGCATTATTTTGTTATACTGCCTTTCGACTGACTAACCCAATCCTACACACACACCACACACACACACACACACACACACACACACATATATATATATATATATATATATATATATATATATATATATATATATATATATATATATATATATATATATATACATATATATATAAAAGAGAGAGACAGAAGGAAATATGTACAGTAGTATTTCCATACTTATAAAGGTTTAACAGGGACAGGTTAGATTATGGAGTTTATAGAGTTTAGACTGCAGAATAGGGAATGACATCCAGGAGGTGGTGATGGACATGAATGTTATATTTGTGTCTCTTTGTCCAAAACTTCTTCCTGGTAGTCATTACCCTATTCCGCAGTCCGCACCCTTTACACTCCATAAGCTAAGCTGTCCCTGTCTGAACTATATACATAGGGAAGTACTATTGTCCATAATGCATACATTCTTCTGTAGAATTTTGACATAGGCTATATTAGACCAAATATAAATCCAATAGTACAAAAAAACATGACCTATATTCATGAATTACAAACCCAACAATGACAGCAAAGAGATTCCAGAGTTACCAAAGCATCGACATTCATCTTCCAATACCAATTTGAAAAAACAAATTTCACACCTGACTTGAGACAGGCAGTCACCCACAAAAGGCTTCTGCTGGTTTTAAACCAGTCCTCTCAACTCTGAAATAGGCTTCATAAAGTGCTGACTGTAGTGTTTACAACCCGTACAGGCCTAACCACTCAAAACCCAAATTTCATTTCTGCTGCCAAAATTCAAAAGTAGACATCATAGGCCTATCACTTTTTGGTTGACATGATTTGTCAGTCAGCGGAGTTTATAGCAAAAGAAGAAAGTTGGCCTACATTATTTTTGTGATATTTAACATTTTGGAACATTATTAACACACTCTACCTCCGTTATAACTATGAGTGGGAAAACACAGCCCACAGCAAAAGATAGCTAATGAATTATTCATCAAATAGTACAGAAAAACATGACCCATATCCAGGGTATTCAGTCGGTAGCTACTGCAAACATGATCCGGACTTTGAACCCGTGCATATTTCTCTCAGCAGCGGCTCTTTGTCTGAGCTAAATATTCAGCAAAGACAACTCACATAATATTGAATAGATATGAATATGGCAAATTATGAATAAGCTGAACAATTGAAGTTTTTCTTATAAATGTAGAGTTTCATCATTAATAAAGAATATCGGTCAAACCAAACATAATTACTGAATTTGTATAGTACAGGTTCAAATAAGAACAATTTGATTTACCCTGGAACCAACATGTACCCTTTCTAGCTGGATAGCTTACCTAAGTTAAACCATCTGCCAGTGTATAACTGAAATAGGTACAAACTGGGGCATTATATTCACTCCAAATGACTGTAAAATAAACAGTGCAGCTACACCACCTGTACAAACCAAGGGAAATCAAAACAAGAACTGCAACAATGGATGTCCAGCGCCAGCAATGTAAACCAAACCCCATGATGACACCTACGCCCCTCACTTTGAAAGTGTTCAAACCATAAGGCTCCATTTCACTGCAACCCTGAGTAAATGTTTCAACATAATGGGTCACGTTTGTGACATTCAAGTAAATGCTGTCGAATTTGATTATTTTTTATGACATTGAGTAAATGTGCACTTAGCAATGTCAGAAAAGAATGAAAGCTATTAGGAGTTAAGTCAAAAAATGTTATTCAAACATAATTTTTCTTCAGCAGATTTTAAGTACAATAAGGGAAACTTCTAGTTGTTGAAGGTAGCTGCTTGCTACCGATAGCCCCTGGGGGTTTAACTTGAGAGAAAACTTGTCAGCCTAAAATACCTCAAAAGTGTATATTAAACGAGAATGATGCCAAACAATAAAATTAAATATCGAAAAAGGCAAGTTTAAAATCTTTAAAATTGTTGCAGCCAAACTTTCTAACAATCTCTGGATATTAACAGGAAAATTTGTAGAAATGCTTGATCAAAAGTAAATCTTTGAATCCTCTTGACGCAAGTTTATTGTAAATAAATTTGGTTGTAAATGCAAAGTATTGAAGTTTAGAACAGATACGACCAAATCTCAAAATGTGTGACGGAAAAGTATTATATCCAATTGTTGCCAGGGAAAGGAGAGTTAACTATTTCAAAGATAAACTCACCAATGTTGCAAAACCTGTCATTATATTAGTGACCGTAATATGCAATTCTGGAAACACATCTCTGAAACCAGCTGAAGTGTTACCTTACAAAGGAATAACTTTTGGGTAAATTTCTGTAGCAGTTTCACTGAAATTGTGTAGATTTACACAAGCAATTTCATCATTATATCTTGCGTTGTTTGGTATTTTGTAGCCATTTGAAGGTCCTTTTCATCAATTTATCCATATATTTTAATTCAAGCCAGGTTAAAAGTATTATTCAAAAGAAATTTCATAGCATCTATCAAAGTTGCAACTGTATAAAATTTAACTTTACTTCTTAATAATTTATCATGCGACCAATATGCTTTCTTCGAATATGAATTAATATCTATGTAATGTTTACCATTATGTTTAAACATTTTGATGATTAATTCTGAGAGACAAGTTTTGACTTCAGATATGTGTAGAGTGTGAAAAAATCAATCATTGGATACTTTTTGCATTTAGATCTTTGATATTAGATAAAAATTCAGAAGAATGCTGATACTCCAAAAGCAGTATATTTCACAGCTTCTAGAAATTGCATTACAGTATTCACGGAAATGATTCCCAATTTCAGTCAGTGTTACTCCCTTTGAAAGTTGTTTTGTTGTGCATTTTGAAGCACCAGCTATGAATGTAGATTTACAATGCTTTTATGTAATTAGCGTGTCCAGAACAAAAGTGGAATAAAAGAGTCCTCATCAGACATTTTGATATTAACAACTTTTTTCCATCTCATTTGTACGTGTATCTATCAGATTATTAAGGACTGTTTGTTTAATTCATATACGTCAGTTCCCCTTATATATGAAATATTGTTTATGCGAAGTTTGTTTTCTCAAAACATCCAGATAATATGTTTTGCAGATGATCCTAAATTCTGCCTTATCAATGTTAGTGTTAACAATCTTTCTTGTAGTTCTTTGACTGCTTAGCAAACTTCAGGTCCCTTTAAATTTACAATATTGAAATTCTTAAAGTGGGATTTTTAGATAAATCCTATTCCTAAAAACTCTTTTCAAGTTTGATAGCCATCCTTCAAATTTCTGAAATTTCATTTTATTTCTTTCTTTTCCCATTTCATACAGTAGGAATCAAATTCATTGCAAGTATTCTGATAAATACTGTCCATGTTCAGCTAAAGGCATCTCTGAAATTTGTACATTTTTGCATCCATTCTTTTAAAACTGGGTTTTGTATCATATGCAAATTACCTGTAAAAATACATGTTTGTGGTATGTATCAAAAATTGGAATATTTATTGTTGGATATACAGTCACAATTTTGATTACCTGCGATGTCCTCAAGGGTAATTGAAGCACGAAATTAATTATAATTCATGATACTTTGCCCAATATTATAGCCATATTTATTCGAAATAATGGGGATCTTATATTTTGCATTCCCTGGGAACCATGTTACGAACAAATTTCAATTTGAAAGGGACTGAATGTTCATTGAATCTATTTTGTGTTTGAAAATAATGCTTGCAAAACATTTGATCCACTTTTCTCCTGTAAGAATCTAGTTTCCGAATAGTTGTTGTGTAAACATTCACAAATTCACACAACTTTATGTGTTCAGAATAAGGTAGACCCAAATATTCATTGATTCTGGTTATATCTCATAATAATATAGCTTTAAGATATTTCAGTAATTGATCAATGCCATTACAGAAAGCCTGTACTAAATTGAACATGGTCTTTGGCATTCACTTTCCCAAATTGCTTGGTTTTTACTCAAATTGCTTGTTTTTTACTTCTTCTTCATCTTCTTCTTCTTCTTCTTCTTCTTCTTCTTCTTCTTCTTCTTCTTCTTCTTCTTCTTCTTCTTCTTCTTCTTCTTCTTCTTCTTGTCCTTCTTCTTCTTTGAACACCGGTTTGATTATTATGAAAAGGTGTGTGACTGCTATCAAGAGGTGCAATGTCCAAATTCCTAACATCACTGGAGCATAAAACTCTCCCATTGATACCAAAGGGTAAAGTTGAATTAAGTGTTTTGATTCAGAAAGCTCCCATTTCTAATGTTTAATATAATCATCTTGCTATAACAAATTTTGCTCTTTGTGATCAATAATTGTACCCTGCGATCCAAATGTGAATGTTCCTCTGAATTGAAATGGTTACACCAAAAGGTATTTAATTGGTGATTTTTAATTGTAGTTTTGTGACCACTAAATCCCCTTTCAACTGAATGAGCAGTTAGGCCCACATATTGTATTTTTCATTTGATGCAAGGTATCAAATAAAAGTATATTAAGACCCTAGCATATATATATATATATATATATACATATGTGTGTGTGTGTCCCCTTTACGCAAAAAACAGACATGCCCCCCCCCCAATAATAATAATAATAATAATAATAATAATAATAATAATAATAATAATAATAATAATAATAACAATAATAATAATAACTATGCAATTCCGTCCTGTGGGAAGCTGAAATAATGTTAGGTTCACTGGTAAAACATGTACCAAAACGGGAGTATTTTATCAGCGGACGATCAAATTATTTGGCACTTCTATGCCTTCAAATTATACATTTAACTTCAAAAACAATTTTGACTGTGCTGTGAGCGAAAAGGTCTTGCAACTTTATACAACACAAAGGAACTTTCAATACGTAAAATAAACATTGTTTTCAATATAAAAACACAGAAAGATCCCATGCAACATTCTACTGTCAGACTGTTACTGTGAATTTCTGTTGCATACTACAAATGTGTACTGAGAAAATAGAGTGATTTAATCAAATACTAAATATAGTACAAACAAAGAGAATAGATATGTCTGCATTCACAAATTGATAAATTGGTATTTAGTTACAAAAATATGGAACAAGTAAATTCAGATTCAGTGTGAAGAACTGACTTTCTTATGGGGGGACAAATAAATTTTCTCTCCCCCATGTCCTGGGAAAAATGGCCAAAATCTTTTAATGTCAGGCTATCTATCAAAGAAGGCAAGGCCTTCTAATTCAATTATGCTGATATTTACAAATACCGTATATTAGTAATTAAGTTGCCTCCAGAGTATTTGGCTTATACTCTATAGGCATGCTGATATATAGAACTCTCATGGTCTGTTTTGGACCCCCAAATATATGCAAGGAGTCCCCAGGACTCCTTGCCAATATTATATATGCCGCCAAAATACTTGCACATTCCAAAGTAATGTGCATGCCACAAACGTCTTCAGTAAAGGTAATTAAAGCGTCTCGTAGTTCATCCTACGTAGCTCTTTCAATGCCAAGTGTTGGGCCGAGTCAACACTTTCTTTGCCACGCCTTGGGGGCAATGTAGCCAGAATTCGTGGAGAAAAGCTGTTTTGTCCAAAATCATTACATTCTTTGGAACTACAGCCATGCTGGTACTTGCATGCAAGGCCTTTTCGCAATCTAGCATCCGTGTTCTAACTGAGAGCAGTTTGTCTTAAGTAGTCCCACTTTATTCGTAGTTGCCACTGAAAGAGTTAGACAACAAATGTATATAGAGTATTTTTAGACTATGTCGTCGATGCCAAGCTTTGGCAGATGAACATTATACTCTCTTGCTATCTGTCAAAATTATACCGCTGGTTCATGGCGTTTGATCAATTCACAAGTAAGGCAGGTACGCTATCGCGTGTAAATAATCACTAACTTAAAGTAGCTCATATGATCAAATTGACTGTCATGCGACCCGTATACCTGACACTCTTCTATCTTTGCTGTACCAGACTCTCTGCTAAAAGTAGATCCCGTACTTGCAACATATCCTGCACTAACAAAGACAACCAGGATACAATATCACACACCAATGGCAATACACTATTTATAAGCTATTTACAGTAAGGATTACCTCCCTGAAGAAAATATACGCCTCCTTCTAGCATGACGCAGTCACAACTATCACTGGAAACATTTCAAAATGTGCTCTTTACATCCAACTAGAAATCTTGATGCAAGGGGACTTGGCGCACTGTGTCCCTGTAAATTACTAAGCTATTCATCTTAATAATTATATATATATATATATATATATATATATATATATATATATATATATATATATATATATATTGAAGTGGCTTTATTTAGCATATCTTGTGCCTACTAGGCCCTCGGTAACAAGAAAGAAAAATAAAAATGCTACACTATATTGCCTTGAACAGAAAACAAAGACAGAAACTTTTTCAAATATATATTCACCTACACAATACAAAAAAAACACCGCAATGGCGGAAACATGAAGGACGTCTTTTGACTGTCCATGTTGACTTGGTTCACAAACGAAGCGGTGGGTCCGGTGTCCTGCCTTGTCCAGTCGTCCTCAGGGTGGCAGCTCAGAATCAAACAGCAGTATCAAAAAGAAACAAGGCCTGGTGGCCTAAATACAGGGGCAAAGCATGTGTAGGCCTGTAGGGCTGTTGAGCACGTTGCAATAATTGCAGGAAAGCCTGTTCAGATGTAACAGAAACATTTTGTTGAGTCTAATTTATAAAAATTAATACAGTCAGGCTGCGTTCATCTGGCACCATCTGTTTTTGATCATTTTGCCGGATTAACAAGGCTGCCAGATTAACAAATCACAGCATAATTCACCAGGATATATAGAGAATAAGAGACCAAATTTGCACCTAACAATGAGTAAATAAAAACATAATCACATACACGTATATGTAAATCATATGAAATTTTAATAACGAAATGTGCAAATTATTGGGAAAAAAATCCCCACACTTCATTCAGTGTATTCATATCTATATGTACAATTAATGTTACGTTCAAAATTACTGGAGCGAGCGACCATAAATGTCCCAACCCCAATGTTAATCTCACACACGTATTTGGACATATTTTGCCTTTAATAGCTTATTTTGGCACAAAGAAATCCGAAATCTTTTTTTTTTTTTTGGTTTTTTTTTTTTTTTTTTTGTTTACTGCGCTCCCTTTTTATATCTTTTAACCGTTCTTCGATACGCGAAACATTTGCTACCTCGTCAGCACAAAATCCCCCATTGGATTCTGGCCATTGCAATAAAATTTAACCATTTAAGGCGGGAACAATTAAACGTCTAAACAACTCGGAACTTGTTTGGAACACGTCAGGTGATTGATGATTTTGCGGTGCGGCGCAATCAGGTATGTTATTGCAAGGTATATGGTCCATTGAATATCAAGTGACGGATTAAAGAGGCAAATGACATTGAAAAAAGCCCTTTTGTTCTGCAATTAACATGCCGGTGACGAAATTCAAGGGTGCCGGATTATCATATAGTAAATCAATGGGGGAAATCCGTTCACAGCTCATTGCTGCCGAATTTCAAGGGTGCCAAATTATCAAGTGACGGTTAAAGGCGGCCTGACTGTAACCTGTTCTTTGCTTCTGTTTTAGCTAGTTTATCAAACAAGAGAACTGTGACAGTCCTGTGCTCAGCTGACATGTACATATACCCTTGCGTTTGTTTAAAAATTGTCCCAGGAAAGAACAAAGTAATTCATTAAAAATTGAAAATTCAATGGAGCGTGACCATCTGAACAAATCTGCTAGAGACCCACCCAAGGTACTGACCACCAAGTTTGAGGTCAATCTGAAAGACGCTTTCCCCAAAGAAGTAAAAATTGTGAATTAGCATTAGAATGCCCATTGGCTTGAGTAAGCAATAGAAAAGATGCATTTTACGACAAGGACCTGAATTAAAACAAAAAATCATAAAAAATCAGAAACCCGCAGCATGGCCTCCGAGTTAACAATTTTGTTTGGCCTTTCTACAAGGGACATACCCACTAAGTTTCAGCTTTATCTGAGAAACGGATCTGGAGAAGAAGTTGAAAATGGCAATAAGACAAAAAAAATCAGAAAAAAATTGCAACACCACCTGGTCAACAAATTCAGAATCAGGAGTCCCTATGAGTGTTCCTGTGTGATACCAAAGCAATCGGGTGAGCAGTTTCAGAGAAGAAAAGTTTTTTTAAAATTTGCCACCCCCCCCCCCCCAAAAAAAAATAAATCACAAACAAGAGGGCTATGTGAACAGCCCATGCTCAGATCACCTAGGCATTTATCACACTTGCACCTCTGTGAACTTGGGATAGGATCAAGAACCATTTACTGAGTAAGTCTGACCTTTATAGAAGATCATTTAACATGTGCAACATCAAGGTCCAGTTCAAGCGGTTCTCAAGTTATAGTGAAGAGTAAACTTCGTGTATGTTTCACTGTGACCCCAAAAACGAGGTCAAGGTCACTCATGTACTGTCTAGGCATGATCTTCCAAGAGAATCATTAACATGTGCAACATCAAAGTCTTAACTCAAAACAGATCTTGAGTTATCAGGTGAACAGTAAATTTTGTGACAGTTGTCCTGTGGCCTTGGGAATAAGGTCAAAGTCCAACCATCACTGAAGCATGACCATTTGTACAAAATAGGTAGACACTTATAAAAGGTACACCCCTACCAAGTTTGGCACAAATCTAGCCAAAATTATTTAAGTTATACCCATTACAAGACATTCCCATGTTAAACTTTCCTATTAAAACTTTTTAAAGGCTTTTGAAAAAAAAATAATAAAAAATCCAAAAAAAACACTGGAGCATAACCATTTGAGCAATTTTGGTAGATGACCCACCCAAGGTACATTGCCTCTAAGTTTGAAGAAAATCTGACAGTTTCTTCGGAGAAGTCCAAAATGTGAATTACCATTAGAATGCCCATTGACTTGCATAGTAAGCAATAGAATAGATGCATTTAACAATAAGTACCTGAATTGAAAAAGAAAAAAGTTAAAAATCAGGAATGTACAGCAGTGCTACCTAGTGAACATCTTCGCTTGACCCTTTCACAAGGATCATATCCACAAAGTTTCAACTTAATCTGAGAGACAGTTCTGGAGAAGAAGTCACTAGTAACAATAACACACAAAAATCCATAAAAAGTTGAAACAAAATTGCAGCGCCACCTGGTGCACAATTAAAGAACTAAGAGTCCCTAGGAGTATTCTTATGTAATATCAAAGCAATTGGGTGAGCAGTTCTGGAGAAAAAGATTTTGCAAGATCTGTTGAAATAAAGAACAAAAAAATTCATTAAAAATCTAAAAATCACTGCAGCGTAACCATTTGAACAAACATGGTAGAAACCTACCCAAGGTACATTTTCCACCAAGTTTGAAGTCAATCTGGTTGACGGTTCCATCAAAGAAGTCAAAAACTCGA